>OY829913.1:61935353-62535353 GCA_963691935.1 Nephrotoma guestfalica | reverse complement strand
ATCACTCATATTAAAGACTTGAGCTCTGTGGAACAGTATTAGACCATACTCCTGAATTAGTTGTCTACTCCGCCAAAACAATATGGGAGTGTTTAATTAAAAAACGGAATCATTGGGTATATGATATGGATCGGACCATAGTGGTTGGCCGTAGATCAAGACTAATGGCAACCTTTAAGCAATCGTTCCAGTTTATCACTTTAGAAAAACGAAAAAGATATATGCAAACGATAACCCTAGGCACTGTAGCAGATACGAATTTGATTCACCAATTGTGCATGCAAGACCTAACGTTGGACATATAGAAGCGGTGTACTCCAGCAATTCAAATATTTCGAAATTATTTCAGAGGTAACCATTTATTGACAACACAGCTGGAGATAATTTACTGAAAATACGAAAGTTGGTACGCCTATTTCACATTGGTAACATAGTGTCATCATTCATAGACGGATCCGGAAATCGTGGAGGTCAACTATAATATAAAACTTATATATGTATCTTCGTTTACCTCTCAAATAAAGCAATCTAAATTGAGCTGGTACTCGTCAGATCGTGTGAGCCATTTGAGCGGTGATATTTTAGGAAATCGGCTTGTTAATGTTAGTTAATTTGTTAATTGGCCAACCTGCTACTCTGGAACCAGAAAAATCCCACCTCACAGACAGACAGCATAGCTATATTAACTTTTAACTCTGTAACATAACTACCATGATTTGTCGAGAGGTGAACCGAATAATTTAACACCAATTCAATTTCGCAATTACGCGCATGATTCATATTCCAAGAAACAGATAGTTCAAAATAATTTAAGATTCCAACTACAATGGTGAGGTGACTAATAAAAATTGTTACTAATGAGAACCACATTGTGGCTATTGATGTTCTAAATTTTGTCGCTATAGTAATGACACATACCCACCAGTCATCAATTGTGTACTTGTGTTTATGACGATTCAATTACGTTTTATCATAAGCACATAACAACACAAATGAGTACTCTGAGCAGCGGTGCTAAAATTTTATTATCCGAAATTCCCAACGACAGAACCAGTATAATTCTGTAATTCAATTGAAAATATTTTCGTTGTATTTAAAGTTAATGACATTTGATTTTTTATTAGTTTTTTGCTTATTTTTAAGTTAAATCGTATTTACTGCAAGTACAAGCATAATGTAAACGAAAGATGATTGTTTGGGAATAGCAAGCAAGCACACAGCAAGCAACCAATAGCGCAGAGAGGAATAAGATTTTTCCTAATCGATTTCGTGTTTATTCAAATTTTTTGTATTTAAATGGTGTACTTACGAAATGTTTATTATCATTAAATCGTGCATTCAATGTTCTCATGACAGCATCTTCGGTTAGTGGTCCTGATAAATGTATTAAATCATCCATATCAATAGATGATTGCTTTGGTGATGATGATTTTGTCGTTGATAAATATTGCCCGTTTGTATTTCCGCCGCCTCCACCTCCGCCTATACCACCACCCCCACCGTTGCCCACACCGCTATTCAATTGATTATTATTGGCCGCGGATGATAATAGCGATGTTGGCATATTTTGTATTAAATTATTACACAAACCATTCCCAATCAATTGGCCCGGTTGATATGTAATTTGATGGGACGCTAGTAAATTACCCGATTTGGTGAGTGCGGTGGATGATGTTAATGTGGTACCAGTGCCACCGTTTATTGGTAGCTGCTGCTGTGTATTGTCGATTTGATTGCCGCACGTTGAACGTCGAGGTAGTGTTCCACCACAGTGTGGTATTTCTAAAAGAAAAAAACAATAAAATGAAAATTTATTATATTTTCCAACAAACATCGTATAAGGTTAAAATTTTTGGTGTTGAATATTTCTTTTTATGAAATTCTTCAGAATTTCTTCTTGGCTTCGTTTTAGTTCTTTTATGGTTTGTATTTTTCTAGAAGACACTCAACATAATTTTATTTATTTACATAGCTTCCTGATCAGATACTTGTAATAAATTACACTTAACTACATTTCTATATTATAGAAATTTTACTATTTTACCCACAGAGAAATAGAATCATGATTATCTTGCCGTACCTCGCACACCAAAAACGATTTCAATGGACTTTGATCACAAAAAAAACACCTGCTAAGTTTGAAAATTGCATGCAGCTATCTAAAAATCAAACAGTCACATTTGTCTGTGACACGGTTTAGAAGGAATATTTCAGAAAATAAAACGAGTTCTGCTGATGCGGCTGCTGCAACATTTTTTTAACCGTGGATGCTGTTTCGCTCAATGCAATCAATTAATCAAATTGAATTGTACATAAATGTAATTTACCTTTAGCGAAATTACAAAAACAATATTTGCATTAAGATTAACAGATACAAATGTTTTATAATTAATATTGCATGACTGAAAATGAATACGATTTTTTATGATAATTTTGTTATGATTAATTGAAGTTGTGGGGTTCTCAGTATATAAAGTCGCTAATGTATGGTCAAATCAGTCAGAGGTTGTAAACTAATTAAAACTGCATACAAATTTCTTTTTGTATACGAACCGCATGAGTGTAAAGCAGCGATGCACAACCACTTTTGTGTTGTGGGCCCAATTTTAAATTATCTATTTTGTACACCCTAATTGCTTCCGTACAACATAACAAAAATCGCGATATCGGATCACATCATCGTAAATCGTTTTGACATTTAATCGTCCAATGAACAGGACCAATGCACTGAATGATGCACTACTACTCCCTATTATGAAATCAAATGGTAAAACGTCTTAAAATGACAAATTGATAAATTCATTTCATTCATTCATTCATTGAGTAAATCACATTGAATTTCACGAGTAAATCACACCAAGCAGATTTTTTATTCTTTTTGTGACAACTTTTATTTTTTTGAATTTGACAATTCGTTGTGTGTGTGTACAATTGGCATATCTGCAGCTGATCGGATTTCCTGATATCGAATTTTCTGAAAGTAAACTTATTTCATAAAAACTCCCTGGAAAAATCATTGCATTTATTTTTGTCCTAATTGGGCAAAAATATACTGATTATTCATTATGGAAAGCAACTAAGGAGTCTTGTAAGACCCAAACTTCAGGTTCCTTCAATTAAAAATAAAGAAAATTGGGCTCGAAATGCTAAACAAAAACAGATTTGTTTTCAAATCAAATTGAAGATACATTCCAACCTTACCCCAAACAAACGGAAGAGGAAAATATCACCCCGATAAATAAACAGGATGAAATGTAAATTACACCTGTAACATTGAAAGAACTAAAATGGGAAATCAAGAATAATCTGAATGCGTACAAGGTTCCAAGATATGATCTTATAACGGGTCAGATAATAAAAGTTTTACCGGAGAAAGCGTTGAGAAAACTTCGACTAAGATATGTACCAAGACAATGGGAAGTTGTAGAAGTAATTATGATACTTAAGCCGAACAAACCTCGAAATGATAAAGTTTCATATAGCCCAATTTCCCTGCTACCAACGTTATCGAAACTATTTGAAAAGGTTCTTCTTAAAAGACTAAAACCAATTATCGAATAAAGGAATCTCATCCCCATACAACAGTTTGGATTTAGGAAAAAAACATTCTACGATACAACAAGCACATCGAACTACTGATGTAATCGAGAAATTACTAGAAAGCATCAAATATGCTCAACTATATTCCTTGAACAAGCATTCGACAAAGTATAGCATCAGGGTTTAGAATTCAAACTTCATCGAGATCTTCCGGAGCAATTTTTTAAAATTTTAAAATCATACATACGAGTATCAGAGAGGCACTTCCGAGTAAAGTATGAGAATTAATACTCCCAACTAAAAAGAATAACATCAGGAGTACCGCAAGGTAGTGTACTTGGGTCAATCCTATATCTGCTATATACTAGAGACATACCAATTACAGAAGCAATTATGGCGACTTTTGCCGATGACAAGGCAATACTTGCAACAGCAAAGAACATCAATGACTCCACTAGTAAATTACAGAAGGCTACTGACCTGATATGTAATTGGACAAAGAAATTGCGAATTAAATTAAATGAAGCAAAATTGACCCAAGTGAACTTTACAAATCTAAAAGTTAATCATACACCAATAAAGATATACTCGATAGTAGTACCGCATGCAAACACTGCTACATATCTCGGCATGACTTTAGATGCCAAACTTAGATGGAAGGAACACATAAAAAAGCAGAGAGAAGAACTAAACATAAAATTTACAAAAATGCAATGGCTCCTAGCGATCCATAACAAACTGCTGTTATACAAACAAATCCTGAAACCTGTATAGACATATGGTAGCCAACTATGGGGTTGTGGTAAGAAGACAAATATCAAAATCATATAAACAGTTCAAAAAAAAAAAATCCTGCGATGCATTGTTAATGCACCGTGGTACATTCGAAACGATAACCTCCATCGAGATCTAAAGATCGAGGATGAAATCGAGCATCACGCAACAAAACACCTACAACGTCTGCACCACCATGAAAATCTGGACATACGCTGTATGCTAACTACCTCACCAACAAGAAGATTTCAAAGAACCAAACCACTGGACTTACCGCGACCAGGAGGTCAGTAAGTAGACTTACTGAAGCGAAAAATCTGAGGGATAGTTACACGTAACTGGGGATAATCACTTGATTACGCCGACTAATCAAATACTTTATTATGCAATGTAAATTACTAAATTGGTACAAGACTCTGTCGTAATATAAATAAATGAAAACAATTTTTTTTTAATTCAGCAACGTTCGGCATTTTCACGAGGTTTTCCGGACAAAGAGAACAATTCTTGGAATATTTGCTTCATCCATATAAACAAATTTTCTGAAAATCAGACCAGTTCTAATTTAATATTTTCGTGATTTATGAATTTAGCGCCAATTTAAAAATGATGGAGGTTCGACAAGTTTTTGAAGCAATTTTTAAGACATTTATAACGGTATGAAAAATATCAGCGACGAAACGATGCCACTTGATTAAATGGGAATGAGAACAAATGAACACCAGCGCCACGGTAACTTTGAGTATTAAATGGTTAAGCTAAATTCAAAACCTTTCCAATGGTATGCAATACTTTTATTTTCTATAATAAGTTAATAAATAACTACCAGCGACAAAATGGAGGATTTGTGAACTAACGCGCTGATAACAAAATTGTTAATTTTTTCCTACAAACGATATGCCACATGATTATATCCGAATGAGACAAAACTACATTGTTTCCAGAGGCATAATGGTAGTTTTGAGTATACCAAGCAAGGCTCTTCAGCTAAATTTGTGACATTTTTAAATTGCTGATAACAAAATGTTTGCGTTGTCTAAAACATTTTGAATAATACGTCACATGATTATTTCGGAATAAGAAGAAATGTATGTACCGCTAGCGCCACTCTAGTAATTTTGAGTACTAAGGGGCTTCAGCTAAATTTGTAACACACTTCAAGAAATTTTCAATGATATTTATACGGGGTGGCTGAGACCAAGTGTTACCAAATGAAAACGCTGTAATTTTTTTAATTTTGATTATTTTTTATTGAAATTTCGTGGAATATGTTGAAAACATATTACATTTTATGAAAAACATGTTACTGCTCGATATGACCTCCTTTGGCTCTGATTATGTGATTCAGTCTTCCATAGAAAGCATTGCATGCTGACCGAACGCGAGCTTGCGGAATTTTATTCCATTCTGGGACAAGAGCTGACTTCAATGCATCAACACTTTCGTATTGTTTAGTGGACATCTTACTCTTCAAAATGGACCATATGGAGAAATCCATGGGATTCAAATCTGGTGAATATTGTGGCCATTCTTTCGACGAAATCAGCCGCGGAACGCAATTTTGTAAAAATTGCTGTGTCGCTCGAGCTTTGTGTGACGGTGCCGAGTCCTGTTGGAATGTCCAACGGTTCGTACCAAAGTGTTTACGTGCCCAAGGTAGCAAAGCATCGTTTAGGATCTTTTGGCGGTACACCTCTTGGTTTACCTTGACTCCATGTTCGATGAAAACCAGAGGAGTGCGTCCATCTGCAGTCACTGCAGCTCAAGCCATAACATAAGCTGGTGATTGCTTGCGCATGGCAACTCTTGTGTCCAAATTATCGTTGTGCTCTAACCAAACACGATCATTTTGTTTATTTACATACTGTTGAATGGTGAAAATTTTCTCATCAGAAAAGACAATTTTTGGAATCTCATCACATTCGGCCAAGGCCTTCAATGCTCATGTTCTTTCAAGCCTAATTTTTTTTGTGCCTCCGTAAGATCTTGAACTTTTTGTATCTTGTAGGGCTTCAAGTGTAGTTCATTTTTCAATATGGTTTGAATGCTGTATCGTGAAACATGTAGACGTGCGGCTAATTGATTGGCACTTTGACGAGGATTTCGTTGGATTCGTTTCTTCACATTTCGTATCATTTCTTTTGATGTTGCTGTCTTTTTAGGACCGCCTCTGTTGCGTTTAGCGATGCTACCAGTTTCGTTGTATCGAGTTATGGTTCAATACACAAACATTTTATTCACATTCAAATGCTGGAGCTGACGAACTATTGCTGTTTGTGAATATCTACCCAAATTTAGTGCAATTACACTATTACGTTTGAATTCCATTACGATTTTTTTATGAAGATATTAATTTAGAACAATTATTTGTTGACCACATGTAAACAACTAACCGAACTTCAATCTGACAACTACATCATCTTCAAATGACAACTACATAAATGACAGCAGAGTGAAGTCAGTAAGATTTGGCCTCAGCTACCCTGTATATTCTTTAAGAGATGAATAGATAGCTATCAGCGCCAAAAAGATGAATTCTTGAATTAAAGTAATGAAAAAATTTCAAGTGGCAGAAGCTATATTTGAGATATCATTACTATAGACTTCCTGATTGGCAAACAAAATTTTGTATTGTTGGACTCAGGGTCTTTGAAAGCGTCACAGGGGGACTTTCCTACAAATTCGTCCTATAAACTGAAACCGACGAAGTTTTTACTCGCCTGGCATCACCATCCAGCATTTATGAGCACATTGAAAGGATAGTTGTATGTATAATCTATCAGCCGAAACCTAAATACCTAGACTCAGCCGAAAATACTACGATGCCATGCGTAACCAGTCGCAGCCAGTCAAACCTATGGGCAACAGAAGCAATGGGGATGTGCTTTAGACTATTATCCCCTATCTTAAACATCAAAAAGAATAATATTACAATACCATTATAGTTGAAAGGAATGTGGTCTTGGAATAAATCAGTCTAGGGGGAAGCAAGTTGCGGTGATCACTGGGTAACTAGCTAACTACGGTATTTCTGTGGTGTTAGGCTAAAACACAGCGCGAACTGGGCCGTGTTAAGGTGTTAATCGTATCTTGCTGATAACCATTCAGGCTGGAGGCGCAGTATAAAAAAGTCAGTCTCTAACGGTGTATCTGGATACTTGGCACCCGTCGGATCAAACTGTCTTATCTGTGTACTCCGGATCTTTGCATAGATGGACATGGTATAGGTAACCAACGTGACACTTTGGTTATTAGACCTGGTCTGCAATATACGTCTATATTCAGACAATACAGGAATTTAGATATTAGGCCTGGTCCTCAAAACGTAATGAAAAAACACGACACAAGCACGAACAAGGCTGGTTGGGAACCAGGAAAAGAGTCTGGAAAGCTCTAGCAAAGCTCAATAAGATTCCGTTGGTGGAGAGAACGGACACAGATATGGAAACACTCTCTTTTGCTAAAATGATTGCTGAAATAAAGGAAGAGTGTTTATCTGAAGCTATCTACCCAAAAGGCAGAGATCGGAGAAGGAATGACATAGAATACGGGAAACTGTAACTAGGGATTTCAATGAGATGCTTAAACAGCACTTAGTGATAGCTGTCATTAACAAAGCACATGAAGATGGATAGCTATTATCGTATTAAATGGAGAGTCGCTGGCCGCGCTGCCGTTAACTAATGGTTTATAATTATCTATGTTTTCAACGCAGTCACACTCAAGTTTTATAAGAAAGATGATGGTGACATCTTGAGGGTGTCGATACTGGTAGAGGTAGTAAAGGAGCAAACCTTATATATGTTGAGTTTTCTGTATATTAACCTCCATCTCTTCAAGGCAGCTTCGGTTGCGCTCATACTCAAACCTATACGCGAAGAAATTAGGAACAATTCGTTCCTCCACTATTGTTAAAAATAATCTGAATATCTTTCTATTATCAAATTACGGTAATTTGAATGTGAACAACAAGCATTGATATGGATGGTCGTAATCTCCGGCTAATATCAGCTTACCTTCCTCATTATGGGGAAGATATCACACCTGTTATGTTAAAAAGCTCATTAAAGGTGGCTCAAACACAAAAAATTGGAGTCATCTTGGGAAGTGATGCAAATTCACACCACACTTCAAATTGTGTGGTCTGATACGAATTAACGAGGTGAGTTACTCCTTGATATTGTGCTTATTACTATCCTATGTATATGCAATATTGGCTGGAAACCAGCGGTTATAACTAGAAATAGAGAAGAAGTACTAGACATTCAGATACCATTATGGATAGTTTAGTGAATTGGAAGGCGTCGGAGAATCATTCCTTTTCTGATCATTGTTATCTCCAATTTGAATTGGAGACAAAACCTAGCTAAAGAAACGAGAGGAAATCCGACTGAGATATTTTTAGAACTATTTTACGTAATTCACTGCAGAACTCTGGATAAATCTGGACCACCGTGGTTGTCGATAGAGGGTCGACATCAAAACACACGTAAAAAATGCAGGGGCTATTTAGAAGAGCCAAGGAAACTAAAACTACGAAAGGAAAAAGGAGGTCCTCAACACATGCAAATATAAATTAAGGAATGTTAAAAGAAATGCCTGGAGACTATACTTAGTAAAATACAAGAATTCTCTAAAGCATTTAGGCTGCATAATGTACTATGTCTAAGTTCGACTAGTCCGAGTTTTCTCCAACGACCGGATGGTTCTTGAACCGTAACTAGTATCTTTGGAGCTATTACTGGAAATTTACTTTCCAGGTAGCTCCGAATCTACGCCACAAAGGCATAGGAATAACAGAATTGTAGGCATTGTAAGCCAGGTTAAAAGCAGTAGAAAAATCCTATGCTCTATAAATAGCTTTAAGCCTTATAAGTCGGCAGGACCCGATGGAATTTTACCGGCGGATGCTCAACAAACGACTAACTTAACCTTAGCCTGGTGGAACAGGCAAAACATTCATGTTATCATTGATTTTTCCAACCATTCGCTCACAAAATAGCATTGCATTGGCCGTCGCATCTTCTGGCATTGCAACAACTTTTTTGTATGGAAGTAGAACAGCGCACTCTGCGTTCAAATTGCCATTGAACATGCAATTTATTGAGCCACCCACATTTTTTTTAAATTTTATTTGGCATTAGCTCCAAAAATTTGGTGCCATATGGCCCGTTTCAAAATTTACAAATTTAATTTTTACATTTTTTACCATCATAATTTAATTTTAATTTCTTTTCTTGCACCTAGCACACATCGATCCCCTTTCACACTTCTATCTGATTTGTTCTAATTAATTCATACACATTCTTATATAAGTTCATTCCCATTCGTAATAATTCCGTCAAACTACTTTCTCTCAATATAACATCGAACATTTGTCTGCTCTGGTTAAATGCAGAACATTTCAGAATCAAATGTTCGATGTCCTCCACAACTAAACTTTCACATAATTCACACACAGCCAAATTGTGTTTCTGTAAACATTCTTTCCAATTTCCATCATTTCCATGATACATTTCTCTCCCATTATTTCCACAGATTCACCTGAAACATGCGAAGTACGTCTCTGGCATCCATGAATTCATATTCACTTACATCCTCAATCAAACAACCCCGTTTCGCAAGCATATCGGCTCTTTCATTACCTTCAATCTGTAGTTGTGAAGGTATCCATTGAAGGATGACCTCTCTCCCACAAGATTGAAGATACTTATACAGCATTTCCACATACACATTGCCATGAGTTCCTCCACATTTACTAATTAATTCCAACCCACTCCGGGAGTCAGAAAATAACACTATTCTCCTTCTCCCTTCTGTCATTGCCAACTTGATCCCTTCCATAATCCCTATCAATTCTGCATTCATTATACAGATACTGTCATGCACTCTTACCATTTTATCTTTCCTCATTGAAGAAATATAAATTCCCGCACCTACTCGATCATCATTTACACTTGCATCTGTATACACTTCCACATGTGTAACATAATTCATTCGCATTTTGCAAAATTCACTCTTAACCGATAAGTCATTTATCATTGCTTTTGTTGTGTCACCAAACTTCAACACCACTATTAGATTGCTCGGAGAGACTTTCGGATTTGCCGGACGAATCTTGTAGAATATGTTAATATTTTCCAAGATTACCAGTGATCTTGTTGTATTTTTGTAAACCGTCCCTCTTTGCAATCTCTCTTTCATTCATTCACCAATTTATTGTCTTTAGTTAACATTCGCACAGTCTCTCGCACGGTGATCCATTCCCTCTTATAATTAAGAGGCGAACCACCCAATTCATACCACAGAGTGTGTATTGGTGTCGAATTGATCGCTCCCAATACCACTCTAGCACACGCGTTCTCCACAAGCATCAACTTTTTAAACCCAACCTTGGACCCATCACCATATCTACTCATTCCATACGCAATTTTAATTGACACTAGCGCCTTTCCTAACATATCAGTCACATCCGGATGAGCTCCCCATTTCGGTTTGCTCAACCTTTTAATCATGTTCAATCTACTCTTATAATTATCGGCCAATTTTTCCATATGCACTTTGAAATTCATTCTTCTGTCAATCCAGATTCCCAAATACCTAGTCAGTTTCACACACTCAATTCGCTCATTATATACTTGCACATCAGCCATCCGATTCGTTCTAATAGCCATACTACAATATTTACTCGAATTTACTCTCAAATTCAGTTCATTCAAACATTCGGTTAACTCATTCACACATTCTTGAGCCCGACTCAAGGCCTCCTCGATGGTACTCCCCTTACCCATCAGGACAAAGTCATCTGCAAATTGCTCATCTGCAAATGACTTTGCCCGAGGAGTTACACCTATGTATCGAGCTCGTGTACAGGTTGAAGAAGGTCGGTGAGATTTTACTGCCTTGGAGGAGGCCCATAGTTACCGCTCCTTCCAACCTATACCCTCTACCAGATAAAACTAACTTTCTCTCATTCATGAACTCATACACCCATTTGCAAATTTTCCAAGGAAACCCTAAGTCCATAAGGATCTGATAAAGTTTCCCTGGAACCACGTAATCATATGCCCTTTCTAAATACCGCCACAACATACTTATTTTCCTTTTGTACTTCCCACACAAACTTTTCTACACATTCATTAGCAGAGTGCGGTTGTGACGAAACCAAATTGTGGTTTCCGGCAACAAATTTCCCTCATTCACAAATTTATCTATACGACCTTTCATCATACGATTCACAATTTTAACAAATACATTCAACATACATATTCCCCTGTAATTTGTTGCCAGATTCCTATCCCGATCCCTTTTAGGAATAGGTACCGCTCTGCTTTCCTTCCATTTTTCCGGTATCTGAATACTCATTCCTTGATTGACAATTCAAAGCAAGGCCACCTTGGCTTCGAATTCTAATCTACCAATCATTTTATAACTCACTCTGTTAGTTCCGGGGGTAGTAGATTTGGATATTTCTAAAACCCCTCGGAACTCTTCCCATTCAAACTCCTTACACATATCGTTCATAAATTCATTTTCATTATCAAGTAACAAAACTTCATACCTATCGCTCAAATTGCTACGTACGTCCGTAATCATTTGTAAAAAAGACACCTCCATTCTCTCTATCATCTAACACTGCATATCTGCCTTGCCCTCTATATCCTCTCACTCTATTAAATTTATCCCATACATCTTTAGTTGTGGTTCTATGTGTCATTTTGGACACATAGTCCCGTCAACTTTTCCTTTTCGCTCTACGGATAGCCTTTTTCAATCTTGCATTCATCCTTCCATAATTTATTCTGCATTCATGGCATATACACCAACCATTCGCTCTGACATTTATAGTGCACATTTCATTCACTCTCTCTATTTCATCCTCAAATTGGTCAAACCTCATTTACTTCTTTCATTATGAGAGTCTCTCATGCGTTCGACCCATTTCTTACCATTCATAATGACCTTACGGTCTATGTAATACCTTACATTTATACCACCTAAGCATATCCTGATCAAATAATGATCACTACCCAAATTCTCATCTGGGATATTCCAAGTGACATGGCCCGCCAACTCGCTAGATATTAAAGTTAAATCTATCGCGCTGGCTGTCGACCCCACTCTCGCCATTCTAGTCGACCCACCATCATTAAGGACTACGAGATCGGAATCCAGAATGAGGCGGGTCAACCAGTTACCTCTAGCATCAGTTCTTTCACTCCCCCATATTCTCTCATATCACCTGCTAGAATCACGTCACTTTTGCCTTCCACCCATTCAAACAAAATTTGAAAATCTCGTTGGCTTCTCTCTCTGTCAGACGTAGACAACACTGGAGTTGCATAGATACTAACAAATAACAAGTTTCTGTGGCATGTCACAAAGGACCAGACTGATATTGGCACGTGAAAATATCGCCATCCCGCCGAAGCCATCAGCCCTCGGTCTGGACAGATAATTCTATCCTTTCACTCCAAACGTCTTACCCTCACGCTCCCAAGTTTCACACAAAATCATCACATTCACATCGTTATTGGTAAGATAATTCCGCAACATATCGCCATTGACATATATAGTGGGAATATTTATCTGGCCAATTTTCATGCATTCATTGGATCTCAGCATTCGCTCTACCATTCAAAGAAATGAAGAAGGGAGAGGGCTTCCCTCATTCATCATCAATCATACTTACATGGTTATTTCCAAATAGTGTTAATTCTTTTGGAGTAAAGTTAGAATGTCTCATTGCTAGCCATGCTTCATTTGGTTTGATTGTCTCTATGTCCATTGCTGTATTACAAGTTGTTTGTTGATTTGATTGCGGTTGTGTTGTAATCTTTCTTGTTGTTGGTGTACTTGCTATACTTGTTGTTGTAGCTTGTTCGTTTCTAGTATTTGTTTTGGTTGTTGCGGCTGTTGTTGGGTTTGTTGTTGTTGTACTTGATCTTTTTGTTGCTGTTGTTGTTGTGGTTGGTTTATTGTGTCTGTTGTTGCCTTGAAGTTGAAATGGTTTTTTGATATATTTGTGATTTTGTCTGTTCTAGTTGGTTTTCTTTGTTTTGCGGCTTTTGTGGTGTGTTTGGTGGGTTAAAGGTAGTTTTAGTGTATCTGCATATGTTGTCTGGTTAGCTGGTGTGATGTTTGCATATAATCGAAAATATTTGGCTTTCGCCTCGGGAATTTTCGGTTTTAATATTCACTATTTCCACTTCTCGTTTATATACTCGACATTCCTTACTATTGCTGGTGTGTGCCTCTCCACAATTTATGCATTTTAAAGTAGTGCACGGCTGGTTGTGTGGTGTTGCTTCACTACATTTGTAGCACTTAGGATCGCTTGTGCATCTCTTTTTGGTGTGACCAAATTTGTGACATTCGGTGCACTTCAACGGATTTGGAATGCACAACCGAATGCTTAGTTGTATAAAGCCTGCCCTCACATATTCCGGTAATACTGGTGAATTAAAAGTTAGGATAATTGCCGCTGTGTCCGTTAATTTGTTTTCCACCCATTTTTTTAATTTTATATACCTCTATGACGCCTTGGTCCTTAAGCCCTTCTTTGATTTCCTCCTCAGTTAAACTTTTTAGGTTGTGGCAGAAAATGATACCTTGGAACTGTTTAATATGAGGTGCTCCGTCACTTTTATTTTGGCCAATTGCCCCAGAGATGTTGCCTTCAGTAATGCATCCGTCGCTGCCTGATTTTTTGTCAGAACCAACAGTTCTCCAGCTCTCGAGCGTTGCGTTTTAATGATACCTTTGGTTATCATATCTAGCGCTTTTTGTATTCCAAAAGGTGCAAAATTTGACGGGTTTTGTCCCTCCTGCATTCACTCCATTGCAATCCATTATATCTGAACCGCCACCGAATCCTAATCTCTTTGTTCGCATTTCTTCGATCTTTTTCCTTTTGGAGGGTTGGGTATTATTTCTCAACATCCTCAACGGTGCGAATCTATTTGGGCTTTCAAACATCGAATCTTTTAAGGGGATTCTAATCACACCGTTTAAATATAAACAAACACTTGTTGTTGTTGCCACCAAACAATAAACCACTTAAAACACTATATAGTTGCGTCCACCACCTTTTTAGTATTATAAAATTGTTCTTACACCACTATAAATCTATTTTAACTTAATGAAAACCCAAAACCACTTTAATTAACTATTTATCAAATGAAAAAGTCATTTTGCCCCGAGCTGTCAATTTTTATGTGTACGCTTGCCAATTTATAGCACTGGAATGCCATATCGAACGTTACCCAGTAAATCTCTGAGGGGTACAATGCGTAACGTTGGTGCGGAAATAACGGAGAGAACGGTGAGACGTAGAATTTTTCAATATGGGCTATGTGCAAGACGACGTCGCAAGAAGCAAAGGTTAAATGCTATAACAATAAAAGTCTTTATTTTGATAATATTTTAAAGTTACACTTTTTAATAAATGTCTCTTACAGCTTAATTTTTTTCTATGTCTTGATTAGGTTGTGTTCAGTAACGATACTATGATAACTTTGACACTACCAATGTCCAGGACCGTTCGTAAATCAAAAGGAGACGAGTATTTACTTTCATGTGTCCAACAACAGGTCAAACAACCGGTTAGAGTCATGGTTTTGTTAGCAATATTATCAAAAGGACTCTTCCCACAGTAAACGGGATAATGAACGCGAATCAATATTTAATTGTTTTGCAATCACAACTGGTACCGACTATGAATGAAAAATTCAATGGGGATGGAGTTTTTATGCATGACAAGGCTCCGCGCCATACGGCGAAAAAAGTCACCGAACATTTAAGGACTAACGGCATCCAAATTCTTCATTGGCCAGCGAATAGCCCAGATATGACTCCGATTCGAAACTATCTGGGCTATTCTTAAAGAAAAAGTAGCACAAAAGTGGCCGTGCAGCAAATCAGAATTGATCGAAGCGATGAAGGAAGTTTGGGAAAATGACGCCAATCTACAAATATTTGCAAACGATGACATGATTCAAATGTAATTGTAAAGAAAAAACCACGACTGAGTGTTTTAACCAGAAATAATGAAAAACTCGTCTGACATCAATAAGACCTTCATTTGTGCCAAACATAATACACCAATTTACTGTACACATGGGTCACACTGTTAAACTGATTATCTGGTTTTATATCTTACGAGTATATCTTACCTGAAATCAAAGCTTCTTCAATGTCATGAGAACATTTGAAAAGTGGAAATTATGTAGATTAGTATCACACGAAATGTAAACATTTAAGATGAAGAGACCAATTATTGTCACACAATATACGTACACCTCTAACTCTATATACGCATCGCATGAGATTTTATAATTGGTTCGGGGGATTTCTTATTTAAACTAACTGTTCTCCTAACCTGTGTTATTACAAAACTAATTTCAAAATTAATAATTATTTAATATTAATCAAAGATAATTGAACAGTTTTTTTGCACAGTATAATTTGATTGAACCGCAACAGACTCCAAATTTGTAATAATGGACAATATATACAGTGCGCTACATCGAAATAAATTTTTTGAAAGGTATACCAAATCAAATATTTAATTAGGCAATTTATCTACCATTCAAGTGGAAAAGATTTATTTGTGTAACTAGCCTATTTTGGGTGGGTATGAGAGATTATACGATTTTACCTCTTGGATTGATATAAATTATATACAATTTAATGGGTCGCTTCTTGTACATTGTACTCGTACATCGCATATAAATATTCTATAATAATATCCTTTCATTTAGAAAATACGCGCTGTTTAAATGTCACATGTGATGAACGAATCAATTAAATCGATTGTACTATGGACATGTGATGAAATTATTATGAGGCCCCGACCCACGCACACCTTGTACTCAGTTAATCGGAATTGATTGGAATTTGTTTAAACGGCGATATTTTATTTTACCCAAATGGCTCATAAAAAGTTTTAATGAGTATGTGTGTTTTATATACATATGGTGGAGATGGCACTCGAAATTTTCCAATTTTGGGGGTGTAACATAAATTATTTGGTTTTTTTTTATTATTGGTTTGATATCATTATACATTTGTAATTTATAGAGTTGACTGAATTTATCGATTTTTTGTGATATTTTGCATGTACGGGGGTAGATTGTGTTCCGGCTTAGCATCTCCCGCTGTGTTGTGTGGTGCGATCTCGAACATAGCTATAAAATTCCAACGAAAGCCATTTATGAGATGTTCAATAAGTAACAACGACCTTCATAATGGTTCGACATAGTGATTTAACGATTTAGAGTTATAAATTGTGTCACTTCCTAACATCTCCTAACATTTATTCGAAATGATGTTAAACAATTTTATGTATCTACAGCATTTATGAATAAAGATCGCTCTAAAATTGAGATTTTATTACTCGTCATAATATTTTAAAATTTTATACTTTAAGGCGGTAACATACATTTTTTATTTCTATTATTTCTAACTTTTGCATAAAAACATAAAAAATTTGAAAAATGTTAGATACAATTTATCGTTTATTTACTGCAAGTCATTAAAAATTGCCAATATCAGATTTATTTTCAGTGATGGCAAAAGCGAGTTAAATTTGTTGATATTCAGGCTGAATATTTTACACTCAATATTACACATTCAGTGTTGTGCCGTATTGTCTACACTGGATAGTTAATTAATATTCTACAAGCGTAGACAATGTAGACGAGCAAATTTCTATGATTTCTTTGTTAATGGAGTTCAAAATAGGGACCCTCATTCTTTCCTCACATTTAAAACATTTGAACCCAAGTTTTATAATGGTAGTGAGCACATTTATGTTGCCGCACTTGATTAGACGCACTTGCAATTTTATTTTTCAATGTAAATCTTACTGTAATTTCTCGCGGACCCAAGAGAATATTTTTATTGAGAAAAGAGAGAAATCCCTACTCAATAAATCCATAATCGATAATTATTCTGAGAAAGCAAATTAATTTGCCTTTCTATTTTTTTAAGATGAGTTCAAATTTGATGTTTTTTTCAGTTCAGTTGATTAGACGCAAAATCTTTAGGTACTCTATAGGTTTGAGAGAAATATTAATTATTTTATTGAGTATTTTTTTCAAATTTCATAGTGGACACCATGACGAGTCATAACCAGAAGTGGAATATTTAGGCACTCTATAGGTTTGAGAGAAATATTAATTATTTTATTGAGTGTTTTTTTAGTAATATATGAATTACAGTTTGTACTAATACTACTGTGGGCAAAACGTAGTAAGACTTTTTAATTTAAATTTCGCGCGGAAAACCATTCGTCGAAATATTTTTTTTTTCTATGTTGGTATGCCTGTCAGTGACATCTGTGCCAAATGTCACAGAAGAACAAAAATTGCATTCGGCGATTTTTACAATGAGTGAAATTATTCAACAAAGAAGTTCCATTAAATTTTTAGTGCGGAATCAATTTTGTGGTGCCGAAACGTTCAAAATGTTGCAAAAGGCCTTCGGTGATAATTGTATGTCGCGAGCAAGTGTTTTTGACTGGTACAAATTGTTCAAAGAGGGTCGAGAACGTGTTGACGACGAACCACGTCTTGGACGGCCATCAACATCAACTGATGATCAACACGTTAATAAAATCAAGGAATTGGTGCTCGAGAATCGACGATCAACAATCAGATACATTACTGGCATCGTTGAAATATCGGAAGGATCTGTGAAAATCATTTTGAAAGATTTGGTCCTAAGAAAAGTGAAAGCACGGTTGGTTCCAAAATCACTCAATTTTTTGGAAAAACAGCGTCGCGTTGACGTCTGTGAAACAAAGCTTTCCGACTACCAGGACGCCATGAAACGTATTATAACTGGCGATGTGTCAATTGAAGACATTAAACGTGAATCGCTACGCGCATTGGAGGCTATTCCGGAAATTGACTTTAACAACTGTTTCGAGGATTGGAAAAAACGTTGGCACGAGTGTATTGTGGCCGGGGAGGGATTACTTTGAGAGGGGCGAAATAGATTTGGAGAAATAAATGAAGAATTTTAAAATTATGAACAGAGTCTTACTATTTTTTACCCACAGTATTATAATTAACTTTAGGGGTCTGCATAGTCGAGGCTAATATGTTCGCTACCTTTAACAAGTATAACAGTCCTAATTAATTGTATAATTTAAAAATCCTTGGATGGGATGATTTTAAAAATCCTGGGATGGGATGAAATTAGTGTTACCTGATGAATTTTTTTTAATTTTCCTGGGATGAAAAACTGGGATAACTTCACACACTTTTATTATTCATTGTTTGCGGATGCATAGCCCAAGTCATGTGCTGCTAGGCGAATTCCAGTCTTTGTTGCTTGCGTACAGGGTTTAGGTTTTTATTTTTAATTTTCTGACTTTTAAAAATCAAATACTTAAAATTGCTCTACGAACTGATGATTTGCTGGCATTAAGCCCAGCTGCCGTTCTGATTTTGTTGGTGGAAAGGGCTGGATTGGACGGTAGCCGATGCACTTTTCTTGTAACTTGAGGGGTCAGAACTGTCGCCGACCCTCCTTGGTAGTTGCTTCCATATAATGAACCACTGTCTTTTAAATAATTTCGCACAGCATGCTCGCTACGCTCAATTTTACGAGCTATAGTGCGATTGGAAAATTCCTCCAAGTGGTAGCCACCAATTTTTGCCCTTTTAGTCGTATTAAAAATATTACTATACTCGTATGTTTACATTTTTATTCATTACTGTTCTACTGAGTACTAATTTCCCTCTCTTCTCAATAAAAATATATTATTGGTACGGCGAGAAATTGCGCTAAAATTTACATTTAAAAGTAAAATTCAAATGAACCGCACTGTATAAGCTTGTTGCGGTGAAAGTTTGAAATCGGTAATTATGCGAAATCAAAAATTTACAGAACGTTCACAGGATTCGATTTGTAAATGGAGCCAATACTACCGACAAGATTGCTGATCCCTTCACCTAAATATCCGTAGTATTGTTTACTAAACTTGGAACGATTATGTTTGAGAAAGAAGCACTTCCATCGGATAAAACTACTACTTTCTACTTAATATGTGTTATTATGCTCTGCAAATGAAGAAATTGGGAAAAACAGATGTTGCTTGTATGATTTAGCTGCTTTAGTACAATTTCAAAAAATTTACAGATCCCTGTGTAAAAAGGTAGAAACTTAAATAAAGTTAATTTTTTAAACCAAACCCAGAGTTATTAAAATGCCAATGTAATGGACAATTTCATCTCCACGCAATAACAAGGTAAAGCAAAAAAAAAATTCAGACAAATAATGATCTCACAAGTTAATCCTAATAAATGCCAAAATAAGATCGAAGACTATTTGGACAGTTCAAGCAATATACCTAAAGGTTAAAAGGTCCAGTAAAAACAAGCGTCGATTGATAATAAACAATAAATCTCGGATCAAAACCGAGTAGTATTCGGATTTATGTAAATTTCTAGTAACCCCAACTATGTTGTGTTATACAAGGAACGGACAGCACATTGAACAGGGGATTTGTTTTAAAATCTGTAGCCGGATTTAAACTCACACAGCGTTATAAATATTGATCAACTTCGTGAAAGTACCGCCGGCTTGAGGAAAAATCGAGTTCGCGAGAGTTGACATTAATGGTTGTGTCAATATCGATGACATCGATTAACCAAGGGCCCTGTTGAGTTGTTATAAGATACTGAGAAACGTTTTAGGTGGTGTACCATTGCACCGACTAATAAATGGGGACTGTAGGATAATACAAATCCAGCAAATTTCGAAAGTTTAGGCAGATCTAAGTTGCCAAAATAATTTACAGGCTGAAAACTATTTAATAAAATTTTATACATACAAATTTGTACATGGACGATACATTTATACTGAATTTTGAGGGAGGTGATGGTACTAAAAGGTGTTCCATCTTTTGGTTTTTTTAAGCTGAAAAAAATTATTTATGCGACCGCACAAAATCAATCACATCAATTATGTGATGATTTTGGTCAACATGGACGTTCTACAGAGCCTGTAACTTGCAAAATTGGTGAATGTTTTGAAGAAACTGGATCAGTTGCCGATGGTAGAGTATAAACAGTAATAGCTCTAAGTGAAAATGATCGTGAAGAGCCAAATATCTAATTAAATGTATCGTTATAACCACTTTACATCGCATTATACACGTTGATTTAAAAATGCATCCTTACAAAATTCAAATAATTCGACAAGTGAAGCCAGCTGACCATCAGCAACGTCATCGTTTTGTTGATTGGATGCTCCAATAAAATGAACGTTTTTCATCAAAAACCATCTTTCACCTCAACGGATACGTTAATAAAGAAAACTGTCAAAACTAAGTAGCAGTAACATTGAGTAGTGAGCGGTATCGTGGCCTGTTAACTGGATTTTTGTGGCCAACATTGGATGAAATTGATTTAGATGATCTTTGGTTTCAACAAGACGGTGCCACATGTCACACAAATCGTAAAACATTCGAGTCATTGGCAACCAAGCTCAATTTTCACATAGTTTCAAGAAATTCTGAGGGCAATTAGCCATCGAGATCATGCGATTTGACACCGTTAGAATATTTTCTTTGGCGTTGTTTGAAAAGTAAAGTGCGTATAGCAATGATCCACGAATAATACAAGATCTTAAGGTCAACATTCGAACCGAATTTGAGGCCTGTGAACTGCTTTTATTGAAAAAAGTGATCCAAAACTTTGATGTTCGGTTGAAGGCCTGTAACAGGAGCCATGGTGGTCACACTAACAATTTCAAAAATAAACTCTTTAACAGTTTAGTTTGGTTAGAGTGCACATTTGTCCTATTAGAAATTCTAATACTGTACTTTAGGGTTTGTTAATGATAAAACCAGATGGTAATGCGAATTAAAAATTTAAATTTGATTTAAAATTTCTTGAATTATTTTAAATGCATTGGTACGAATTCTACTCCATACACGTATATCGGTGGTCGAGTGTTTAAGTTATATACAACCAAATACTGTCAGCCCAAAAGTAGCGAGTTCTAACCTAGTCAAAGTTCATAATTTTATTGAGGCGATTACTATTCGATGTTGTCGAATCAAGTATTGTTCCAATACTGATTGAGAATTGGATTTTAGATTGTCGAACGCGTGAAATTCGTAACATTTGGTATCAGAAGTGGAAATTTGGAAATACCAGCAATGGTTAAAAACTTATACATGCCTGCAGTTGAGGGAAAAGCTGCAGAGCAGTAGACTTTACATCGAAGGCAATAAGAGAGAGCTGAGTAGGATGCTGAAACAGGAGGGCAAAAATCGCGACAAACATCACGACGCCAGGACCTATTAGAGATTGCGCCAGGCGCCTCGAACGATGAGCATAAAGTCTCTCTAGCCTTGCGAAGAAGAAGTTAAAAATGAGGCAAACAGAAGAGCAGCAGAAGCCATCCTTGAACATGAGACATGATCCAGGAAATTTTGCTTCAACTAAAGGGAATGGATGTTAAACTTGATCAACTCCGTTCCGTTCGGAAATAAATTAGATTAGATTAGAACAACACAAACAATTGAATGAGTTTACTTTTAACTATATTAATGCGATTTTCAATCATTTCTGTTCAAGTTTTTGTTGAATTACACTGGTAAAATATTACGCACACTCGCATAATTTTAAAACAACAAATTTTGTTAAGTTCGTTACACCAGTGTAGTCCCTTAATACTCTAGTACGAATTTATGAGGATTTCCTTTGTTTTAGTTCTTGTACGCTCATTGTTCTAATGTATCGGTAAACTGGATTGAATTGGCGGGAACTGGAGCATGTGTTCGCGACAAACATTTTCTTATTAAAAAACGGGTAAATCATTGTTTCCTCTGGAATACAACCTCCCATCGCTCCTGAGACCTTAGCCGGAAATGTGCAATCGCACCAGATCCGGAACAGTGATAATCTGTTAGTCTGCTCAAGGCTATCGCGATAAATTAATAAAGAAATATCGGTTTAATTTGAAAAATACAGAAACGTCTTTAGAGTTCAGAGTATTACGTTATTACTTGGACCGGGATCGCGTTTTTGAATTTCACGCTTTTAGTTTATTTTTTTAGGGACTATGAATATCGTAGAAAATACCATCCTTACATACAAATAATCGCCGTTTTAAAAATTTTATAGAAGGGGGAGTATGAATTTACTTTTAGAATAAACCATCTTATTTATGCCAAAATTTCCAATTGAGAAAAAAATTAGGAATGCAAAATTTTTTAATTTTGTAAACCTTGGTGAAAATTACAGGGTGGCTGAGACCAAGTGTTACCAAATGAAAACGCTGTAATTTTTTTAATTTTGATTATTTTTTATTGAAATTTCGTGGAATATGTTGAAAACATATTACATTTTATGAAAAACATGTTACTGCTCGATATGACCTCCTTTGGCTCTGATTATTTGATTCAGTCTTCCATAGAAAGCATTGCATGCTGACCGAACGTGAGCTTGCGGAATTTTATTTCATTCTCGAACAAGAGCTGACTTCAATGCATCAACACTTTCGTATTTTTTAGTGGACACCTTACTCTCCAAAATGGACCATATGGAGAAATCCATGGGATTCAAGTCTGGTGAATATGGTGGCCATTCTTTCGACGAAATCAGCCGCGGAACGCAATTTTGTAAAATGTCCAACGGTTCGTACCAAAGTGTTTACGTGCCCAAGGTAGCAAAGCATCGTTTAATATCTTTTGGCGGTACCCCTCTTGGTTTACCTTGACTCCATGTTCGATGAAAACCAGAGGAGTGCGTACATCTGCAGTCACTGCAGCCCAAACCATAACATAAGCTGGTGATTGCTTGCGCATGGTAACTCTTGTGTCCAAATTATCGTTGGACTTGTGCTCTAACCAAACACGATCATTTTTTTTATTCACATACTGTTGAATGGTGAACATTTTCTCATCAGAAAAGACAATTTTTGGAATCTCATCACGTTCGGCCAAGGCCTTCAATGCTCGTGTTCTTTCAAGCCTAACTTTTTTTGTTCCTCCGTAAGATCTTGAACTTTTTGTATCTTGTAGGGCTTCAAGTGTAGTTCATTTTTCAATATGGTTTGAATGCTGTATCGTGAAACATGTAGACGTGCGGCTAATTGATTGGCACTTTGACGAGGATTTCGTTGGATTTGTTTCTTCACATTTCGTATCATTTCTTTTGATGTTGCTGTCTTTTTAGGACCGCCTCTGTTGCGTTTAGCGATGCTACCAGTTTCGTTGTATCAAGTTATGGTTCGATACACAAACATTTTATTCACATTCAAATGCTGGAGCTGACGAACTATTGCTGTTTGTGAATATCTACCCAAATACAGTGCAATTACACTATTACGTTTGCATTCCATTACGATATTTTTATGAAGATATTAATTTAGAACAGTTATTTGTTGGCCACATGTAAACAACTAACCAAACTTCAATCCGTCAAAAAATTGACGCGCGAAAATGACAACTACACAAATGACAGCAGAGTGAAGTCAGTAACATTTGGTCTCAGCCACCCTGTATCATATTCATCACATTGATAGAAAATTTTCTGACTAATTTGAATATATGAACGAGAACTTGTGAGCATTTCTTGGATAGGCGATATAACCGTAAACGTAAAAATGTCGTTAGTAAAAGCTAAAAATCATCATAAAGCGATCCCTGTTCAACACACATATACGATTTTGATTGAGCTGTCCGGCCCAAAACATCTCTAGAATCGGTGAAATGAAATTATGAATTATAACCGAACGCCATTTATTTCAATGTTTGAACCTTATCTAGGCTATACTAAAATAGATGAAAAAATCACTAGAACTGGTAATAGGAAATCGGAAAATAGCTTGAAGCCAAAAACCACAAACGTGAAAAAAACGTTGGACACCACCACACACATAGGGTTTTGATTTAGCTATTCGGTCATATTGGTGAGACCCCGTCAACATCTCTAGGATCAGAAATATAAAAGTAGAAAAGTTGTCTAAATTGTATTACACTTTTCTGGTCTTTATCGCAAATCGTTAAGAAATTTTTGATCTCTAAGATTAGAGTTAAAAATAATCTAAAATGTTTCAATTTTATACCAGACAAATCCAATTGAAATTTTTTTAAATTTAACAGTGTACATTTTTTCTATTATTTTCGGTATGTATTTCACACTTATGGACATACAGTGCTGGGAAAAAATTGGGCAAACATATTTTATTGCAAATTGGAGTCTTTTTTTGCTAAAATAACGCTTATCGTTCTTGGCCGTCATTAGGGTGCAGATGTTTTATTGCCTACAATTTTTTTTTTGAGTGTAAATAGTGCATATTTTGTAAGATTAAGTTATTCTGTAAGTGATCCTAGTCAAATAAAGAATAAAGTGCAATTTTAGTTTAAAAAAATAAGAAAAGTTAGTGTGCAGTGTAAAAGAAATATGTTGTTTTTGGCGCGAGAAAATTTAGCCACGCGTGAAATAGCAGAAAGATTAAACATTCCTAACAGTACTGTCGCGTGGAATATTAAAAAAATGCGAGAGATGGGCAGTACACATAGAAAGAAAGCTCTGGAAGGCCCAAAAAGACAACGCCAGTAGAAGATCGTTTCATAATATTACAATGTCGTCGGAACCGTTTTGAAACTTCATGGGACATAAGACGGGATGTTG
Source organism: Nephrotoma guestfalica (assembly GCA_963691935.1). Taxonomy (NCBI): domain Eukaryota; kingdom Metazoa; phylum Arthropoda; class Insecta; order Diptera; family Tipulidae; genus Nephrotoma; species Nephrotoma guestfalica. Next base: position 62,510,379 of record OY829913.1, on the reverse strand, counting down.
AGCGAGCAACGGGAAAACAAATTTCAGCCAGCTTAGTGAGAAAAAGACTTGTTAAAGCTGGTTTGAGAACACTTAAACCAGTCCAGAAGCCTGAGTTCACATTACTAGTGAAAAAAAAACGCTTGCACAAACTCCAGAGATGTGAAATGATGTAATTTTCTCCGATGAGTCAAAATTTAAGCTGCAGTTGGAGATGGAAGAATTCTCGTAAGAAGTTATGGTCTGCGGATGCTTTTCTGGAAATGAAACCGGTCGATTGTGCTTCCTTAATTCCAGCAATATAGCAGTTGTTTATCTGCAGGTCCCACATAACGAATTTGAGCCTTCTGTATTAAAGCTTTTTGGCGAGACTTGCAAATTTATTTTTCAACAGAACAACGCTCCGTGCCATACCGCCAAAGTTGTGAGTTATTCTTTTTGAATTGTAGATAGACAAATTGCCTTTCAGATAAACATAAATAATTTGTTAAAAACTTGTTTTTTTCTTATCTTTTCATTTGAAGGTAAAAAAGTACTTCGAAGAAAGAAGTATCGATGTGTTGAGCTGGCCCCCGTATAGTCCAGACTTAAATCCCATTGAAAATGTTTGGTCTATAATGAAGCTAGAAGTAGCAAGAAATAGTAGCCAGAATCGATGAAAGATTTAAAATGTTTGTTGATGACGATTTGGGAATCCATATCTACAACGACTTTGAAAAATTAATCAAATTCAATGAATCGGAGGTGTATCGCTGTAATAAAAGTAAATGGCGGTCCAACAAAATATTAATATTAAAGATAGAACTTCTATAAATCAATAAAAACAAAAAAAAAAATAAAAATTATCTCCAATCAACGTATTTTGAATATTTTGGCATTTTTCGGGGTTTTGCTCCTAAATTGCAAAAGTTTTGTAATTTTAGCAAAACAAGACTCCAATTTGCAATAAAATATGCTTGCCAAATTTTATTCCCCGCACTGTAAATAGTATGGTTAAATTGAGCGTCCTTACAGCCAACCCCACCAAAATAAAACGATTTGATTTTTGTCATTTGTCCACGCCTGTTTCCAGCGTCGAGTCATGGAAGCATTTTGACGAATATTTAAATGTTTCTTAAATTTACTGAAATATAAACTATCGTGAAGCAACCCTAAATTTTTAAATTTTTATTTGGATGCTACGGGTAACTGTTTCGAGCAGCTCAATTTGTTCACTATTAGAAGACATATCGTATGACTATACTTTGTAATAAAGGGTTAGGGAAAAAATTCGTGGCCTTTTTTGGGTGACATTGAAACAAAGAATTTTTTTATTTCAAATCAACTTTATTAAACCAAATATCGTGACAACTCAATTTCGCAGGCCTCGTTTGAATTTAATGTAAAACCATTAAGATGTTTCTGCATGGACCGGAACAAATGGTAGTACGTTGGTGCAAGGTCAGGACTATATGGTGGGTGCATCAAAACTTCCCACCCAAGCTCTGTCAGTTTATGCTAGGCTATCAATGATGCATGTGAAGTTAGACCTAACCAGTACAGAACTAACTTTAGGATTAGTTTAGCACAAACTTCACACGCTCGTATACGCGCGTGAAGTTAGACCTAACTTAATCCTAACCAACAAAAACAAACGAAAAATGAATTTATGAACTAATTCCAATTGCAATTTATAATAAATAATTAGATTCAACATTTACTAGGATTGAATATAAGAATTTAATATTTTCTTAAGAAATTTAGTATTTGACTATTTCGAAACCTAATATGTTTATCAAGAATGTTATTACGTTTTTATGATAGGTCAAGGTTAGGACTATCTATATTCCAAGCCATTTGGGAAGCTAATGATTGTTGCGCGATCAAATTAATTTTTGTTAGTCTTTAATAACCCTAGAAGTTAGGATTTTCTTAAGAAATTGAATATCTCGAGACTTAATACGTTTATCGAGAATGTTATTAACAATTTCTGATAGGTCTAGGTCAGGACTATCTATATTCGAAGCCATTTGGAAAGGTATTAATTTTTGCGCGATTCTAAGAAAATCCTAACTTCTCAGGGTAGTAAAGTCTAACAAAAAATTAATTTGATCGCGCAAAAATTATTAGCTTTTCAAATGGCTTCGAATATAGATGGTCCTAACCTAGACCTATCAGAAAAACGTAATAACATTTTTGATAAACGTATTAGGTTTCGAAATATTCAAATACTAAATTTCTTAAGAAAATATTAAATTCTTATATTCAATCCTAGTAAATGTTGAATCTAATTATTTATTATAAATTTCAATTGGAATTAGTTCATAAATTCAATATTTCGCCTAAATGACATTCTTGTTTTACTTTTAACCAATACATACAAATTTTCGTTTGTTTTTGTTGGTTAGGATTAAGTTAGGTCTAACTTCAAACGCCTCTATCAATGATGTGTGTGGTCTAGCGTTATCATGATGGAACACAACGCCCTTTCTGCTGATCAATTCTGGACGTTTTAACTGAATTGCTTGCCTTAAACGCGTTAGTTGCTGACAGTAAATGGCTGCACGATTTCAACGACTTTTCCAGTGGTTGGTCGAACGAAAGCGCTTGAACCATTTCTTTGCCGCTGATTTTAATAAAGCACCTTCTCCATAAACAGCACAAATTTTTTCGTAAGCCTGAGCCGCGTTTTAATTCCATGATTAAAATGTTGTAACTTTTTATTCACTTCACCGATTTTAATGTTTTGTATGTCAAAGTACAAGGTAAAATGTCACCTTTCAAACACACATAAGAATTGCCCGATACGATCAATGGTTACTGAGATATATGAACGTAAATCCATCTACCGAAAAAAAGGCTGCGAACTTTTACTCCTACCAATTATTTGTAAACATTTTGAGACTGATAATAGCGTCATAAGTCATTTCTAATATTTAAGGATTACGTTTTTTATTAAACCAAAGCTAATGGATTAGAATTGTTTTACACAATTTTAAAAGTTACATTTTTTGTTAATTTGTGTTAAATTAAAAAAATTAAAGCTAAACTGACGGACTTGGCACTTTACTAGAAACACTTTGAAAATTCCAAATTCCTGCGTAAAGCCAATATATTGACATATGGTAAGATTTCCACTCAGGACATACTCTGTTGAAGATGTTCATCGGAACTTTTACACATATTCCTGGCTAATTTTTTCTAACCCCGTCTTACTATTAATAAGATGGAACTACTTTGTGCGGCCAAGTCCATGTTGACAGTGGGGCGTAATAAATGTATGTATTAATAAAAATATTTGATTTTATTTACCTGGCACGTTTCCCGTAACATGATGCGGCAACGGATGAGGTATTGAGGTATTTCGCGGCGTTACGAATGGTATTTGACTATTATTGGTATGATTATTAGTATTAGTAGATAAATGTGAGAGTGAATGTAACTGAAAAAGAATAAAAAAACGTAAAATTATTTTTCAGAATTGATGGGTGGGTTACAGGTATTTTGTTCTTTTTTTAATATAATTAATTATAATTAGTTAATGAATTAATAAATTAAAAATAATTTTTCCGAAAATTAAAAAAAAAATTAAAATTTGTTGTTTTACTTTATTTGAATTTCCAATTGGTAAAATAGGTGTAGTTCCTGTATTATTACTTGATATTGGATTTGGATGAGTATTATTGGGATTTAATGCTGTGGATGATGATAATACATTTCCAGATGTAATACTATTATTATTAGTTCCTAAATTATTATTATTATTATTACTATTATTATTGTTATTTGTACTTGTATTATGATTTGAATTATTATTATTTTGTGATTGGTTACAACCAACCGGCGTGGCCGTCGTTGTTGGCGTTGTAGTGGTTTGACCCGTTTGTCCTACATGCAAACGATTTCGTAATGTTACCAATTCTGTGCTTAGACTTTTTAAACGTTGCTGCAGATGTACAGCCTCGTTGGATGATGATGCGTCTATAAATAAATAAAAAGAGCGAATATTAAAAATATTGAATATATGTGTTTACGTTGCGCAGTTCAATTCAATATTTTTCAACGTCAATCATCAATCAACTACATATAAGAAAATTGTTTAAACGGTATAAATGTTTATGCGGAAAATTGTGTAACCTTATCTCTTTCTCAGCTGATTATTATCTCGGCTACATATATCTAACGTAATATTTTTTAAACTTAATTTTTGTAATTACATGTTGCGCGCAGAATTAAATGTCACAACCGCGCATATCCTCTGGCATAATACGCACAAAACAACAAACATAAGACAAACTCATATTTAACCACATAAAACATTGTGTTCCCATCATCAGCTCATCAAAATCATAAAAATATAATAAAAATCGCGATGGTACATATGTATCATGGACATGACATTGTCTCAAATACATGCTGTATTTATGGTAAATATGTAATTTTTTGCATTACAAATAATTACCCGGTTATAATTTGCTTTTGATGAGTATGCTCTTTTTGGGGACGTTGCACAAAATGCATCATGCTAACTATATTGCAAAATTATATTGATTAAAATTGATGAGAGAGTAAAACATTAAAATTACTGTATAACGTGCCATAATTTTTTGTATGGCGCGGTTTGGGTCAATTTATTAGCCGTTCGGGTCTGTACAGTGTTGTGAAAGTTGGTATCCGTGTTAAATTATAACAGAAACATTTTCAAACTGTCAAAAGTATTGTGAGTGTAGAAAGTACGTCAATATAATACGGGTATCATGCAATCAGATAGAGGAAACAACAAATTTAACACGTTCACGACCGAGGTGCTTATGCTAGGGATAGCCACAAACCACATAATAAATTTGCACGAAATGATCTAATTGAAACCTAATGGTAGAATAAATATTTTATTTATGTGTTTTGTAGGGTTTGTGACGCTATTAATAATATGACGCATATACGAGTCGCCGGTGTATGGAACAAAATTTCGTTGTAACGAGTTATCCAATTCGAGGTTGATAAAGTAGAAATCTGTATACCGACATCTGTCAAAGATAAACGTCAAGTACGCTGTCATTTATTTAGTTGACATTCTGCCATTTAAGAATATGGAGCATTTAACAATCGACCAACGCGTTAAAATTATTAAATCTTATTATAAAAATAGTGATTCTGCCGTATCCACATTTCGCGCTTTACGAGCAGATTATGGTCGTCATAATCGTCCTACAAAGCAAACCATATTGAATTCAGTGAATAAATTTGAACAAACTGGATCTGTTACTGATATTGTAAGGTCTGTGCATCATCGAAACATTCGCAATGCTGAAAATATCGCTTCTGTAGCTGAAAGTGTGGAAGAAGATCTAAATTTGTCAATTCCTCGTCGAGCTCAACATTTAGGCCTATCTTATGGCTCATTATGGCGCATTTTGCATCTGGATTTGCATCTTCATCCGTATAAAGTCCATTTGACACAAGAGCTAAAGCCTGCTGACCATGGACAACGAAGAACATACGCAAATTGGGTGTTGGAAAAACAGGCCGTCGATGCTGATTTTTCGAACAAAATTCTCTTCAGTGATGAAGCTCATTTTTCGCTTGGTGGATACGTTAATAAGCAAAACTGTAGAATTTGGGGCTCAGAAAATCCACAATTGATTGTAGAGAAGCCATTACACCCGGAAAAAGTCACTGTTTGGTGCGCATTGTGGTCTGGTGGTGTGATTGGGCCGTATTTTTTTGAGAACAACCATGGACGAACCGTTACCGTCATTTCTGAGCGCTATGGCCGCATGTTAACCGATTATTTTTTTACGAAAATCGAAGATTATGATCTTGACGATATGTGGTTCCAGCAGGATGGAGCAACCAGTCACGTAACACGAGCAAATCGAGATCTTTTGCAAGAGAAATTTCCTGGACGTTTGATTTCGCGATTGGCTGATGTCAATTGGCCTTTGGATTTCTTTTTGTGAGGCTACGCGAAAGATCGTGTTTACGCAAACAATCCTCAAACTCTTGACGAATTGAAAACTAATATTCGTAAGGTAATGGCCGAGATACCGCCCGAAATGTGCCGAAAAGTCATTGAAAATTACCGCAAAAGAATCAAGGCCTGTAAGAAGTCCCGTGGAGGACATTTGAATGATATCTTGTTTAACTAAAAATGGCAAGGATCAATCTGTAAAATGAAATAAAAATTACAATACATTCCGAATATTTTGTGTGTTTTTTTTAAGTTTACTTTATCAAGCTTGAATTGGATAACCTTGTAGTTTCATTTTTTTTAAGGTTTTTGGTAATTACACCTGGCGGATTTTGTTTTCGATTAACTCTCAAAGTTCCACATAAATGTGTAAGTTGCTCAAAGAGATGTTCTGCCAAAATAACACTACTGTAATAGTTATCCATGTACAATATGTGACCTTTTCCAACGTAATCTTACATTAACTCTTTAACAACACTGAAAGCATCACCTTCGACTCGAGGTTCCACGGTATTCTGACCACTAAAAATCAACATATTTAGGAAGAACCCATCGTGCGTACACAGTTCGTAAAACTTAATCCCATATTTATGCCTTTTATTGGGAATGTATTGCCAAAAAGATAGCCGTCCTGTGTTGTGCAGGATAGTGCACTTTTTTATGTTGGCAAGTATATCATCGGAAACGTTCGATATTTTCTGAAGTCTATGGCTTATGTATTTTGTCTCGCTATAAACCGATTTCTGCTCATAATTTTTCCAAAAACTGGATGATGAGTGTCGTAAATATGGCATACGCACATTTCCCATTATAATACACAATCCAAGAAATCGCTTGAATTCTGGAATATATAAACGTTTCCATTTCAATGAATTTGATTTGGGCTCTAATTTTCCAGATTGTAAATTGGTTGCAGCCCGTAAGTTGACCCATTCTGTTATTTTTAAAGCAAACTTTCATCACAAAATAGAGAGAAATTTTTTTCTGGTGACACATTACTCTCTAATTGTAGTTTAATTCTTTCTAGACCGATAAATTCGAAAATCTTTGGTTCAAATTCTAAATTAGTCCAATCTTCATCATTTTTAGAGTCATCGGTATTTATTGGTTCTCCATTATCATCTTCAATTATTTCGGAGCCTCCTAACTCAATTGATATTGATTCATCACGAGTACTTCCCAGATTTGAACAAAAATATTCACTACCTGTATCAGAAAATGGTTCAGAGGTACTGCTTTCATCGCTTTCATTTATTTCAGAATCAGTTATTTTGTTTGCAGCCATAACTAGGGAAAATAAACAAAACCTTATTTTTCATAATAATTTTGATACGAGTAAATAATAAAAACATATTTCTCACCTCTACCGTAAATAATACCATCCAAAATTTTACTTTCAATCACTTTTTTAGTTACAACTAAGCTCTATAAATTCAATTTTTAAATTTAAATAAAAAATTAAGTTTTTTCTTTATGTCAGCTATTCGTCAACTATTTCTATATTCTAATTTTGGTTAACAAATGTTCCTTTATATATTGGTAAATTTCGTTGTACGGCATCCTACCGTTCAAAAATTCTGGGTTGTTCGTGTGTTGATATATTTTATACTCCTCTATTCTATTCATTTTTTTGCCTTTTTTCATTTCTAAATTGCTGTCATATCCTGTGTACCTGAGCTCAGTGCTGTTGGTGATTCAGATGTTCTGTGTATTTCAACCGTGTTATGGTTTTCCCACATCTTTTACGTGTTCTTTAAAGCGTGTAATACAACTCCGACCTGTTTGTCCGATGTAGAACGCCTCGCACTCGTTACATTTTAGTTGATACTAGCTGAGTTACCCGGCGTTGCACGGGAAGCATATAATTCAAATACCTTGATTATTATGCAAGAATCAACCAGATCAAAGTGAATAATAGTGAAACATAAAGATATTTTAGTTAATAATTTTTATTATAAAGCCTTTTGATAAACAATATTTCTGGTTTTTCCATTTGGTGTGTAAATAAATACATTTTTTGGCGTTCCCACTCTGGAGCAAGCAACATACAGTTGGCCATGTGAAAAGCATGAATTTTCCAAAATAACACCGACTGTTTTCAATGATTGCCCCTGGGCTTTGTTGATTGTCATTGCAAAAGCAAGGCGTAATGGGAATTGAAGTCACTTGAATTCAAACGGCAAATCGGTGGGAATCATAGGAATACGCGGAATTAGCACATCTTCTCCTTTATTTTTATCGGTAATAATCGTTGCTTCAATCACATTCGGCATCAATTTCTTAACACAAAGCCGTGTTCCGTTGCACAATTTCGGTGGATCTAAATTTCGGAGCAGTATTATTGGTGAACCCTCTTTTAAAAATAGTATGTGTGGTGGAATACCAGGTGGCTCCAAAGAATTAAAAAATTCTATTGGATAATTGACGGATTGATCCACATCAGTAACCGTGTCGATAGATTTGTATTTCATTAGTGGCCCGGGTAGTTGCGATTGAATTTCATTATTTAATTTATTAACGCCGTCATTTTTGGGAGCTAGGAGTGCACGTTCGCACAGCCAATCATGATTTTTGAAGTTAATTGGCAGATTTGAGAATACTTTCATTACCACGTCCTGTATTGATGGCACCATTTGACAAAAATTAGGCGGGAACGATATCTCACTTGTTACAGGGTCATTTGGCAATTTCCCGTTACTCATGTCCAAAAGCTGCCTGGCAAATGTTTTAGCTATACCATCGTGATGTAAATTCAAACGCATGTTTGTAGATAGTGTGATTTTCGTAACGTGTTTCCAAAGATGAGACGCATTCAGGCAGGCATTAAGTTCTTCAGCGGGTGTTGATCGTGGAATGACTGGCAAAGTTTGACGAAAATCACCTGCTAGTAGTGTTAGAGCTCCTCCCATTGGTCGGTTATTTTGTCGCAAGTCGCGCAAAGTACGATCAACCGCTTCAAATGCTTTTTCGTGTGCCATGGTACATTCATCCCAAATAATGATTTTACATGGTTTTAATAACGTGGCATTCCCGAATTTTTCAAATATAAAACGCTAGTACTTTTCAAAGTAAATCAGTTTATACGTACAATATTTTTTAGTGCCTTTCCTATAATTGATTTTATGAAACAATCATTGATTATTTAAGTAATAAACAAAATAAAGTAATAAACTATTGGCGTTTAGTATGAAACTACTATTTTCATTAAAAGCCGCCGTTGCAATAGTGGATTAAAATAGAATGTTAATTATTTCTGAAATTATGTGGTAATTAGAACTCGCTGACTATGGTACATTTCAAAACAGGATATGATAAATAGGATATCACTAAACAGTACATGTCAAACCAGTAAAAATGAATTATTAGTATGGATAATATAAGTGTTCAGAGATTTGTATTCAGTTAAAGTGATGAAAGATTATCTTATATTTAAATTAATAAAATTAATTTGAATAATTAAATCAATTATAGTAGAGGTATGATTTGTGTATAACAATCGCACGCTAGATATCCTTTTTGGTGTCTAAATTTGCGGCTAAGGTGCTATTTCGGAACATTTAAGTCTAGACCCTAGACCCCGGGGTTCGGCCCCTTCAAAAGTATCGTGGGCTTGGTCCTGAACATGCAACATATACATGGTAAAAATTTCATGGCGATCGGGAAAGCGGCTAAGGCGTTATTTCAGAACAATCAAATAATTGTATCTTTACGTGTAAAAATGAATTTTTGATCCAGGGGTGGACCCCCCGAATTCGAACATGTCTCTTATTTCATATAACCCCTTTCCAAAACTCATTCTCGTAAAAAAATTTAAATTTTTGAACAAATTTGTACCACGGCCCCTAGACCCCGGGGTCCAGCCCCTTTCACAATATCGTAAAATTGGTCTGAACATGCAACATTTGCATGGTAAACATTTCGCGACTGAGAAGTCATTTTGGAATAATCAAATATTTGTATCTATATACATATAAAAAATAATTTTTGATCCAGGGCTGGGCCCCTCGGATTCGAACATGTCAGTAATTTCAAAAAAATTAAAAAAAAATTAAAATTTTCGAAAAAATTTATACCGCAGCCCTTAGACCCCGGGGTCCAGCCCCTTCCAAAATATCGTAAGGTTGGTTCTGGATATGCAACTTGTACATGGTAAAAATTTCATGGCGATTGGTTGAGCGGCTGAGACGCCCATTCGGAACAAACAAACAAACAAACAGGAATTCATTTTCATATATGCATAGATATGCCTGTATCCATATGTGCCTGTTCGGCACTCGGACCGGGAGGTACTGGGTTCGAATCCCATCAGAGGCGGGATGCAAAGCGAATTTTCATCATTGATTACGATGAGTGATGTTAATAAACACAACCATCACCTTCAGTTTACAGGTTGACAAGGAGCTTGCAGGTGGTATACTGCAATTGTGTGGGTAGGCGAATAGGTGATGTGTGCGTGAATGAAAAAGGGGGGTATTAATTGACCTTAAAAGGACATTAAATCCTTTGGATAATCAATACTTTCGTGTTCTTTTAGAAAAAAATGATGTTTTGAAGCTATTCTTTTCGTTGAATACATGTTTTTGCTCGAAGTTTGATATGAATATTTCGGCTAGTGTTCTTGATAGAGGATTCCCCATTGGTAGGTCTTCTTGCTGGTTGTGGAACTGGTTGTTGTGTAGAAAAAAGTTTTGCTTCGTGATGGTTATTCATATATGTATGACCTAATCTATTTCTTGTTATGTATCACATACAGAAAAACCACACCCAAAACTAACAATTCGGTACTTCCCCTTAACCGAAAAACAATTCAAGAGAATCTGTAAACTAATATAGAAACTATAATTTATTAGTTACATACAACAGTACGACGACGCATATATGTGTCCCTGGTTTATGGAGAAAACCGTAGGACGCATATATGCGTCCTGTGGTCGTGAATGTGTTAAAGGTCCTGGTGTTGTAGTTCAGTTATGATATTTATATATATATATAGGGTGGCGCATAAGCAACGTTATGAATTAATTAGTGAATATATTCTTTGTTTACGTATTTTTTTCGTTTTTAAAGAACCAAAATTGTTCAATTTGATTTTGAAAGTATGCATTCTATTATTCAGACACAAAGATCATATCGAAATTTATTTCATGTTCGAAATGCACCTAGCACTCCAACAATTTACTGATTGGTTCAGAGTTTTCGGCAACAAGAGGCTGTCTGTGTTCTTCCGCGTGTTGGAAGACCTAGTGCAGTTCGAAAGAATTTGAATATTGCTCGGGTGCAAGCAAGTATTGAGAAAAACCTAGAATCTTCCTCCAGACGACGTTCTCAGCAGTTGGTGATGTCTAGGCGGTCTCTCAAGAATTGTGCCTAGAAAAAACGAGTTTATTCACAAACTCATAATGAGCGATGAGGAACATGATTAGCAAATCTTTCAGGTTTTTTTTGTTTTTCTTTGCCCATGTTCCATCCATTTTTCTGATAGGATGTATTACTGTCATTCGTCAACTTACTTAAGTAGAAATTAACTGACTCATTTCTTTCTCTTCTCATTCTTAGTTTCTGAATTTCTCTTGTTAAATGTTGAGTAAGATTGTTTAGTCTTTTTTTGTCTTGTGGAGCTCTAGTTTGGTGTCAATTATTTCTGGATTTTCGTTTATCCCTGAGGAGATTTCTAATTTCTATTGGATAGTTATTTCCTTTAGCCTAAATTTGAATCCCGAAGTACTTTCCCATGCTGATTGTTGAATATCCGTAATCAACTTTTCTACTTCTCTGTCCAGTTGATCCATAGTTTTTAAAGAACCTTTCAAAAGTATTCTTTGTTCAAGGTGTACTTTGAAACTTTCCCAGTCCGTATGTTTGGTGGGTAGTTCTGGATTATTCCCTTTTTTGGATGATACACTCGCTTAGGGTTAGGACTGTCGGAGAATGATCTGAGCTCATATATTGGCTTTCTTCGACTTTCATAAAATTATTATAAATATTTTTGTTTACAAAAAAATCAATTAGGTCAGGTAATTTTCTTGGGTCAGTTGGCATATGCATAAATAAAATTGCAGAATATGGCGCACCCAAAATCCAAGAATATTGTTGAAGATCAAATGCATCCACTTAGATGCACAGTATGGTGTGGAATAACTTCAGAACGGACCATTGGACAGGCCAAATTAGCTCAGAGCATGTCAGGTCGAAGAAAACAAGGGGCACCATTTGAAAGATATTATCTTCAAAACATAAGGTGAACGTATTTCCAAACTATAATCTATGCTCCTTCGGAAGCTATAACCTTCGCCCATCGTTCAGGCAATAAACGGATTTCCCGAAGGAAGAAGTAGGTTGTTTCGAGGCGATCAGGTCATCGACCCACTTTTTGACGTGCGTCCTTTGACGAGCCATGTACCAGGGCTGATTGCATCGACACCGGAACAAGTGGTAATCAGAGGAAGCAATGTCTGGTGAATACGGCGGGTGGGGTAGAATATCCCAGTTCTGCCTGTCCAAGTAGTTTTTGACAGGTATAGCAACACGTGGCCTAGCGTTGTCATGTTGCAAAATAATCTTATCGTGCCTTTTGTCCCATTCCGGTCGTTTTGCAGCTAGAACTTGGTTTAAAGCCATCAGTTGTCGTCGATAAACTTGTCTCGTAATGGTTTCACGCTCGTTCAGCAGCTCGAGCTAAACGACATCCTTCATATCCCACCAAATACAAAGCGTCTCCTTCGAACCATGAATATTGGATTTTGGTGTCGAAGGCCGTGGTTCACCTGGCATGTCATAATGGATCCACTTTTCATCCCCAGTGATGATCCGATACCAATACCCCTTCCTTTGTTGTTGATGAAGCAACAATTCGTACATGGTTTTCCGACGTTCCATGTCCCGTTCTTTCAATTTGTGTGGCACCCAATTTCCAAGCTTCTGAACCAATTTCATTGCATGTATATGTTGCGAAACACATTGTTGGGTAATATTCAACTCTGCTGCCAATTGTTTTTCGGTCTGACAAGGGTCCACATAATGCAATTCTTCCAATTCTGTATCTTCAAATCTTCTTGGTCCGCCTTCGCGTTCTTTGTCTCTTACGTCAAAATCACCAACTTTGAATCAATGAAATCACTTTTTGCATGTTGTATTCGATGGAGCATGTTCACCGTAAACTTCCAGAAGCAAACGATTTGTTTCCGCTGCACTTTTCTTCAACAAAAAATAGTGAGGTATAACTTCCCGCAAATGTTGTTTTTTGGCACAAAATTCGATATGAAAATAATTGTTGTTTACGCTTTGAGCAAATATCACTAGTAATTATTCAAGATTGTCATCTAACCTTCAAAAACATAATATGCAAGCAGTGATACTAACGACACCTCTATAAAAAGGTCGGAAATACATTTGCACACCCAATATAAAAATAATTCTAATGTTGGCTAGTGTGTTAGAAAGGTGGTAATACCGCACTAAACAAATATAAGCGACGCAAAACATGGTAAGATTACCTTTGGCTGTTACTGTAAGATAAAAATATATTCTCAAGTACAACTTCCAGGAACTCTTGAAATCCTTCTCTTCCATCCTGAATAAAGCTATTTGCAGGCCTCCGTTTTCAGAATGGGTTGTAGTAAATTTGTAAAAAAGTATATATTCTCCTGTACTTTAGATTGATTTTAACTTTGAGCATTTAATATGCTGTATAAGATAACAAAAAGTTTTCAGCAGAAAAAGTGTGTTTTTGCTATTCTCCACTAGAGGCATCATTATCACAAAAAATAAATTTTCTGCTGATATTTTTTGAAACCAGCAGAAATTTTTAAGCATATCAATAATTCTCAGCACAAAGTTTAATGAAAAATCAAAGAATTTATGAAACAAAAGAGAAATTATATAGACAATATATGTACAGATATACAGAGTGTTTGTCGCGTGGACCGACAAAATTTTTTGGCACATTGGGGAGATCATTTATGAGATTTCATATCATTGAACTGATGTCCTAAGTGCCACGGTAACAGAGATATGCTGCCAAAAAATTGTGTCGCTCCACGCGCCAAACACCCTGTATAGGGAGTTGCTTTCGACTTTCAAGTCAATCGAATCGGACTTGCTTTTTCGTTTTCTCTAAATTTAAATTTTATAAAATTATTTTATAAACCGTTAATTTTATTTCTTTAACGAGTCTTGTCTGGTTTTCTGCAATGCCTGGATTTGTGTGGTCCACCAAATTTCAAGATAAAATTTCCGTTTGAAAGATGAGATTCGGTAAGTAATAGTGCAATCGATTGAGAAGCAAAAAACCATGAAGAAGCAATTTATTAAAGAAGTGTCCGACAGAAAACGAAGCGGCAAATGTATTTGGTTTCTGTGGGCCACACATCTTATTATAAATTAGCCCTAATGCAGTAGGTTTTGTATCTAAAATGGGTGAAATTTACAATTTCTTTGCGGAACTCCTAGGGATAACCTCATCGGGAATTTGGACCTAAAAGTTAGCATCTTCTGTGTCCAAAATAAACGCTATTGTCAATTTCCAAATGTTCAATATTAGAGCCTTATCTTTATCCATGTGTTAGTATGGTTGCTTTGAACTTTTCCAGTTTATATGAAAAATCGGCTAAATTAAAAATTTAATTGCTGGAATCCAGGAGTCAAGTCTGAGTTCAATTCTGGAATGGTGAATGTAAAGGTTTTGATCCAAAGCAAAATCTCTTTTAACAATTTAATTGCGGAAGTCATAGGGATAACTTCCGAGATAAACGTAATTGCCTTGCAAAGGAGATCAGACCTTTACATTCACAGTTCGGAATTGAACTGGTGGGCTTAACTGCAAATAATATCGAGAGCGAGATCTCTTGGATTCCAGCAATTAAACTTTTAATTAAAATTTTTGATTTGATGGACAGGCTTAACCATTGTTGTATTGCACATGAAATACTTATGTAATCGTTAAACGTAACTAATACGATTTACTACCAAAATTTAAGTACATTTTTTTAGTATTACAATTATTAATAGGTGCGCAAATAAATTTTTGGAAAAAAGAAAAATGAAAAATTTCTATAGAAACATAAAAATGGTTTATTCAAAGTATTGTCCATCGCTATCTACACAATTTTGCCATCTCTCTGGCAATACATGAATACTACGACGATTAGACGACGCGTCTTTGGTCCGGAACCATTTATCCAACTAATTTTGCACTACTTCGAAACTGGCCAAGTGTAGCCCTACCAAGCCATGCGCCATCGACCGGAACAAGTGATAATATGAGGGGGCCAGGTATGGTTCAGATTGATGAGTTGTTGTCGGTAGCCCGTTGGCAGTTCACCCTGTTCAATAGCTCATAGTACGCGATTCTTTTCTCGTCCCACCAAACGTGAAGCATTGTCTATATTGATACTTCGTCAGGTGAAAGCCACGTCCTTTTGCGTTTGTAATTCTTAAAAATGATCTATTTCCCATCTTCCATAACAATTAGATGCAGGAAGCTCTTTCGTTCATGCCGTGATAGCAAAATTTCGCAAGTGGCTCTTCGATTTTCTATCTGTCTCTCAGTCAACTCCTTCCAAACGTTTGGAAATACCTTGGCGAGTCGTGTTTAATGCCTCCGCAAGTTGATAGTGAGTTTGCGTATCATCTATTCTTCAAATGTTTTTGGTGTTGTCCTCAATGTCGAAATCGCCACTTCTAAAGCGTTTAAACCAATATTCATAGGTAGTTTACGATGGTGCGTGTTCGCCGTAGGCCTCCTCAAGCAAATGCCGTGCTTCAGCTGCACTTTTTTTCAAGTTGAAGCAAAAAAGCAAAGCTTCCCGCAAATGTTGTTTGTTTGGCACAAAACTCGACACTTTCGTTCTAACAAAACATATTTTTGGGTGACGATATGTGCTGGTATTACAACTGGTTATCGTTAACAACTACCCACGATATAAACAAAACCAAAATTCTGACATAAATGAGAACTACGAGTAGATGTGTCGCTAGCACCATCTATGTGTGAAACCCGGAAATTTAGTTACGCAATTTAGTTGTGCGATATTATATCTGTATAATCTTCCAACGAGATAATATGGCATTATTAATTTAGTAACTTTTCGGGATAATTTTAGCTGTCTCACATTAATT
Source organism: Nephrotoma guestfalica (assembly GCA_963691935.1). Lineage (NCBI taxonomy): Eukaryota > Metazoa > Arthropoda > Insecta > Diptera > Tipulidae > Nephrotoma > Nephrotoma guestfalica. The sequence goes on along the minus strand of OY829913.1, from coordinate 62,494,334 downwards.
ATCGTTTCGTAAATACAAGAAAAAATTATTTCGGGATTGGATTTTTCGGGGTGCCATTGAAATTACCAAAGAAACACACACAAACGAAAAAATTGGGCTCGTTGCTGTAGCGATCAACCAGTCAAATTTTAAAGGTCGTTTCACGAGTACCGATCGAGTGCGTTACAGATTACTGATATGCGGATTCAACCAACCAAAATGATTTAATGCTATCAAAGTTTACCTACAATAATGCGCGATGAAAGATCGACACTCGTGAACTGGCCTTAAACATCTTTGATTGTTTTGGTTGATTGATAAATTGAGAGCTGTTGTACTAATTAAAGACATCTGGCTGTAAGATATTCTGCATTCTTTGAGGCATCAAATACAACATAATATATGTTCGTGTGACTGTCAAATGTAACATTTTATGACTAAGGTGATAATTACGATCAAAAGGCCTATCTGTACAGATATAAGTTTATGTTTTAATTTATTAGTTTTCTTTGCACATTAAAACATACAACGCGATATACCCAAGTATTGAAGTAAATAAAACGATCCAACATCCATGTCATAAGAATGTGTGTCTGTATAAATATATTCAAAACAATCATTAAATAGCCTCAAATGAATGAATAACTGTATATTTGACAGTAAAAATAAGAAAATGAGATCTCTGTATAAGAACACACAGCATATCATAACAATATGTGTATGACTATATCTCAACGTATGCAACGAATTGGTCACACACAGAATTAAAATCGCTTCGGGCGTTCTTAAAAAAATATTGTTAAACCAATCGAATCATCTCGCATCATCTCGCACGGTCTGAAATTGTTTTGTCAACTTGTTCTTAGGTATAGGAACTGCGTGCACGTGTGTGGGATTTTGTTCCGTTATGTATATTTGAATATAAAATGTCACACTTTGATCTAAAGTATTTGAAAAATTTATTTAAATTTATGGACGATATCAAGCTGCTCCTAAAACTCAGATTATCATTAAAATTGATTTTATGCCCCCCCTTTAAATGTTTAACATTAAAATTTATGTGGTTTAACTTTTTTGGGTCTTGTCTTATTCGTCGACGAGAATGTAAATTATACGAAAAAATTTTGGAGACAGGTACTTTGTGTGGTAAACGTGTCGTGTCATAATCGCGGTGATTGATGGACCCTTAAATATATAAAAAGCGAGCACCGCACTGCTATCAAAATACTAATAATTACTTTCAATCATTTAGACTTTATATTTATTATGAATACGAAACGTACAATTGTTGAAACGTGTATTACACAAAATTTATACAAAAAAAAAAAAAATGTAAATGTAATTTCAACGTAACGATATACAGATTTTCTTCCGTCATTTTGTTAAAGATTTATTCATTTTACATTTAAATTGGAATTACAACTTTAACTCCCACTTTTTCAAAAAAAGGCACGCTGCTGCTGCTCTGTAATCATTAAATCGCGCAGATTTTTTTAAAAATAATTCCACTTAATTGTTATTTTGCCACGGATAACTCGTACATGTGTCAGTGATTCCATGCCATAAATTTGCATGATCATTAAAATTATAGAGCCGAGATGATCGTGAAATAAGCAAAGAGAATGTTGATGGTTGTAAATGATAACAAATTTCGTAGAGGAATACCATGTTATCTGATTTGGTTGTACGATTTTTTTGGATTACCACTGGTGTGGTCCAAATAATCAAAGAACTATACTGTTGTAAAATATTTTTAATTCTGAAAGGTCCATTTGTACATAAAATTTCTGATGTCTAAACAGTTTATATAAAATGTCGGGTTTCTGGAAAATTTTTAGAGTGATTATTCTGCATGTTGTGTTCTCAACATATATTGTTGACCCTGTTGGGCTCGTCTCAACACATTCCCGGCTATACCCTGAGCATAAAAACTTTTTACTGCGAAAACGATGCTTTTTTTGGTCGTGTTAGAGGTGAAGGGGGTCTGTGATTCGTGACACATTTTCGCTTTAATTTATTTATAACTCAGATGACTCTTATAGCTGCAGCAGTTCAATGTAAGATGTAGATTATCGCATAATGGTGAATGTTCTGGTAATGGAAAATAAAATGTCTACCTGTTTAGCCAATTTTGTTGTTTCTGGTATTGTTGAGGCAGCCGGGCTCGATTTTCATTAGATATCACATATATCCATTGGTTGGTAGTGTGAAGTTTGATCCAGTGATAACAAGATTTTATTGTTCTTTTGCTACGTACGGTATCTAGCCCATTCTTGCGTTCTATAGGATCGCAACCTTGCATTGCGTTTGGTTGATTGGAGTATTGATAATTGGTGATATTTCGCATAAGAAGTGTACAGGCTGCAATACTTGACATCGATTTCTATCTTTTCTCGTTAATCATACAAAATGTTCACGCCCTCCTACACGAACGAAAGCGGGAAGATAATTCCAATTATTACATTTTTGTTACTCCGGCTGCGTATATATTCATGCATTGATACACGTGATGGAGGTCGTAAATATTGGGTCCAAGTAGAGTAATGGTTACAGGCACGTATTGTCGAATAAATTGTAACTTGTCCTCTAGCTGACTTGGTGTGAGTATGGATGGATGTAGCATTTATTGATGGGTATGATGAAGCACATATCTAGTAAGCCTTGCTGCGTACCTTAGAGCCTATTTAGTACTAGAGTCATTTCAAAAATGCTTATTAGAGCAGATCGTACTCTGTCTTCGTACGTTATATATTCTTGTAATTGCAATATTTCCTGCCGTAGACGATGTTGATCCTTGATCAAGTTGTTAATCGATGGCATGGTATGGTTTGTGTTATGTTTTACGAAATTAATGGAGTTATCGACTATAGATATTTGATTGTTAATTTTGCTATTTTTTTAAATTATAGAACTCGGAGTAAGGACTCCGCCCATGCCCCGTATCACAAGGCCCACTGATTCTCCCTAATATCGTTTCACCCGTTTTCAATCCTGTTTTCAACATGTATTGTTGATCCTCTTGAGCTCATATCGACATATTCTCGGCCTCTAGCCTGAGCATAAAAACTTTTTACTGCTAAACGATGCTTTTTCCTGGCATTGTTAGAGGTGATGAGGGTCTGTGATTCGTGACACATTTTTCCCTTAATTTGCTGATAACCCAGACTCTTATAGCTACAGCCGTCCAATATAAGATGTGGATCATCGCATAATGGTGGTGAATATGATGAATGTTCTGGTGATGGAGAATAATTTCTTCCTCGTGAAGTTGTTGACACCATGCATTAGATGAGTTGAATGGCGAGAAGATTTGTTGATATATTGAGTTGGGTACCTACAGCAATTATCTGAACGTCAGAGTTTATGATCGTTGGTTAAAGAAGCGTATAGATTATAATACTTGACATCGATTCAGATGTTTTCTCTTAATTATTACATGTTCCTGAGTTACAGCGTATATTCATGCTTTGATACAGGTAATGGAGGTCGTGAATACTGTGTCCAGGTATAGAGTAATGGTTACAGGCACTTGTACTCGAATAAATTGTAACTCTTCTTCTAGCTAGCTCGATGTGAGTATGAATAAATGTAGGATTTAAACCGATATCAGTGCTAGTACATTTAGCTGTTGTAATTGAAAAATTGCAACGTTTCCATCCCTAGTCGCGTGGAGACATGTACAGACCGGTATTCCAGTCTACTATATTCCGTTCTTTTGGATCAGTTCAGCACAATATGGCCTGAACTTGGAAAGAACTTCGTCGCAAAGTAATGCTGGCAGTGGCAATTCTTGTATGTTTGTATTACCCAGCCACTTATATTTTAGTGATCTAACAGTCACCTCGTTACATTCGAAAAGTAGGTGTTTAACGTCTTCTATTTCCGATCCGCATAAACATTAACATTGGTCTATTATTTTAAATCTCTGCAGGCAGTCTTTAAAACTTACCATGTCCAGAGATAACTTGGCTCATCGAACTCGTCAGTGGTAATTTCAATTTGAGTCGTGCTTTTATATCAGTAATGAAGCCAAATGTATACCTACCATTGGCTGATTTATTCCAACTTCTTTGCCATAAGTCAATCGCCATCTCTTCTATTTTGATTTTGTTGCTATATTGATTATGTCTACTATCTGTAGCACGTACATGGACACCTATTTAATTTTAGGCACATCTTCTTAGGTATAAGTACAAGTACGCTCGCTTTTGGATTATACTATCTACCGGGAGTACGCCGGCTAGAACCACAACAGCATCTTTAGACACTTTCCAATGATCTGGCGTGGTGACAATTTAACCTGTCATACCAACCAGCTCCGGCATACCTGAAAAGCGACTCCACCACACGTTTGTAGAATACTACAAGTGTTTTGTGATTCAGTCCGCATCCCTTGACACTCTCGCCAAGGAGTGGAACAGCTTCTTAGCGTTTTCACAGATTCTTAGAACGTGAGAAGTTACGCCCATTGGCAGGTAGTCATAATGGTATTGTGACTGATCATGATGCTTAGTGTCTAACCTCAGGCGTTGCACAGCACTTTTATATGCGTTACATTGGACGCGATCTGCTTGGTGGTCATGCTATTTTTGCATTCCCTTACAGCTTGTGCAGCTGGTAGGCTTGTCTTTATTTGGGCGTCCCTTATATCCATGACCGTGTTGTGCATAGTGAGAGCAGGTCTCTGTGCGCTCTCTAAAGCGCCTAGTCGGAGTCATAAACCCTCTGACATGGCATCGTACCCAGTCCACGTGCATTCTACTATACTTTAACAACATGTTTTTGGTTGCCGGTTCTACTTCTACCACCCAGTGAGTGGTATCTTTATTTTTCGCACCAGTTCTATATAAAACCTTAAACTCCTTTCGATCCAGGCAGTTTTAATTAATTAGGCAGTTAGTGACCATGTCACCATCAAACTCAGCTGAGATAATTATCCGTTTTGTTTTTGTCCAACGCTTTCTGTTTCTACGTTTCTTGCGTTTTTTATCGACCGTTTGCCATTTTAATTTGAATTACTTGCAACATTTCCTGTTTTGTCTGAATTGGCACTAGGAATCGCATCTTGTGCAGCCATCTCTTTTCCACAGTAACCAATGATTTTGGTTTCTGGCTGCAAGTGTAGCTATAGTTGCGTGTTTCCTCCAGTTTACCAACAACTAGATTAGTTTCCGCAACCACTTCTGGAATATGAATTTTAATGTTTTTAATGTGATTTGTAAATTCCCGAAACTTAGGCTCAGTAAGTTTCATGTTTCGTGTGTGTTCTACCATCGTTTCAAGATAAACGATTTCTATCAACAGGTTCTCATGGGGTCTTTCGCTCTTTTGTTTGATTACTACTTCAGCCGTGTCCTCATCATGGCCGACAAGCTCGGCATCAGAGTTCGAATCGTTGAGATTCTTGTCATATTTCATTTTTTAGGTTTTTTTAGGCTTCTTCCGAAGACTGACCGGGACCTTAAATTCACTTATAATATTCACTTTTAATTGATTAGATCAATGTTTGTTGTTTTGATTAGATCGCTTTGATAAGTTATAGACAACACTATTAATTTATCCCCGAGGGAGTTCTTTAGTACTAGAGTCATTTTAAAAATGTTTATTAGAACTGATCTTACTCTGTCTTCGTACGTTCTATTTTCTCGTAATTGCAGTATTTCCCGCCGTAGACGACGTTGATCCTTGATCACGTTGTTTATCGATGTCATGGTAAGGTTTGTGTTATGTTTTATCAAATAAGAGCCAAAGATGATTCTCGTCATTGTAATTTTTTCAAATTTTTCATTCATATTCTTCAGCCTCTCGCTGAGTGAGGACTCCGAACATGTCCGCTAGCACCACAAGACCCACTTAGTCTCCAAACGCCATAGGAACTGCTGTAGAACGACATTATATTTTAAACCGGGTAGCTCTATTCAAACCGACTGTAACTCTGTGTGGGCTATTTGAAACTTCCCAATTTCCTCTCAGAAGGAAGTCAAGTTGTATCGAACTCCTAATGTCCACTATTTCATGCCTAATTTCTCGAAGTATATCCCGTAGACTGATTAAAAGGACTTATTCGGATGGTGGCTTGTGCAAGTCCCAAAGTGCGGCACATGAATAATATTGGTAACGCCAATTGATTTGTACTCCCTACATGTTTGGCTTGTCTATAGGTAGTTGCTGTCTTAGAGATGGATTATTGTTGACAGTTGAACTTCTATCACCGGATTTTGTATGCAATGGTGGCAATGATTATTTAAATTCGTCTTCGGTCGGTAGCTTGCGTAGTTTTATAATTGGTCTTTTATATGTTTCGTCTTGGCACTTCACTGTGAGGAGTCCAACCAAATCATACTTACCAGCGTGAGTCTCAAGGATCTGTTCCAACTTCTACCATGTGGCAGGTAGTTGATCATAATTTACTAATACTAAATCGAGTTTACCCAAACAAGTTTGGCTTGGTCTTTTTCCATTAGGCTCTCTGCTGCAATTGGTAAATGTATTCAGTGGACCAGCGCTTCCAGAAGAGTTTTACTAATATTTCAGCCATATGCCATGACATTGCCATGATATTATGCCATCTTGTTTCTAGTCCCACGGTTTCGATGTTCGCACATAGTGGTGCCTTAAGTGATTCGCCAATTAAGTAGTGCCCTGGTATTATTGCTGCAAAGTCAGAGGCATCAATAACTCTTTTGAGATGAAATTTCACTGATTTTATTTTTCACTGAGTGATTTTTCACTGAGAGCGTGAGGTGGAATGAAGTGCTAGTTGGTTCCATCATTGACTAACAGAAATGCATTGCAGCTTCGTAATGTTGTTACGGCTGTGTGATAATTATTCTTTAATAGAGTGTTTGCTCCGACGAAGTAGTTCGGTAAATATCGATACACAATCCTCGCCTGGAAACGAATCGTTTGTAATGAAAAATTCCCTTGTAAGACAGTTTACTATTTCAATATGGATCGCCTTAGTTACCATACATACGAATAGAGCTATGTATCCTTTGTAGGCCTTGTGTCCCATTAACAATAACGAATAACGTTTCGCACAGGCCGATTACCCTCAATAAAGTATTTGTTCCTTAAATATGCTAAGGTTAATTGAATGCCACCGTGCAACGTGCCATGGTGTGCACCGTCAATGACTGCAGGATTCTCATTTGACTTTACATGATGGCTTGTAGTTGTCGGTAGAATACACCACTGCAGCATAAGCTTGATTACCGGCGTCACCTCACAGAAATCGTATAGTTCAGCCTTTAGCACCAGCGCAGTAGCCAGTAGGTGAAATGTATCTAACGATGAATTTTAATCTTGTCTAACTATGGCAGTTCTAGCTTTTTGCCTTTCGCTTTTATGTTTACCGGTTGTATTTTTACTGTATCGATATGGTGCCAATTATTCTTAATGTAGTTACGCTTTGTTTACCGATTGATGCTAATGGTAGCATAGCCTGAATGCTTTTTTGAGCACACCGTGATGCGTTATATTCACTTCGATATCATTTTCTGCGCGGATTAACCCCGTAATAACCGTGTACTTTCCATCTGGAATGCGCCACAAATCTTCTTGAAATAGTTATTCAATTTTTTTACTTCTCGGTGAGTGTGCTTCCTTATGGAATGTTGTTTTTCTCAATGAATAATTGTAATTGTTCTTGAATTGCCTTTGTATTGTGACCATTGGTTATCGTTGATATGTTGGAGGCCAACAAGCTTGTGATCCGGCCCGAAGAACCAATAAAAAATCAGAGCTTTGATTTGTTTTTAATACTGATTATTTAAATTAGCTCTATTCAGAGGCCCCATTGGTGGGATTTAAATATTCAGAGTGAGAACTATATGGTTGTAAGATATTTTTAATTCTGATTTATTTTTATTTAAAAGGTCTTATTTATACATAAAATTTCTGCTGTCTAAACAGTTTAGATGAAAGACAAAAGAAAAAAAATTGTGAAAAATTAATCTTCACTGCATAGGTGTCGGGTTTCTGGAACATTGTATTCTCAATAAGCATTGTTGACCTTGTTGAGCTTATCTCAATAATGTCTGCTGCTGGAAGGTGGTAAAGTGATCAGTAAGGCATACTAGAACCGTTATGCACTTCCTTATTTATTGTAAAAATGTAAAACTCCTGCAAGTAATTCTGTCATACTTACTCTTTTCAATTGAAAATAATGAACTTCCTGAAGTTGTCCTAAATAAATTCATGTCTAATTTGTAGCGATTTTAATGTAACTTGGTAGCACAAGCGTCTTATTGTCAAATGGAAATTAGTATTCCACACGTGTAGAGGAAGCTGAAGAAACATTAAATTTCGTAAACAATGCAGTTGTAGTTGACCAATGATTGCATAATGAGTGATCTGGTAATTCTCTCAGCTTGTAACAATTTCAATGGACCCCAATGAACGCTCAATAGACCAATGGCTCCTCTACCATATATCATACATCTTGCTGGTACAAATTTGAGCACAACCGGAATGTGCTCGCTATGACATAATTGTCGTTGTCACTGTTGTTGTGAAAGTATTTGTTTGTGAGAATGACACCCAGGTCGAGCCTATATCCGATTCCCACTGCATCGTTCTTATTGTTTGCTGTTGGTCCGAGTTCGGTAAGCTTGGTCAATTTAAAACCTGTTACTGCTCCTGCCGGTTAGAGGTGCATCTTCTTGCGCTAAGAGTTCTATTGGAGATAAACCTGGCGTTGTGAATTAGCAACTTTTAAAAATTCCGCGATTATTTGCGATTAAAGCCTGACCTTACAATCGTGCCTAAAATATTGTCACATAACTTTTTAAATGTACTAATGTGTTTGGGTAAGTACCAGCTTGCTGGCTAATCCAAAGTTTCACTGCATAACAGATCTCTAGCACTGTCAGAGTCACCTGACAAATCACCAACTAATAACATATCGTCAGTCGTTTCTGAGCTGTTACCAGATTCACAACTGCTTGTATCAGATAGACTAAATCTATGCATGTAGACTGCGAATGTCCTGGTATCGTTTTCGTAAACGGATATCACTCAGGATATTCGGCCTTATTTGTTTACCTCGAATTTTAGCATTTCCGTAACTAACATCTTGCTGTGGCCTTGTGCATACAGTTTGTTCTTTCCGCCCATCCTGCTTGATTCAGTATCTTCCACCATCCTGGAATATGTACATCAATCTGGCAGTAATCAATTTCTCAAATAATTGACTTTAGACTGGAAGCAGCAAAATTCCTTTATTCATAGATACGATTTCAATCGTGGTTTCTTCACTGTTGAAGTGTGTCTTAGATTTGTGTTTGGTGCAATAGAATGTTGAGCAAAAATTATTGTTTGCTCATTTGAGTCTCTTTCCTCGCAACCATCAGGTAAGAGACATTTAGTAGTTTCTTCCCAACATATTGTGGCTTGACCACCACATGTACTAAGTACCAGCTTTCCAATGTTGAATTTTCACACGAAGCTCTGCAGTGTTGAATTACTCTAAGTTGATTTGGCTTGATAAATTAATGCTTTTAATATATAGAGGAAAACTTTGGGAGCCTATGAACTCTACTTCGTTTGATAGTAAGATCATATGATCTTAATAGCACGAGAACAAACATTTGTCGCATACACTAGTTACTGTTTTGGTCATAAGTTGCTCGATTTTGTCTATACTAGCAGATGACATATTTAATTGGTTAACTATTCCTTTTCATTTTATTCAGAAGACTGGAGAACCTATCCCAGTTCGCGCGTTTAAATGAGTTCGAAAACGTTCGAAAACGTTTTCTCTGAAGTCAATTTTTTTCCCGGTTGACTGAATCAGATCTTATCTGGAATCCAAAACTCAAATGTTGAAGATCAACAGTTTGAAATCTAGAGCGATATTTTATTGTTGAATTTTTAATCCGATCTAAGTAATTCACATACTTGTGTGGTTGCCGCATCATTGTGTATTGAAACCAAAGAGCTCCACTGGCAAGCCTCCTAACAATATCCTCATAGTTGGACCAGTGATTTAAAACAATTTATTTAGTATTATACTAAACGCTCTAAAGCCACAGATAGATCAAATTCTCTACTATAGCTCCAGGATATTGAAACGTAAATATTTCCATTTCGTAGATGGGGTTATTACTAAACGCAGTACTAAATTACTGGGAAAGTGGTGTTCCAATTCACAACAGCTTCTAAATTATGTCTCTATAATATCCTAAATTATGAATCTTCTCTTCAAATTATATAATATCAACTTATCGAGCGGTCAAAAATCACATAAAACTGTTGCCGACATCACACGCATTTATTGATTCTCTTGAATTAACAGCTCCAGGTATCGCCATTGATACATTGCTTTTACAACTACTGTAGCACGTCAAATAATCACAAGATCAAAGACACAAGCTATAGCTATATAGCCAGTCATAACTACCGCGCCCTAAAATACAACCTGAAGAAGACCACCGAGATCCCGCAATGATTGGTACTATAATCAGTGCCACCTGGTCGTCGCAAATAATTAAAAGTTCCGTACTAAGAGCGTTACGACTCAATACCTTCGACCAAAGCAGCGCGAACGTATAAGATCCTGCATCGAAAACATCAACTTCCAAGCGAACGAGGGAATTCAAGAGACTGTTTTGCTAACGCTAGGAATCTCACAGTATGGAAAACTTGTTTCTAAAAACTGGCAAATCGGAATGACGAAGTGACACCCATTAGAGAAATTTCTCGACCAGGTGAAGTGATCTTTGTCGAATATCGTAAAGTAGAGGAAGTAGAAACGAAGCACGAGCACTATTGTTGCATCAAATCTATACGATCGACTCTATTTAGGACCAAGAAGAGCTGCCTCAGAATTGGAAGACTGCGCTCATATGTCCGCTGTAAAAAACGGTGACTGGTGTGAAAACTATCATGACATAGCTCTATTAAACACTGCCTACACAGTGTTGGCTAATGTTGAGCTTGGAAGCCTCATCCCTCTCGCGACCATTGCCGACTATCAGTGTGGTTTTCAACCCAACAGATCAACCACTGATCTGACTGAAATTTTGGAAGAACATATAACCATCGGCTATCATCCTGGAGCAAACTCCTATAAATTCATACCTCCACGCGGTGCTACTTGAGCAACTCTAAATGAATCAGGCGGTGTAGTAAAAACGAACAGAGGATATTCTGTTTATCAAGGACCCTACATGCCACAGCGAGCCATTAGCGCCCTAACAAAAATAACAAATCAGGATATATTCTTCAGGTTAGGGACAGCTGAAGCGCACATCTGTCTTGTATTAAGCGGCTCGCTATATAAACGTATTCAAGGTAGAACTGGCTGCCTTAAGACCGTTCACCAGTATGTGACCGAAACACGTAATAAGCGGGTTGAGCGTACATAACTTTTTGGACCAGGCAAAGATTTACACATTAGATGTACTCGCACTACAAGAACCTCGAAGGGCTGGAAGTGGTATCCATGACACCACAATCAACGAAAGTAAATCAGATGTCATCAAAGTTCTATTCGTTGTCAGTTGGAGGAAGTCACCAACAACATTCCTCAGCATAACATTAAAATTATCGTAGGCGATTTAATTGCAAAAATCGTTAGGTAAGCAGAAAATAGATCGCATATCGGTCTAAACAGCTCCTCACCAGTAACAGCAATGGACAGCGCGTCACTGAACTGGCCATATTGTACAATTTAGCTGAATCAAGTATGATTTTACTAATAAGAGAATTCACAATATATCGTGGAGATCAAATAATGGAAGAACAGAGTACCAAATAGATTACATCATGATCTCTAAGACACATTCTACCGGCATATCCGACGTTAGTTCTTACCGAGGGGCACACATGGACAGCGATCACTTACTCATCGTTTTCAAATATAAGTGAAAATGTCATCTAAATTCATGAGACAAGCACAAAAGTAAGTCCGTTCGAATGTCGATGCTTTACAAGATCAAGTATCAATGTAGGTGTACCAATACGCAGTCACTGGCTATTTAGACCGGGACCCTAATAACGAAGAACCTTCACCCAACATCCAGGAGCAGTGGCTCTCTATACAGTCAGCCATAACTACCGCAGCGCAAAACACTATCGGAAGGTTGTCGAAAATAGACAAAAGTTTCGTGATAAATGGTTGACTCACGACACCAGAAACAGAATATCTCCTTGATAGGAAAACTACAACTAAATATCTCCGATAAAAGTAGCGCGAACATATTAGAAAATGCATTGAAAACATCAGTTTCCAAGTCGAGCAAGGAAACTCATAAGACTGTCTTCCTAATGCCAGGGATCTCACTAAAGTCTTCCAACCAAGAAGTGCAGCCATCAAAGACGAGAATGGAGAACTGAAAACAGACGTTTCAGAAATAAATCGGACTGACGAAGTGACTAGAGGTCAATTAGGGGGCGTTAGAGCAACCGTTTCGCCGAGTGAGGGGGTCTTTATCGAATATATGTAATGTTGTACTTGTCAGTCTCGTCCCACTCGCCAGAAAACATCTCAGCGACTATCTGTGTTGGTTTCGCCGAAACCGATCAATACATCAACTATACATAAACTTTCGGCCGACATATGGTAATATAAACCGCGAGAAACAGCAGAAATATCAGAAAAACTCTTTTCATTGTGTAAATTAACAACGTCTGGTCTACATTTAGAATCGTAGTCGTAACATCTAGTGATTGACAGGTAATACACTCGCGCCTGTGTTGTTTAATTTGGCGCTAGAGTACGTAGTAGGAAAAACTAACATCGAAAGTTCGTGCTGCATATTTAACAAGTCAAGAATTCAAGGATATGAAGATGGTATCGGCTTCTTGGCCGAATACCTAGCGATATCAAGGGCAGTTTCCTGCCACTCGATCGCTACGCAAGAATATTTGCTTTGGAAGTTAACAGCAGCAAAACCAAATTCTTATCTACAACCAGGATCATCTATCTCCATGGTTGATAGTGTAGAAGCCTTCAAATATCTCGGGACAATAATAACATCGACCAGTGAAATGCAGACACAAATGAAAGTTCGAATTACTGCCGGACATCGAGCTTCCTACGCCCAATCAAGATTATTACGCTTTAAACATAGTTCACAGTATAAGCTCGAACTCGCAATTTATAAAGCACTCATTAGAGCTGTGCTGGCTTTCGAAAGCTAGAGCTGAATTCTGATCTCTAACGACTGTGGAATGTTATCTACTTTTGAAAGAAACGTCATTCGTATCATCTTTCGTCCAATTAAAGTTGTGGAAAATCAATATCGGATTCGTGTGAACCATGAGGTAAAGCGACTTCTTAGAAACAGCGAGAGAGAGAGAGAGAGAAAGAGAGAGATAGATAGATAGATAGATAGAGAGAGAGAGAGAGAGAAAGAGATTAACAGCAAATACAACTGGGCGATTTTCCGCTTTAGAAACTAAAGAGATCAACTTCTGCAGCTTATCTCGTTCAAGATAGAACGACACCTCTTCTTCGCTGATGCTTGTAAACGCGCATATGGCGCATATGGTGAAGCCATTTCTACAAGACTTATCATCGTCCTTCACTGGCTTACATCTGAATCGACGTGTTGGAATACGTGTATAGCTAACAGAGTTTCCAGCATCCAATAGTTAATCAACATCAACAACAGGAATCATTTAAAATCTGAATTAAATCCTGAAGACGTTGTTTTAAGAGGAATGATGCAAGAAAAATTGTAAAAACGGTTCAACTTGGGTTGATAGATCCTGATGGTTGAGTATAGCTCGATCAAAGTTGGATACAAACAATACCTCAATTTAAATACTCTGAGCTACCTGAACGACGGAATAAAAATCAATTTTTGTTACCGATGAAGTTAATCGGGCATCGACTCCATAAAATACAAACATAATCTAGGAAGTTTACGTAATATCATGGCTTGTACGAATCAATTCATTTGCAATTGTCGTTTACGCGGTCGACAATGAGACGAACTAGAAGAAATGACGTCTGCTTTTTTATTAGTCGAAGTGATTTAATTAAAATATCATCAACATTTTTAGAGCTTTCTTTAAAGTAATACGAATTATATTTTCAAAGAACGTACGGGCCAGAATCGTCTAAACTCCTTATCTTCGTTCCTCTACGGTACAAACGTATTGAAAATAATTTACAGCATGCAACCTGCCGACACTTAGAATCACCTATGAATCTTCATTTAGCATAACTGGAGTGGATTATACTGTGAGCCTCTCTACAACCACTATACGGTTTGAAGCAAGAAGGCCGCCAAGACATATTTGACAATCATCATGTTTTATGTGAAGGCGGTTCATTTAAGATTTGCTAAAGAGGGTTGTTGCCACTCTAACGATGTGTCAGCTTTTTGATTCCGATAACGGAACAAACTTTGTCATAGAGTGATGACGGGCATACGAGAGTTGCTACGATTAAAATTTCAATTGTTCACAAGTTTGAAGTGATAAGTGGTCGAAACTACAAAGAATCGGCAGCAATAAATTGTTCCCGTCTATGATGCTAACATCAATTTCTCCAATACACATCCGATGTGAAATAGTGCAGAAATTTCAATTCTTATATATTTCAAAAAATTCTCACAAATTGTCTTTCACCAAGAAGTTTTCGGTTTGTCATTTACTTATAGGACCGCTGCTTTTATCGTAAAATTTGTTTTAGGCATTCATCTTAAGTCAATAAAACAAAATTATATATACAACTTAATTTTACACTTTGATGTATTAATTTAACAAAAATAATACGTTAAACAAGTAATTACGTTTGTGGAACGGAAACGACATTAAATAGAAAAAAAAACTCTCAGCATCTTGTCTATCTATAGAATAAATAAGAAATATGCAAAGAATTTCTTCGATTGTCCGAGCACAACACCATATTTAATTGGTGTTTTTTTTTATTTCTCTGACACCAATTAACAAGGTACATAGGCATTGAGATCGAAGCACGATATAAAGATGTCTGTCAAATCGATCATTTTTTTGTACGCGCAGTCTAATTAATAAGTACGTGCGACTACCGCGCCGCCATAACACAAAAAACCAAATTATGAAATTCCATGTGTACCGCACACTGAATCACCAAACATCACACCAAACCAAACCAAACCACCTGAAGAAATTAAGATTTGTGTTTTTATGACTTGTGTGTGTGTGTGTGTTATTAATACGCTTTGCTCTCGCATTCGCGATCGCTTTGAGCTTTTTTAATTGAATTCCAATTTAATAAAATTGTAAACAATAAAACTCCCTAAAGGTACGAGCAAACATTTTTATTATATTTTTTGCGCATTGGAATTTTGATTGTGACACGATCGTTAAGTTAGAAATTTTTTTGATCCGTACACACGAGTCTATATAAAAAAAAATTCTATTTGATCTTTGGTATTGCGGATAACGGTGATTTGGATTATTTATAACTTTTTAATTGAATCGAAATGAACGATTGAATTGAGATGTGGATATCCGATAAGAACAATAAATAAAATATTATACTCGTCTATTTCAATGGAATAAGAGGATTGGTTGTTGAGTGGTGTGACGATCAAATCTCTAATAGTTATAAAGATTTTTATCTTTTTATATTACTAAGAATTTTTTATTTTGATTACTAGCTAAATCGAATTGAACTCGAGAAATTAAAAAAAAAAATTTAATAGGAGAAATAATCATACCGTTCAGTAGTGCATCCTTAGTAATAATCACGTCATTACCTGAAAATAAAAAAAATAAAAAATTGTTTTGGTATAAGAACGTTTTCACATCAAATCAGCTAACTACAAAAATGTTGGAATTATGTTTAGTCATGCACTAAGCGCTAGTTCCAAGCTGAGTTTCAAGAAAATGTAATTTGTCAATCATGATTGTACTGACACCGACCAAATGTCACACTGGTTAAACCTTTTGGCGTTTGGATCGGGAGGTACTGCGTTCGAATCCCGATAGGGGTAGGATGCAAAAGGAAATTTTCATCTAAGATTACAATCTGTGATTAAAAGAAACACAATCCTATCGGCGTGCAAAACTCATGGGCCAACCCATCTTCCACGTGCAGTGCTATAGGCTGGCATATGGAGGTCCTATACTCGTACGTCTTCGATTTGGCAGTAATTGCGTAAAGTAAGACATAAAAGATGGCATGAGTTAAAAAAAATTGTACTGACGCATATCTTTACCAAAAAATGTCCACAAAAAGTGGTTTGAGCAGGACGAGCAACTATTGATGTTTTGCGCAAACGCTTTGGTAATCGAATAATTTCTCGAAGAAGAAACATTAATTGGCCGCCTTGGATTCAAGAGTTTGAGCCGCAGTCATGTCAGAATGTCATCGAAAATTTTAGTAAACGCACCTTCAAGATATTTTCGTTTATTAGAGAGATTCTAAATTGACTGATTCAACGGGTGGTATATTTTATTGTAAATCATCCCTGTATGTCTAGAGAATCCTTTAATATTTTCACAAATTGACCATTCGTTTAGTCAACTGTCATTGAGTTATTTTCCTATTTATTTATTTATAAATGTTGCCTACAGTGACTACGATCGGCACAACAAAACAATTGGTAAACAAATTACGGCACATAAGCTCGACTACAAAAGATCATATAAAACTTTCTTGAATGAATTTCTCGACAAGTGATAATCGAAAGCTCCTTAGACCTTGTTGAACACCCGCAATACCACCGGAATTGGATCAGAAAGACCGTAGTTCGTTACCGCTCGGTCGATGAATAAAGCTCCATCGCGTTGACGCATTCGACGTTCGGGAGCGTACAAGTTGATACGTGCTAGTACCTCTATCAATCGACACGGAAATTAATGATATTACGTACAAACAGCGCGGAAACTACATCTCGGCGATTATTTAGACGTTATAGTTTCAAAAGATTACATGGATTATGATAAGGCGGTCGATAACGTAGTCCACAGCACGCATGATGATAAACGTCGTAGCGCGAACAAAATAAACTGTTTCTGGATACTCTCAATCCTCTCAGAATGACAGTGGTAGGAGGGTGACCAAACAGGAGATGCATAATGATGATCTCAAAGTTAACTGGTCACTAAAGTCCTTGCAGTTTCGTTTAATGAAGAAAATCATAATGTACGACTTTGAAATAATGGCGTTAACATGTCTGTTAAATGTAGCATCAGATTCAAAGATCGCACACCAAGATCCAAAATGAACTCAACCGACGAGCGGATACGGAAGAGAGAAAGAGTTTTGCATTTACTCACGTTTAAAGCCAGTAAGTTGTTAATTGACCAACTGCAAAAGCGGTTTAAGCCATCTTTGACATTTCACAGTTTAACACGTTAGAGATCTGGGCGAAAATCTTCATGTCAGAACTCTTTGTTCAGAACTCTCTTATATGAGAGATAAGAACGCAACCAGTCGAGGTTATCAGTCTATTTCAAACTAAGCATTAAGAAATCATAAAATTTTTATTTATTTTTGGTTTTCAAAATCCCGGGTTTCTTTTCTTTTAGTTCTAAAGTCTTGATTTTGGAAAAAAAAAATTATTATTTCGGACTGGCCGGACTAATAATTTTTTAACATCAAAATAAGATATCTTGTCCAAAAATTTACTAGAAAAAACCAAGGCTGCGAAGTCAGAGCTGGAGTCGGTTTCGTGGAGTCGGTGGTATTTTATCGGAGTCGGAGTCGGAAAAAACTAAACCCCCATTTTTTTCAAATTATAACAACAATGCCATATATTGACACCCGCTCTAGAATTAGTCGAATTCCTAGTTTTTGATGGTTTTCGAAGATTGAAATTGCAATTCTAATTTCTTGAAAAATAAAATACGAGTAGAACAAAACTAAAACAGTAAAACACGTACACAGTAAAAAAGTATAAAGGATCTGGATATATAAGTCGGGTGGCGGCGCTTCTGTAGTTTCTTTCCCTAATTAGAAAACAACTTTAGTTTATAGGAATTTAAAGACCGATAGAAGCGGAAGTATAGGATCGGATTATATAAGTCGGGAAAGCAGGGAATGTGTCTAAGCTAAGAACCGAATGTGGCAAAGATCGAATGGCTTAATGTAGCCAAAGTGCCGAATGTGTCGAAGGGCCGAAAGTGTCAAAGGAGGGGGGGGGGAGGGGTTAGGGACATTTGACCGTTTTCGAAAACATCGAAACAAAATTATCAAATGATAAAATATCGAAAAAATTAGTCGAAAAAATATAATCGAAAGAAAAAACATCGACTTTCTTTTAATCGAATTTATGGTCGAATTTCGACTTTAATATTTTAAAATATTATAAAGGGTGTCTCAGCAAGAGCGCCGGATTTAATTTGAAGGAAAACCACATTTATTTTTGAGTTAAGCAAACATTTTTATTTCAACATAAGGAAAAATAGTTCTGATCAAACGTGAAATACAACATCAGGAAAATTGCCACCACGAAACCTCTGGCACAGGGTTATTCTTTTGTTGAAATTTTGAATATCGTTTTCGCATAAATGTTCATTTTCGCATAAATGATTCAGGCTTATTCGCATACAGCTTTTCCTTCACATAGCCTCAAAGAAAAAAGTTCATCGGTGTTAGATCGCACGTTCTTGGCGGCCAATGTTGATCGCCAAATCGAGAAATGACACGGCCTGGAAAGTTAGTCTGCAATAACACCATTGTTTCATGTGCTGTGTGGCAGGTCGCACCGTCTTGTTGGAAAACATGCCCCCCACACCAATTACGCCCAATTCGGGCCACAAAAACTCCGTTAACATTTCGCGATACCACACTCCATTAACAGTTATCGCATTTCCAGCCGTATTTTCAAAGAAGAAAATCGAAAATCGAAAACACGAACGGGACAGACGATAAATTAGAGGTTAACAAAACTACAAAACAAAATTACAGCGGCGCAGAGATTGACGTTTCATGCACCCTCAGAATACCGGATGATCACAAGTAGTGGGACCAGGCAATACACGAGGAGTGCGATTCGCTCATTAAAAATCGTAAGTGGAACTTGGCCAATCAACCAACAGACCAAAAGGTGAGTGATAGCCGCTGGGTTTTCAAATCGTTGGGAGGTTCAACGCACGATTGGTAGTGCGGGGGATTCACGCAGGAGTATGATATCGATTACACAGTCGCAGCAGTTCGACATAAAATCAGTTTTATTGTACGATGAGTTAGAGTGGATGAGTGTGGAAGTTATCAAAAAGGCGAGTCGCGCTGGGTACAAAAAGTTTACATCATTTATTAAAGGTCGACTTTGTGAATGAGGAAGCAATTTTTCTCATTGTCAAGTTGATTGAGGTCAAGTTGCTTGAGGTCAAATGCTTCTCGGGGCTTGTAATCGAACGACGGTTAAACGGATCGATTCATATGAATCAGCAAGCTTATGCACAAAATATACTCAACCGCTTTGGAATGTCGGACTGCAATGCTGTGACAGCCTCATCGTGAGGTGATTGGTAGCTAGATGCGTTTGAACGTAACAACGCGACCCGATTTCTGTTTTGTTGTTAATAATGCAAGTCCGCACTTGGAGAAACCAGGGCAGCGCATATGAATTGGGTTAAAAGGCTTTTTGAAGTACATATAGGGGCATGATAATTCGATTTGAAAGTGGCATCAATTTGAGTCTGTGTGGGTACAGCGACGTAGACTACACAGGAAACATCGAAACCAAGCGATCAACTTTTGAGAATGTTCCTGGGCAACGGAATTGTCAGTTAGGGTTCAGGACGCCAAAAGTTGGTCGCGCTATCAACAACCAGGCCCGAATACAGTGGGCATATGCGACGATCGAACTGGTGTGTCTGCATCGATTATTTGTCGAAATTTTGTCACCCCATTCGAACAAGCCGATTTTTTTATGGATAATCAATTCGGCGATTCAGTTCACCAACATTCCGTAATCTCATAAAAGGACCAAACAAATGGATGTGCGATATCATTTCATCCATGGGGGGTATGAGGATGAAACTTTCGATTTAAATTATGTGACAATGGATGCCCGACATAATGACAATCAAAAGTTTTGCAAATTGATGGGCATTTTGCCTTTTAAAAATAGGTTTTCATTTTATTAACGAAATGTCTGGTGTGATTTACTTTAAGTTGTGACAGTTTGACACAGTGATATATACGATTTTTCTGATTTGATATTGCGTGATGGAGACCAGAAAAAAGAGAAATTTTACAATTTATACTTCCGATAATTTCTTCCAGCGACCGGGTCAAATTACGACCTAGTCTTACATCGTATTCATTATTTGAGTTGCCCTCGTTGAAGAATCGGGCCAAAATTCTTCTTAATTTGTGGAATAAATGTTACAAATATATGATTTTGGTGGAGCAAGGCACAAACGATGGTCACCCACAGCGATGACATACCAAGTAAATTCGTAATTATAACTAATTATGACCTCTGTCGTTTGCCCGGAGTCTATAGGAAATAAATCGCAATTATATTCAACATGAGGAAATCGAGCACCTATCGGACACCGCTTCATTGATTCGAACAAGGCATACGATTTGTCAAATGTGCATAAAAGATGGGCAGTTACAGGAAGTTATATTTACATCTGCAAAGTGAGGGAAGTTGGCGTATAAATGAGCTCGGCCACTTCGAGGATAAATGAAAATTCAATTTGAGTAAATTCAAAGTTGTTTCCGAATAAAAAAATTAAAATTCCGAAAATATAACTGAAGCATCGGAGCAACCTGGAAAAAATGAAAAAGTCGTTGTCGCTATGTCACTAAAATACAGAATGGGATAACGTTTAAAAACAAGAAACAGTTTTGTAATGCCATCTGTAGGTTTTAACTTTAAACAGCATTTCTCAAATTTTAAGGAAAAGATGTTGCGTTGCTTTTATAGATTTACTATTTATATGCTAAATTTTCTTTTACCTGTTATTCCTTGATCCCCTAATATGTGCCACATGGTGACCAAAAACTGCTGAAAATGTTTTTCTAGTCAGAAAATTTAGAAATGAAATGTGTGCATGTCACAAAGGTTGTGTAACCCAAATACAGAAACGGCTTTTAGCCAAACTGTCAAACAATAAATTCATCCAATTAATTTTAAGTCTTATTTCTGTTGCTCTGCCGAGGTTAAAGTTGTCACTAATTTATAATAAGCGATAAAAACATATTTGCTAAACTGGTAAGCAGAAGTCTCAATGACAATACGTTGTATAAAAATAATCCGAGACAAATGTGCAACTTCCATTCATTCAACTCACATTAATAATTGTAAAAAACCATTAAAAATCTTTTATTGCAGCTAATTTATTTTTATGCTCAATTCTATTTATTTTATAAATATGGGGATATTTTAATGTTTGCTGTAAATATTACAAATAAGAAGATACACGATATGGTAGTAAGAAGTAAAAACCCTCCTCATCTGGATCTATGGTAGTTCTTTACTCACTTTAGCTGCACAAACACGTATAGTCTTAGAATATTTGTTGATTTCACAATCAATCACTATACGGCTTGTTTATTTAACTTTTTTTCGTTTAAATTTGCTGAAATAATAATAATAATAATTTTATTATTATTATTATTGTTGTTATTCTTGCGAATGTTGAGGGGTTCATTACACTTCGAACATGTTGGATAATAGCAAACAATTTACGATTAGCTTTAATAATTCTTCGTCGAATTGTAATTAAAAGGTCGGCATTTTAGCATTTGGAATATGAACTGTACAATGGATGAAATTCATATTGCGTGTCTAAATGGTAATCGGTTATTTTACAGTTAAGGTAAATTCGAAAAGCACATAATCGATTGTTAAACATTAGGAAGTGAATGGTTATTTGAGCAATATACAGCAGCATTTCTGTATGACCATTTTTTTGGATGAATTGTACTTACGTATGAATTATCGCGTCATAAACCATTTTACTACCATATATTTTAGTGACGATTCATGCAAAAGTTTAATTGGTGTGAATCGCTCTGTAGCAAAGTAAACGATTTTTTGTAGGAAACGTTTTTTGGATGAATTGTAATTTTTCGTTTTGGTTGAATTTTTGCGTCACAAGACCTTGTTAAAGTTGGTGGAAAGTTTCCAACCGAAAATGATAAAAAAAACAGATGATCCAGACAGTGCCTCGACTAATTTAGTCGAAAGTTGAAAAAAATATATATTAAATTGAAATATCCCAGCCGAAAATAACAACCAACTAACTTAGCCTAACACATATTTATGTTCATAATAAAACACAACATTAATTGGTTAGTTTCATTGTGAGTGGAATACATGTATTTTTCCGATCACCCAATATGAAACTTGACCTGGAAAGTTGCTCAGCGATAACCATCGATGAACTGCTTTCAATGAGGCCTTTTCCAGACATAATATCTTTAAACGTTAATTTTTTACAAGTTTCTGAAGTTTACACTTGTATACATAATTCTCTTCCCTAATTTTTCGACCTCCCAACATGAAACTTGATCTAGAAAATTTTAAAAGTTGATGTAGAAAATTTTCTAAATTTGCACATGTTTGCACTATACAGATTATACTTTTTATAGTTTGATTAAGTCAGATTACACTGGCCCATTCCTTTAAAGCTTAACGTAATCCTTCAAAAATTTAGAGATTTACTCAACAGCTAAATTCTAAAATCACACAGTAGTCTTTCCAACCACTCAAAAATGTGACTGGATTTTACCACAATTTAGTAAATTAAATTAAAACATTTTACTCCAAAGCCAGCAACAATCAAACCACCGTCAATATCCTAACAAGTGATTCGGAACCTCCGAATCATTTACCAAATTTAACACTATAGAAGTTAACAATTTTGAAACCCTAAAGCCGATACTAGTTCTCCCTGATTCTCTCATACTTAAGCTAATCGTAGAAAATTCAATTAGAACGAGCTATCTGAGTGACCATGAAAAGGATGCAATTATGTTACCTGGATACCGTATTCAAAAATGAAGCAGTATCCAGAAGATGCTGGATTATGGCCATTTGAATACTTTGATAAAGTATTCAAATGGCCCATATTTCTCACTGATATGGGTAGAACCGAAAAAACAGATGCTTTGGGCTCTCGTAAAATAAGGGTTGTCACCGACTACTGCAAATTAAACGAGAAAACAATTAGGGACAAATTTCCAATTCCTTTGATTGAAAAAATCGTAGATAATTTAGGAAAATCAGAATACTTCACCACACTAGATTCGAAATCTTGGTTCCACCAAACATCCATGGACCCAAACCCGCAAGTTAAGACCGCCTTTTCAAAATTAATGGGCCACTTCGAATTCAGTATATTGCCGTTTGTATTGCGTAATCGAATATTGCGTTTTACATGGGTTAATATAGAAATAATTCGTCACGTCTATCTAGATGGCATTATAATTGTATAGGTAAAAATCTCTACCATTTAGAAAATTTTGAAATTACATTGGAAAGTCTATCCCAATTTAACTAAAAGTTTCAACTCGATAAGTGTGAATTCCCAAAATAGGAGACAACATTTTAAGGGCACGTCATAACACAAAACGGAATCAAACCAAACAAAGTTAAAATAAATAAAATCCTAGACTGGCCGTTACCGAAGAATCAAAACGAAATTAAACAATTTCTTGGGCTTGCCAGATATAATACCGTGGGCAAAAAATAGTAAGACTTTGTTCATAATTTTAAATTTTTTTATTTATTTCTCCAAATCTATTTCGTCCCTCTTAAAGTAATCCCCCCCGGCCTCAAAACACTTTTGCCAACGTTTTTTCCAATCCTCGAAACGATTCACGTTTAATGTCTTCAATTGACTCAAAACGGTTTTCCCGGAGCGGTCGTTTGAGTTTGCTGAACAGCCAGAAGTCACACGGAGCTAAATCCGGCGAAAACGGTGGTTGCGGAACGATATGGGTGGAATTTTTGGCGAAAAAATCACGTAAAACCAATGCAGTATGAGAAGGTGCATTATCGTGGTGCAAAAACCAAGAGTTGTCGACCCATAATTCTGGCCTCTTTTTACGAATAGCTTCGTGCAAACGACGCATAATACTCAAATAGTATTCCTTGTTGACAGTTTGGCCGGTCGGAAGGAATTCGGAGTGCATCACACCTCGATAATCGAAGAAAACTGTCAACATCACCTTGATTTTTGACTTGCTTTGACGTGGTTTTTTCGGCTTCGGCCCACCTTTGGCACGATATTCGGCCGATTGATCGTCTATTTCTGGGTCGTAAGCATAGATCCAAGACTCATCGCCAGTTATAATACGTGTCATGACATCCTGGTAGTCGGAAACCATTGTTTCACAGACGTCAACGCGACGCTGATTTTCCAAAAAATTGAGTGATTTTGGAACCAATCGTTTTCACTGATCCTTCTGATATTTCAACGATGACAATAAGGTCTCTGACTTTTGATCGTCGATTCTCTAGCACCAATTCCTTGATTTTATTAACGAGTTGATCATCTTACTACTTTTTGCCCACAGTAGTATAAGTAGTATCTACCTATGTAAAGAAAGATATCCCATTAAATAACACAGATACAGAACATTTAAAATCATTCAAGACCTCGACTTGAAATGTGTCGATTGCTGTCGCATCGAGAACCCTGAATAAAACGGAAACGAATTATGCCACCCCACCAATGAGAAGGAGGCATTGGCTATAATTTTGGCAGTCAAAAAATACCAGCCATATCTCTACGTTAGAAAATTAACTCTGGTGGCGGTCCATAAACCGCTTACTTTTATCAATCTTCCGAGAAAAGTCAAAAATCCTATGGAGAATTACGATTATGATGTCGCATGCAAAGAATGCAAAGCAAATTACAGAAACTTCAGAGGAATCTGAAAGAGTTGCAGCAAACCATCTGGACACTAATAGTGAATTGGACACAATCCATCCCGCGAATTATTCGGACGACTACTATATTCATTTTTCAGATCGTCTACTTAATTGTGAGAGAATAAATTGATATTTAAAATCTCAAATATTACCACTTCTAAGTGCAGAGGCTGACACATGGATGGCTCATCTAATAAAAAACTCATATGATTTTTAGAAAGTACCAATCTTCAAACGATATGTGACAAAATTTTATAACAATCCAAATTTGTGTTATAATCATATAATGGTTGGTATATTAGAGGTGTTCACCGACCAAATGGCACGGTGGTTAAAGCTTTGGCGTTTGGATCGGGGGGGTACCGGGTTCGAATCCCGATAGGAGCAGGACGCAAAGGGAATTTTCATCCACATATTACGATTTGTGATAAAATGGAACACATCTATGACCCCCTGTCGGAGTGCAAAACTCATGGGCCGACCCATCTTTCATGCTTTCCATAGGCTTCCAAATCGGACCTAGTTGGCATAGCCTTGGTCCCAGAACAAATTGCAGGGATAAAACAAATTAGAGGTGCTCTTTCATTGACCGAGGAGGTGCATTAATTTAATTCATCTGATGATGAGCATCACATTTATTGATTTTGATGTAAGGGGGATGATCAGGAAGTTCGAATTTGGTTTGATGTTTATGTGTATTATTGGTTGATGTTGGATAGTAAGAATTGGTGTAACATGATATAAATGAAATATGCGGCTAAGACATGAATAACTCGGTGTCAGACTGTGAACGAGTTATTGGATCTATTATTGGAGTTGGGTAGTATTATGATGAACCTCTGTACAAATTTAGATTATTGCGAAGTTTGATCATTTCCATCATATGCGTGTGTGTTGCAGGTAGCCATCCCCTTTGTCCATAGCTGTACACGCAAATTGTGACACGTTGTTGTTCCTGTTATCCTGCTCCAAACATACAGCGTGTGATGCTCTTTCACTCGTCTATGTTATTTCGGTTGATTAAGAGCAAACCAATAGAGAAACTAATCGAACGTGCCCATCTTTCTTGGATGAGTTTCAACTATTCTGCCCCGCAACCATGAAGAAGGATATTGTCTTCTATAAGCAATTATCTCCTGTGCCGGTTTGTGGTTATGTGATTAGTCTTGTATCCTCTACAGTCTTTATTTGTAGAGGACTTGAATAGTCAACGCTAGATATCCCACTAGCTGGTTACGCCCGTATTTAGCACTAAATCTCTGACAAATGGCACATTTTGAAACCTTAGTGGCATTTTTTTGCACATTCGCTACCAACTTATTCTTCCGTAGTTGCGTTATTTTGGCATTAAAAGAGTTGTGTCGTGTTTGTCTGATAATGGTCGTTTTTACCTAGTGCAAATGAAATTGTATACGATTTTTACGATTCTCCTGAATTTTATAAAATTTAATGTATTTTACTCTTGCGGTTGTTAAATTGGCATATTTCGATTCAGCTTCTGCCTGTTCCTCAAATTCTTTTTATCTCGATAACGAATGATAGTTTTTGTTCTCTTTCCATCGTTACAGTCCTATCCACCGGATAGAGTGATCCATGTTGTTGTTATTCCTCAACTCGCACAATTAGCTTTTGTTTTGTAGATGCCACTCTCGTTTTAGCTGCTATGAGACCAATGTCAACTTGTTGAGAATGTCTCATTAAATTCATGGCCTTCGACTAGTGATTCACTTGTTAAACCTATCAATCTTGGAATTTGTAAATCATTAGGAAAGTTAAGTTCTTCTATGTGGGTTAACAATTGTTAAGATGGGTTTTGAGATGGGTTCGTTTCAATTGAGTCCTAAAAGCTGCAATTTGTACAGCAAAATTTTTGAACTGATTACTTGACCCAATAGAGCTCCGCAGTCTGTGCTTTTGGTCCCGCCTACGTTGTTTAGAACCTTTTTTTGTTTGGCAAGCAAGGAAGAAAGAGATTAGGAATATCAATAGAAATTTAGAAAATTAGAAATTTTAGGAATATCAATTAAAAACAGCACATACGGACTGGCTGAGAACAAAATAAACCTTTCCATATGCCTACCAGATGACAGTAGATTAGGTTATAAATCGATAAGGAGGTTTCAATTTAAGGAAGTGGGCAACACTTCCTTAAATTGAAACCTCCTTATCGATTTATAACCTAATCTACTGTCATCTGGTAGGCATATGGAAAGGTTTATTTTGTTCTCAGCCAGTCCGTATGTGCTGTTTTTAATTGATATTCCTAAAATTTCTTAGTTAGTGAGATGTGTCAAAGTATGCATTAGAAATTCTTGTTCTCTGCGGTAATTGATATTTGCCGAAACATGTTACCAATGTCTGCGGTAAATACGGTAAATACGTCTACGGTAAATATCGTTTAGTGGCCGACCACTGGTTATTTTTGCAGAGGTATTAAACACCATTCTTAACTTTGTTGTGGTGTTTGACGGTTTAAAGACGGCATAATGTGGCATGCCGTTTAGCGGCAAACATGTGGTTTCCGTGGCCGAGTTGTTCATATCCTTCTATCAACTTTCTGTATTGAGCTGCTAATTCGTTGTTGTTTATGAGTTTTTTTTCCAGTTGTAGGAATCTAGTCATTGTCATCTTTTTGACTTACCTAATTTGATTTCAATGCTGTTAAATGGTATTTTTGCGATATGTTCAGACCTTTGTTCTTCAGTGGATTGATTTCGCGGGGATGTAAATATTTGATTTCTCAAAATTTGTGGAGGGCATTTTTGAATGACTATTGGTTTCCGTTGAAGATCGTGTGTTATTTTGTTTACTACTAATTGTTGTATGCTCAGTTGAAACGCGGCATTATTGATAATGTGGCTGACATTTTTATTGTTTCGTTTTGTTTCTCTCATAATCCCGTAATATTTCGGCCGATAATTGCTCATATATACTGATAGTCTGCATCATTGGTTGCTATTTTAGCTAGTGCTATTGATACACGGTTATCTTTATTGTTATTATTAAGCGTACAGCCAATTGTTGAATGCTTGTTTTTAGTCAGTTGCTGCAGAGTTCCAATACTAACACGAGTTGTTTTCGTACCGTAAATATCCATTGTTTTGAATTTTCTAGAGGCCTGCATGTGATAACCCGCATACATTATGTACCTTATGTTTTTGTATTAGTTGTCAAAAATTCGGAGTCGAGCTGCTTGGATATAACGTATGTGATGATATGACCGCAGGAGTCGACTCCCATGTTTCTCATGGCATGCAGGCGCACATTGGTGGTATAGTATAATGAGTGAATAATGGAAGCAGATTCATTACCGATAGTCTCTTGGGGCATCCAAGTAAGAATGTTAGCTTGCTACTATGATCCTGCGCGTTTCGCGTATGGTATGAAGATGAATAATTAGTTTTGTTGCACCAGTGTATGTTTTAAAGTAATTGATCTTGTACGTCTTAGTTTGTGCTCTATTGTAGTGCACTAACTTATCGAAGACATCATGAATTACCAACAATAACAGAATTTGAAACGATAAAATATTTGCAATTTAATTTACCGTGGTAAAATCTCCAAATGATTATAAAGTTTGTATATATTAATCCTTCACTAATAAAAAATTACAGACGCTTTAAATTTGTTAGTAAAGGATGTTTTTTAAGCTTGACAGAACTTGAAATAGTAAAAAATAACACAAAAAATTAAATTGTAATCAAAACATTTATTTTATTCGAAAGATCAATACATGGCATTAATATTTGAAAATGATGTCGGGCCTATGGGCACCGCGGCTGTTCTTGACGAAACGCATTCTGGACATCCAATTTTGGGCCACTTTTTCGAGCACTGCTGGCCCTATGTCACGAATAACACGAACAATGCTGGCCTCCAAGGCGTCAATTATTGCTGGTTTATCACGGGTGCAGGCCAAGATCTTTGCGCAAAATTTCAAAGCCCCAATTTTTGCGAACGACGACGAATCGATAAATTTAGATCTTCTTCCACACTTTCGGTTGATGTTATTGCATCCTCTAGAGAGTATGTGGACGAAATCTATCCAAAGTTCGACGGATGGCTTGCTCAGATGGACGATTATGTGCCCATAAAAATCAAGAAGTCGTCTATAAGTTGCGCGAATCGACGACTGATTTTCGAAGTAAATTTTAATAATTTCGTAGCGTTGTTCAAGCGTGAGTCTATTCATGATGATTTGCCAGAGTATACTGAGATCTGTCAAAGTATATTTTTCATAAAAATTTTTTTTTTTTTTTATAATTTTAAGTTCTATCAGGCAAAAAAAACACCCGTTACTAGAAACATCTACATCTTTTTCCCTCAACTTTTATTTTGTAGGGCTTCAGATTTTGTTATTTTGTGTAGTACACTTTTTAACGATAATAACTTCAATAAGTCCCAATCACACCAAGTTGAGCATGTCAAACTCCACATTCAGCGCAAGAAGTTCCAGGGAAATGAGTTGAATTGATATCAGAATCAAATCAAGTTTAGGAAAGACGCTTCTCGGTGCATATTCTGGATGGTTAAATAAAAGTACGCGTTTGTTTTTTTTCTGAAAATTTTTATTTTGTAAATTTACTCTTTTACTGTTTTATGTATTTACCTCTGTGTAGCTACACTTTGTGTAACTACACTTTATGTAGCTACAGTTTTTCAAAAAATTGTCCACGTTCATTATTATACGGCTTTCCAACTACTAAACTGAAAAACTCGATGAAACAAACTAAAGGGTGTTTTTTTAAGAGGTTGCCGATTTTTTTTTTGAATAAAACACATATAAAATTATGAAATGACCAAAATTTTTTTTATTTGGTAGATAATTTTTTGGCATTTAACATTTAAACTGGTTTCTGGCATATGGCTACCACGACTATTTTTCACAAATGTCATTCTGGAGGTCCAATTTTCCAGCACTTTTTCAAGCATTTGAGGGCGTATGTCAGCAATGACACGTTGAATATTGGTTTCCAAAGCGTCAATCGATTGAGGTTTATCCACATAAACCAATGACTTCACGTATCCCCACAAAAAGTAATCGAGTGGCGTCAAATCGCACGAACGCGGAGGCCAATTCACCGGACCATTTCTCGAAATAATGTTGTCGTTGAAAGTTTCTTTCAATAAGTCGATTGTTTCACGTGCTGTATGGCAAGTGGCACCATCTTGTTGAAACCACATTTCATTCATATCCATATCTTCAAGATTTGACAACAAAAACTCATTTAACATGGTTCTGTATCGATTTCCATTCACGGTAACGCGTCGTCCTTCCTCATTTTTAAAGAAATATGGACCGATGATCCCACCAGCCCATAGACCGCACCAAACAGTACATTTATCAGGATGCATTGGTAATTCTAGAACGGCGTGTGGATTATCTTTGCTCCAAATGCGACAATTTTGTTTGTTGACGTATCCATTTAACCAAAAATGCGCCTCATCACTGAAGAGAATTTTACGGTAAAAAAATGGATCTTCGTTCAATTGATTTAACGACCAATCACTGAATTCACGGCGCAAACGATGGTCGTGTGGCTTTAATTCTTGCACCAATTGAATTTTGTATGGCACCTAACCCAAATCTTTACGTAAAATTTTCCATAAAGTCGATGGACAAAGTCCAATTTGCTGAGCACGACGACGAATCGATAAATTGTCGTTTTCTTCGACACTGGCCTCAACGACAGCAATATTTTCTTCTGTACGAACTCTTCTCATTCTTGTCGGTGGCTTGGCATCCAAAAGAGTGAATGTAGACCGAAATTTGGTAATTACGTTCTTTATGGTGGTCTCTGACGGACGATTATGTGCACCATAAAATTCACGAAGTGCTCTATAAACATTTTTAATTGAACACTGATTTTGAAAATAAATTTCCACGATTTGAAAACGTTGTTCTGGAGTTAACCTATTCATAATGATTTGCCAAACAATACTGAGTAGAAATGCCACTTTGAGCTGTCAAAACAACTGTCATAAAATAAAACGACATCTATCGGAAAAACAAACCTCCTAAAAAAACACCCGTTATATACCAAGTACCCGAATATGCACGTTTTTATAGAAATTGTTTAGCGGAGGGAAGGTAACGAAACTAGAATAACAGTTTGAAATTTAAATAAATTCAATATTGAATGAAGATTTTAAAATCGTCACCTCTGCATAAATTCGAACGCACCTTCCACAAATGGATATCTACACTTTGTGTAGCTACACTTAATGTATCTGCACTTTATGTAGATTCACCGTGTGTTGTAAAAACTAAGTAAGTCGAGCACGTCAAATTTCACTTCTGGCAGTCGACGTTCCAACGAAATCTGTTGAATTAATAATGGAATCAGATCACATCATATAATACGCAATTTTTGCATATTTTACGTTCATTATAAAGGGTTATCCAATAAGAGCTCCCGGAAGTTTTGTTAATAATTAAAAAATGTATTTGTGACGTAAGTTCGGTTTATGACATTTAATGTTTGAAAATATTTTCTTTTAAATGTTGTCCGCGACTGACTCTTAGATGACCATTCTATGGGTCTAATTTTCCTTCTAATGCAGGAATCGATTGTGGTTTATCGATATAAACAAGTCATTTCAGATTATCCCATAAAAAGTAATCTAACGGCGTTAGATCACAAGATCTTGGAGGCCAATTTATGGGTCCGTTTCTCGATATAATGTTCACATTAAAATTTTCTTTCAAGAAATCGATGGCTTGGCCTGCTGTGTCGTGACATGTTGCACCACCACAAGTCGGCTACACCAATATCTTGAATTGTTGGCAATTAAGTTGACAGTTAAGATTTCGGCCGAAATGCTCGAAAATTGGACCCATAGAATGGATCATCTAAGAGTCAGTCGCGGACAACATTATGACCTCTATAATGTTTATTTAATTCATTTCAAACAATTTTTATTAAATTACTCGTTTGTACATTTTTCCAATTATTCTTTTGAAAAGGCTAATTTTTTTATTACACTTTGTGTAGCTACACTTTATGTAGCTACACTTTTTCAAAAAATTCCCTCCTTTCATAATTGTACGATTTTCCATCTTTTCCATTTTTTTTTCTTTTCCCTGTACTGTTCTGGGGCCGAGGCTCTCCCAACTCTTTCGCGGTTCGCTTATTTACGTCCTTAGCTTTAACGCCTGTATTGGCCAATTCGAGGACGTACGGACATAGGTCCGATTTTTATTACCATCTGCACATTGCATAGCACCATGCCAGCCTATTATACTGGCATGGAAGATGGGTCGGCCCATGAGCCCCGCACTCCGACAGGGGGTCATAGATGTGTTCCTTCCCATCACAAATCGTAATTTGTTGATGAAAATTTCCTTTGCATCCTGCCCCTATCGGGATTCGAACCCGGTACCTCCCGATCCAAACGCCAAAGCTTTAACCACTAAGCCATTTGGTCGGTGATTTTCCATCTTTTAAACAGAAATTGTTTTTGTAACTTTGAACTAAATTTGGTATAATACTCGATTATACAAGTTAATTTTAGAAATTGTTCAGCGGAGAACTAACTAGTTAACGAAACTAGAATAACGGTTTTGAAATTTAAATCAATCCATTATTGAGAAATACTGGCTATTGTATTTGGTAATTCTACGTAATCTAATGGCGCCCACTAGTTTTCGAAATCATAACTACCTCTGCATAAATTCGAGTTTGTCTTCCACAAATGCCTATATGTACATAAAACACAGTACGGCCTTGAACTTGTTCTCTACACAAACACAGAAGACACAAATGTTGATGAATAAAAAAAATTAAACTTATTTTTTATGAATAAATTAAAATTTTGACTTTTATTGGTTTTCTTTTCTATACTACTCGCGCTTTATTTTAATGAAGAGAAACAACCAACCGATAAAAAAAAATATCAAACCGAACAGAAAACGGTGCGTGTGAAGAATAAAAGCTTTATGTTACGCATTTTATGAGTGTAAGATGAGCGCTCGAATATATTGACCTAAGATTTGTTTTTTGTTTTTGGAGAAACTGGATATTTTATTATTTTATGTATGTACTGGTAACATCGCCGGGTAAAAAAGGTGTCTCGTTTTATAGAGTGCTGGAAAGATAATTAATCTAATATGGACAAGTGTCCTTATGAAATTATTAAATTTTTGGTCACAAGATTAATCGATCCATTAAGATGAAATAAATTACTTCCTTGTATATATAACACAATGTAAAGTAATTTGTGTATGCAAATTGCGGTCGAAAAGTTTGTTGACACTTAAATGGGTGGTACGCATATATAAGGTTTCATATATTATTTCATTAAAAGTTGAAAATTGATTATTAATTGTTAACTGTGAAAAAGTTTATGATTATATTAACTTTGGTTACGGCCCATTGAAACTTTTTTTTTTTTGAGTTCTGATGTCACATCGCGCACACCCAAATAAAAATAAAATGTTCTAATTAATAAGACATGTTTGACATCAATATATATATGTCCCATTATTTTGTTGCATGGCGTGTGCGGTTAAAAAAAGTCCCGCATTAAGCGTATTAATTAGCATATGCAATAAATCATTTAATTAGTGTGCGGTTAGAATGATGTAAAGATTAATAACGCTATAAAATGCATTAAACGAGTCATTGAGGTAATTACATTTCTTATTTGTGCCATTTTCACATCCTTAAGACGGCGCGCAATATACGAGTAATATAAAAGTTAATCCTGTAATTTAGATTTTTATTAAGCCGTTTTTAATTTTTGTTTTTAATTAATTTCTTTTGTGTTAATTGTATATCTCAAGTCCATTTATATATATAACCGCAGGTAAACTCGTTTCGCGTACACTTATATCAAAGTGTGCGATGTGTGGTGTGGAGCCAATTCGTGCCAGTTCGTGCTACGTTAAAATGTTAAATGTGTAGTGGTTCGGTTTTAAAATCAAGTTTCTTAATTTTTGTTTTTGGTAAAGAAAAGAAAACGTACATGATACACGCACACACCATCACCCCAAAAAAATGTTGTAAGAAACTTATTGGTGGTCATCATTTTAATCATTCCACTCTTAATTATATTTTTATTTTAATTAATTTGGTTTTCTTCTTATACTCGTATATGTATAAATAATCTTGGGTACCTGTGTACCGTCTCTTATATAAAAATTTATTTCTCCCGCTCGCTTGCGTTATGTTGTTGGTTTGTTATGTGTGCGCTGTGTTGTTGGAATTATTACATTAATTTAAAAAATGAAAAATAAATAATAAGAAAACATGATTTTTTTGTTTTGTTAAGATGTGTTAAGGAAATGTTATTTTAAATAAAAACGAACAAACTTTTAATTTATTTTTATGTAGATTCTTTCAATTCCAGCTAATTCGTAATCCAATCAAGAGATTTGTATAGACACATTCTAACGCAGAACATGCGTCTTGCCTTGGAGAGGTGGGAAACGTTTTATGTTGTCTATTTTGCCGATTCATTAAAAATGTACAAAATATTTTATCATCGCGCATATAACAACCCAAACCATCTTATAAGCCAATAAATTTTAATCATTCGTTTATAATGATCGAAAAAAGCACGTCACATTTAAATAATCTGGTGATAGCCATCAAAACGAGATGTTATTAAAATTTTATAACTTTTAAACTGTTAATTAAGTATCCAATAAATTTGGAAATTTTCGGTATACAATATAAAGATCCATAAGCCGGTGTATTTCGGTGGGAACATCACTACCAAATTACATTCATGGGACTTCTCGATAATCGGATCAAAACGACTTATTTGTCCTCAATCTTGACAACGGCGGCTTTAATTTCAGTTATACATTTTCAATCCTCATTCGATGCCCGGTACATTATTAAGGGTTACGTTATTTTAGGATAGATTTTGGCTTCGAAGTGGCTAACGTCATCTTAATACACCGGGTTGCGGTTGACCGGGTGAAAACAACCACATTTTAACGTTATCCCAAAATTTTCACCGAGAAATGTTGATATTGCCGTTTCAAACTAGTCAGCCGGAAATGATAGCCGATAATCGTCCCAACCGAGAATGTCGATAATGTAGATACAAAAAATTTGTATGTTGGAAAGAGATATTTTATATTAGAAATTTTTATTTTGCTGTTTCTAAAAATCAATGTTGAAATGAAATGTTGTAAGTTGTACGGTAGTGAAGAATTTCCTAAAACCTTCATAATTTAAAATCGTCTGATGAATCTTTCAATAATTGCTTATAATAAAGCATTCAACAATATAATTGAAAATAACAATTATCGAGAATTTAATAAAGAAAAATAATTATTAAAAAAACTTAAACAACCATACTATAAAAATAATAACAAAAAATTAACATAATCAATTTTATTCTAAAATTATTATTCAAACTAAAACGTCACCGAAGAACTTAAATAACACGTACGAGTAGTTCAATTGAATCGATCTGTACTCATAATTTTGCTTTCCTAAACTACTTAAGATTTCGAAGGCATCAATAAGCGAATATTTCTAAAAAGATGTTGATCAGTTTAAGCTCTGCATAAAGTTTCAGAAAAATCTCTTGGGGATTAGGGAGTAGAATTTGATTGAAACTCCAATAATTGAATTGTAGATCAATTGAATCGTTTTCCGTTCATAATTTTGCTTTCCTAAACTACTTAAGCTTTCGAAGGCATCAATAAGCGAATATTTCTAAAAAGATGTTGATCAGTTTAAGCTCTGCATAAAGTTTCAGAAAAATCTCTTGGGGATTAGGGAGTAGAATTTGATTGAAACTCCAATAATTGAATTGTAGATCAATTGAATCGTTTTCCGTTCATAATTTTGCTTTCCTAAACTACTTAAGCTTTCGAAGGCATCAATAAGCGAATATTTCTAAAAAGATGTTGATCAGTTTAAGCTCTGCATAAAGTTTCAGAAAAATCTCTTGGGGATTAGGGAGTAGAATTTGATTGAAACTCCAATAATTGAATTGTAGATCAATTGAATCGTTTTCCGTTCATAATTTTGCTTTCCTAAACTACTTTAGAATTCGAAGGCATCAATAAGCGAATATTTGTAGATGTTGATCAGTTTAAGCTCTGCATCAAGTTTCAGAAAAACCGGGAAACTCATTTGAAAATATCGCACACACAAAATTTGAAAATTCCTGAAAATTGGCCGTTCAAGGCCTCGTGGCTTGAAAAGGATTCAAATGGAAAGTTTTTTTGATGGTTACCTGTTTGGAAAAAGTTTTAGATCAATTTTCATATCGAGAGTCCGGGAAAACTCATTTGAATATATCACACACACAATATTTGATAAAATATTCCTAAAATTTGACCATATAAAGTGGCTTGGCTGGAAATGAAAGGCCCTAATGATAGTTACTCCTTGAAAAAATTTCAGCTTTCCACATGAAATGAGACCTGAAATTATTTTCAGAGGTAACCATAATCAAAGAATTTCATTTGAACTACTTTGCAGCAACGACGCACTTTAAACGTTCAAATTTTGCGATACATTAAAACGAGTTTCCCAGGGTTTCCACAAGAAATGTGGCCAGAAATGTTTTCCAGAGATAACTATCACTAAGACCCGTCATTTGAGCTACTTGCCAACCATGACACTTTGAAACGTTTAACTTTTACAACTTTTCGGCATTTCGACTTGAGCGTTTCGGCTAACACTATTCCTAATTATCAAAGAAGTCGCTTGGCATTGTCGGCTATGTTGCACTTTGCTGAGTCTAATAAATTTTATCCAGGCGATAATCATTTGAACATTAAACCATGGTATGTAGTGATGGCCATTAAAATAAAATAAAACACCAAAAACATTCTTCATTTAATACAACTTTCGTACTCGAGCGTCATGTATTGAATACCGATATTTAATTCATATAAAAATATGTACCCATCACGCCCGTCGGAGCCATATCAGCCGGAACCAACCCAACTATGGCACAAGTAACATGATGCATAGTGCGTCATTGTGCAATACATATATAGTCGGACCCATACCCGCCACACCATTGTGCACCATTTTGCACTATCCGGTTTTTTAGCTTGAGCTAATATTAAGCCAGCTAGAACCATTTAAAGCCCGCTACAACCAGCGTTTTATCAGCCGGAACCATCAGGAGTTTGCACAATAAGCAAAATGGGCTTAATGGTTGTGAAACATATAAGCTTTCAGCAGAATAGCCAGCCGGAACCATACCCAAGAGAAGCAAACCAACTATGGTACAAGAAGCATAATATTTTGTGAATCATTGTGCACTATATGATTTTTCAGCCTGAACCATAAAATAAGGCCAGCCGGGACTATGCCAGCCTGAACCAAACAGACTATGACATAAGTAGCATAACGCATTGTACATCATTGTACACTACCTGATTTATCAGCCGGAACCATATAAAGCCAGCCGGAACCATACCAGTTGAAACCAATCAACCATGGTAGCATAACGGATTATGTACCATTGTGCACTACTTGATTTTTTTAGCTGGAACCAATATGGGGGCAACCGGAAAACTATAAAGCCATCCGGAACCATACCACTCTGGCACAAGTAGCACAATGCATTGTGCTTCATTGTGCACTATCTTATTTACCAGTCGTATCCAATATTAAGTCAGCCGAAACCAATTAACTCCAGCCGGAATCATTAAAAGCTGGCAATGAGCACAATGCGCTCATCATTTAGGTCATAACAAAGTCAGCCGGAACCATTACAATATCAGCCGGAACCAAACCAACAATGGCACGCATTGTGCACTGTTCGAACTATGTTTTTTAGATAGGCGTTTTACCAACCGGAACGATTTGGTGCTTGCACAAGGAGCACAGAGTATTTAGGATGGTTGCGAAACATATAAGCTTCCATCCGGAACTATAACAACACCAGCATACAACAACAATGATGCCAAAAACAGCAAACATTAGTCAGAACCATGTAAAGTCATTCATTTTTGAGCAGAATGAACGTGATTCATTTTTGGTTGCTTTGAACATTTTAAAATTCCGGCCGATACCAATAAAGACCAGCCGGATCCACATGAGGTTAGTGGCAACTTGGCAGACTATTGCGGCTGCCCTTTTCCGGCTGCCCTTTTTATGGTTCCGGCTGGAACTATATTCGATGCTCGACCATATAAGCACATTGTGTTCATTGTTCAACCTCCTAATGTTTCCGGTTGGAAAAACTCTGGTTCCGTCTGGCTTTAAATGGTTTGGGCCGGCCCTATATTGGTTCTGTTTGAAACTCAGGTAGTGTACAATGCATTGTGCTACTTATGCCACAGTGGGTTTGGTTTCGGCTGCAAGGTTCTGGCTAGCTTTTTATGGTTCCGGCTGGCCCGCATTGGTTCCGGCTGAAAATCCGATAGTGCACAATAATGCTTAATGCATTGTACTACTTGTAGGCTGGAATGGCTCCGACTACCTTTATATGGTTTCGGTTGGCTCCAAGTTCATTCCGATATTAGGTTTCGGTTGATCTTATTATGATTCCGGCTGAAAGCTTATATGTTTCACAACCATTTAAGTGCAATGCACTCATTGCGAAAGCTACTAGTGGTTCCGGCTGATAAAATCCCGGTTCTGGCTAACTTTGAATGATTCCAGCTGGCTTAATATTGGTTCGGGCTGATAAATTAGATAGTGCACAATGATACACAATGCAATGCATTGTACCATAGTTGGTTTGGCTCCTGTTGGCATGGTCCTGGCTGGTATGGTTCCAGCTGAGAATTCATATGGTGTACATTGTTGCATAATGCATCGTGCTACTTGTGTCATAATTATGAGTAACTATGAGTTAAAGTTTGATAACTTGGAGGAAGATTATTTCAACTGAAAAGTGAATTTATTGGCGCGGTCGAGGGAGTTTAAGAAAGTTTCTGCAAGAACATTAGAATCTAATTAGCAAACTTCTCGTTTGCCCATAACGATGTATATCTACAGCCACATTTCCAAAATTACAAATTGCACCATTTCCCACTCAAAGTGGAAGTCATTCACCGATTCCTTCAAAATACAGTTCCAGTTGCTAAAGACACATACCCACAACTGATAACAACTACAGAAATTCGTGGAAAAAACTTGAACAACGTTACGCAAAAATGAAAGCATAATGCTCAACAAATTTTTGGCTACATTTGTGAATTTACTAAGTGCTACGAATGATTCAGCATAAACACTTAGTTGTGTCTTCACTTAGAGTGACACTACGGATTCAGTAATACGAGCATGGGCTAAAAAGTCAAACAAAGAAAACTTGCCCAGCTTCCAAAAGGTTTTGAAATTCATCAATTCTCGGAGTGACGCCAAATAAGCACGCATAACCTCTCAAAGTTTTACACTTATTGCAAATTTTGTAATATACGGCATGATTCAGTACTTCATTTCGAAGAAACTATTGAAATACCCACAAATTTAACACCAACTGTCATTCACACAAACGAACAAGCAACGTTGGATCAGGAAAACGATAAGTGAAAACAGAATGTGAATTATTTTATAAGCGCAACCGGTGGCTTATGGTATGGAATCGACATCATTTTTGGCAGTCAAAACATTTCTAACAATAGCTGACGATTATCAACGCCAATTTCCTGCCGCATCGATACGAGAAAACATTTATGAATATGATCTCCTTATAGTGGAGGCCTAATCTACGAAGACACAAAGCAGTTAATGTCAGACGACACCAGTATACTAAACTCTAGTGGGTTTCATGTTCGAAAGTTAAAATCAAACTGTCCAGAATTATTGCAGTATCTATATGAATCTGATTGCCAATCATGTCTTCCTGGCCAGTATAAAAATTCTAGTATATCAACCCTCGAACTTCAGTGGCATCCACAAAGTTATTCATTTTTGTAGAAAATATCCCCACCACCAAATGATCGTTTCACAAAGTAGACAATTGTTTCATTTCTCGTCCAAACATTTGATCCACTGGAATGGAGTTAAAATTCGTTTTAAGATGTTATTTCAAAGAATGTAGCTACATACCGAACATTTGGAGCAAATTATTGCTAAATTTGACGATATGCATTTTGTATAATTCTCCACAGCTACAAGGTTCTATAACGAGATGGCGTTCAAAGCAACAGTGTAAGTAAGGGTATACTTGCCCTTAAAACCGAAGATTGCCCTAAGCATACTACAGATGACTTATGTTAATGTTGATTAGGTCACTGCATGGTGTGACTTTAACGTAGTACTATGCTGGTTACGACGGTTTCCGTGGCAACGGAAAACATTCGTAGCGAATCGCACATTATTCATATCGGAACAAGAATCTACTCGTTACTGGAACTACGTACAAATTGGTTTTAATCCAGCCGCTTTAGTGTCTCGCGAGGTCTCAACAAACGATGTAGTGAGTAATCAGTTATGACGGAATGAATCTAAGGAGAATGGCTATCCGACAATATTGAGTTGACACAGATGGAGAAAAGCGCTCACAACCCCAATATTTTTGTTTTAAAATCAGTATTCCTGTTGAAAATGAAACTATTTACGAAATGTTCGAAAGCTATTCATCGTTTCGGAAGCCGAAACGAATCGTTGATCAATGTCAAAGTTCAGGCAATTTACCTGCTTGGAGAGTTAACCCATCACGACCATTTCAGTGCTGAATAAGCCCAGTGTACAAATAAAAATGTGTGTCTATATAGTACAAAAATGCTAAAAGGTTAGAACCTGGTTCGGCCATTTGAAAGCGATAACTGCAACAGTTGTTACACGAAACTTTACGGGATGTTCAATATTCGCTGTATTGATTAGCATACCCAACTCCATATGCCATGTGAGGGGGTCATCTTTGAGATAGCCACAAGATAATTCGGTAATGAACTTATTTTCAACTAAATAATGTACAGAAAATTGTCAGCCCGTAACCAATATTCGCCATTAAGTATTTTTATTAATAAATTAAAGTGAAACTTTTTTGACTGCCACAATTTTATAACTTTACAATTTTTTCGGTTTGTTTTTTGTTTAATTTAACAATAAAATTTGAAATTTGTTAAAGACACATACTTTATGAAGAAACGTTTTCAGGATGGAAATTACGTACCAAATTCTCATACTCTACTGTGGCTGCTCAAAGATCTAATCAAGTTGGCGACAATCGTTTTTACTATCATGGACATGCCGCTGATATGGTCATATACTCGTTGGTAACTGAATGGATGGTATCTCACAAAAAAGGCGATCAACATAGTTGAATCTGGTATTGTAGAAAGGACTTAGAGATGATTATTTTCTCGAGATAAAGCATTTAAGGGCATACATTGAAGAGAAAGGAAAGAAAGCAAGCAAATGAATTACTTAGTCCCTGTTTTAATTTTAACAAACTGGATCGATTATTCCCACAGGGTAGGAATGATCATTTCAGCGCAAGTGTTAGTCCACCAAGGAATGATCGTAAATACTATAGGGTTTTGTTGTAACACTTTTTTAGTTTGAGCAAGCTGTGGGAGTGGTTGGGGTGTAAGTGGCCGTTAGTCGTTTCTTCGTACGACTGGGCTTCTGATGGGATATTCGTAGGGTACTTGGAACACCTTATTATTTTCAAAACATTCCTCAGTTTTTACACAATTTGAGCAGCAAAATGATCACGAACCTATAAATATGTAAGAGATGCATCCAAACAAGATATCAGTATACTTAGCGTTTCTTCTGAGTATGCCCAGGAGAACGACTACATCCATTAAAGTTCTGCACTGTGCTTCATCATCTATGAGATTAGCTTACAGAGTTCGACCATGTTGAAGAATACTTAATCGTTGGCGGGGATTCTTGTAATAAATAAACTTTTGCTGTCTATAATTTCTATTTGGAGGTTATTATACTAAATACGCATGGCCGTGTTGACCGTGTTAGCCTAGGACGTACCAAAGAAACCACCAAGAAACTCTTACCGCTTCTTATCGCTCTGGAGAATGCATGCATTATAGTAAGGCAAATGGAAAGCAAACACCAGTATGACGCTCTAAAAAACTACGTAACTATTATAAATTTTATAGTTCTACTACTTCAACAATTCCAAACACACAAGGAGCTCACGATTGGGATCAACTGAGGAGGAAGAAAACAAAATTTGGCATACTCTTCTAAAAAATAAAGGAGAAAGTTTCAGAGATTTGTCTCCCAACAAAAGTAATCTTTAAAAATCCAACCACTTCTAACGGGGACCCTTATGAACTTCTTATTCCAATTCATTTTCCACTAAAGTTTCTAGAACTAGATTAAGCTTCGCTTCGGTTTAAAACCCCGTTTGCTTTGCTCAAAGGGTATCTTTAATAAAAGACAGATCTGTTGAGAGCTAAATGCCTTTAAGCTAGCTTTATATTACCGGCCCAACCGGATAATGGCAGCGGAACTTCATAATAAGTAAAGCAAAATATCTCTTCTCTCGTTCATATTCCTAGCATACATTCCTAGGAAGTGGACATAAGTCGAAGTCCTTATTCCAAAAGCGCAAAATACCTCACATTGCTATGTAAAAGACCTAAACATCACTGCGTTATTCCTCCTTTTTTCATTCTGAAAAGTATGGAAAGTTAGTACA
Organism: Nephrotoma guestfalica; assembly: GCA_963691935.1. Lineage (NCBI taxonomy): Eukaryota > Metazoa > Arthropoda > Insecta > Diptera > Tipulidae > Nephrotoma > Nephrotoma guestfalica. The sequence goes on along the minus strand of OY829913.1, from coordinate 62,452,017 downwards.
GGAAAAGGCAAAGGTCGTAGAAACAACTTTGTACTCAGTACAATAACGGAGAAGCCACACGAATATCTATTAGTAGCATTCCTCGATAATGAGTGCGTTTCATAGCAATGATAATTTTATCATTGCTAGAGGAATGCTACTAATAGATATTCGTGTGGCTTCTCCGTTATTGTACTGAGTACAAATGGACGGAGTAAAAGCGAATGACCAAAACTGAAATTCGCCAATTTTCCTGCAAAGATGAGACTGAAAAACGGTTGCGGTGATAGATGTAGTCCGCTGTCGCACCATTTGTTCCCCATTAGCACACAGGAGCAGCAAACACTTGAATAAATACACGCTGGGGAACTTATTCGATTCCGAGCTCTCCGAGCTGTAAAATGCGAAATATTTGTATTCGCATTTTGAAATGCGAATCGTTAAAGTATAGAAGGACAGAAGTACGACTTCTGTGAAGCGGCAAAAGCGACCAAACTTAATCTTCAACGTTGAAAATTTTAATCGTCACAACTGACAGGATAAGAAGTGGATATAATTATTTAGAATAGGCCGACAATTTAAATATACAAATCAGCCTGAGATAGAACATTACGACATTTTTGTTGGAGAAAGTTTCCGTTTAGATGTGTATCTCAAACTATATTTTGAATTCATCTAAGCGGGGAATTGTGGCTTACATGTAATAATACATTTATAAGATTCTAAGTAACCCCCCACCTCAAACCCCCAATGACGAAACCAATCAGTTCACTGTCTTTTAGAAATGATTGATGTATTGGACTGTACGACCAAGTACTGAATCCCACCTTGCCGAAAAGCGTTGTATAGCAACTCAACTCACTAAGGCACCAACGGATTCGTATATGGCTCTCTTCAGAGTAAATACTTAAATAGCTACTATACTCGTATGCTAGACAGATTATCTGTTTAAGCTAGAGTTGCAGATGTTATAATCCACATAATCCACAATTGATAAGATGTTTACAATAATCTCCAATAAGTGTTGAAACAATGATAGGAATTTTAATTGCATTAAGCGCTGCCTTTCATCCAATTTTACCGGTTGGTTCTAAATCGTCTATTACGAGTATCATGGGTTTTCTACCTATAGTTGCTCGAGTGACTATGTTATAAAAATACAATTGGTCATTTAGTTAATTAAAGTTTAGTAATTAATTCATTTTTTAATTTCAGAATAAACTTAAAGCTAAACTGTCAGAGTTAGATTGCAATTAGAAACTGGGAGTCCATTATTTAAGTATTACGAGTTCGGTTTGCGAGTTTCAGGACAAACTAATTGTGAATTAGTAGAACAAAAAAAAAGCCTTTTCACATTATTTATCGAATTGCTTATAGATATAATTGGCCCCTATTAACAATAACTACAGGGGATTGATTATGTAAGTATTACGATTTTCGAAATACAGCAAATTATGTCAAAAGGCTTTTTTATTTAGGGAATTTTGGTTTGTCGTTAATTGTGATTTTCTGTTGTTCTAGTCGTACACATTTATAATTTCGTTTCGAGATATGACAAGTAATGGTTATTTTTGTTTTGTTTCCATAGAAAATTGGTCACCTAAGTTGACGCGAATCTCGGGAGTCGAACTCGTAATACTTACATAATTTACCCCTGGAATGGTGAAAAGGCTTTTTAAATAGATTTAGTAATCTTTTGCTTTTAGGTAATTACAATTTTATTGAAATATTTTTTTATTAAACCAAACGAGAAACTTCCATCGCACATACTCGTACAACCAACATTCACAGCAATATAAAATTTTTTGTACAGACTTACATAAAAGATTCGAAATATTGAATTTATAAATGTAACAATGCGCGGCTGCTGACTGGTTTAACTTTTTTCTTATTTTCTAAAGTAATATCGGTGTGGTCTTGTACCGCGGACATAACAAAAAACTAAATTCAAATAAAGCGTATATGTTATAACATACGAATGAATTAAGAAATGTGTAAGAATTCAAAAGAATTAGTGTACGTCTGTATGTAAGCCATTGCGCGCGTATATATACAAACATATTTACCTTGCGGTGATTTGATCTCTGTGCGCTCTCTTAAACTAGATACCACGTAATTTAATTTTGAGTCCGCGGGCTACCCAAAGGGATTTTTAATTGGGTTGTTAATCAAAGATGAAATTGTAGTCCGCACATGACGCACACAACACACTTAACTATATAGCTAAGTGCTTGGCGAATTTTCTCGATCGATTTACATAGCATTCGTTCATCAAGGTCATATAACAAAAATTTGCACAAACACCGTCTTAAAATATTATATCCGCCAAAACAACATTGAAGAGAAAAAAAAACATTGCACAAACAAAACCAATTTCAATTTCATTTTCAGTCTACGCGTGCGCTCGGAAATCATCTCAAATCTCTCAAAAAGCGCAAACACAAAAAAATATTTCAGTTACGATTCCAAAACTATACGCCATAAAAGTTATATTCTTGGGTTTTCTTATGCGATGGTTATCATAACAACAACATTACTTATACGATCAGCAGCGGCGCATGATCATCATCCATAATAGTGATGATATGATGGTGGTGATCGAGAAACTTTTGTTTTGAGAGAATTATAATTTTCTTAAAAGCGCTGCAAAGTGTTTTTGTTGTTGTTGTAATTTTTGAAATGTATTGTGTTTGATCGTAACGATGATGATCATCATCATCATTGTGATCGCGGAGAAAATACCAAAGCTCATATTTTTGTTTTTGTATATACACAATAAAAGTGTTAATCAAGTCAGTGAACTCATGACATGAATATTTTTTTGGTTTTTTTTTATTATTTTTGTTGGATTGTGAATATATTTGATAATAAGATGATAAATAGGAGGAGATTATGTTATTGTTGTTGTTATTGTTTTTATTTTGTTTTCTTGTTGTGTTCTTAAAGATGGTTGAATAAAAATACCAGAATATATATAAAGCGAAAGAATTTGTTGATGGGCTTTGAATATAATTAATCTTTGAACAAAAATGCGTTAATATAAAAAATAAATTCATGTTTGATGGGTTTATATTTACGAGACGATAAGCAGCAGAGTATTTATTATACACTTCTAGATAACGGCATACCGATGGGCCAAAAGTTCATTTGCGTATATGTAACTTTAATTTCCACGCAATAAAATTGTTGTTGTAATTTAAAAAAAAATAAATTAATACTGCATAGTATAATAAAATTGATGGTGATGATAATGGTACCTGTTTTTTGTTTTTAACTTTTTTATTTATTTTTCTTAAGACCACGAATATTTTACTTGCTGATTTTTCTTCTTTTTATGTGTATGTACTGTGTACGCAACGAGAAGACGTTGTACGTTTTATTTAAACAAATAAAAAATTTTATTATTCAACTTCTTGTAAAAGGGTTTTTCGTATAAGTTTTTTTTTTAAACTTCTAGAATGTTTTGCGACTCAGGTGGTATGCAGTCGTGATGATCGATTTTTCATGTTAGATATAAGATTGAAACAAAAAATGTTGTGTAATTAAATGTAACTGGAATTTTATTGGGATGATTTATGTGCGCCTGTAAATATATTTACTTATCCTTTTTGTTATCCTTTACAAGTTGCGAATTACCTGAAAATAAAAAAAATATCACGTTATAAAATTGTAGAAACATTTAATCGGAAGTAAAAAATCGTAACAGTGCCAGGTTTACAAAATGATTGATATTCGAAGAAATAGCTGCAAATAAGTCAGAAAGTAAGAATCTGTTTTAGAAATCTTGCATGTGTTCAACAAACTCGCGATTAAGCTAAACTCCTTTTAGTAGACTTGTGGTTTTTAAACTTTGTGTTATGAGAATTCTGAAATTGGTCCAAGAATATTACACGTTTCTCGGGAGAAATGGTTCAACTTTTCCTAGATGGTGTGCATTTTCTAATGTTAAAAGTGTAGCTACACAAATTAGCAAAAAAGTGGATCGTACACAAATATATTATTAAATGTGCATGCAAATAATTTATATTTAAGAAACAACTATTAATAAAAAAGTGGGTGTCTGTACCAAGTGTACGGACATATGACGTGAATACGTACACTTTATCGCAAATATAGTTTTATAGTTCCGCCCCAGGTAGCCATATTCCAGAACCCCTTCCAAAAATCATTTAAGAATCCCATTTCCATCCAACATGCAAAATCTCACCATAATCGGTTAAAAAATTACCGAGTTCCGTCTTAGGTGGCCATATTCCAGAACTTGTTTCAAAAATCATTTAAGAATCTCGTTCAATCCAACATGCAAAACCCCATCATAATCGGTTAAGAAATTAGCGAGTTCCGCCTCCAGTTGATCATATTCCAGAACTTCTTCCAAAAATCAATTAAAAATCCCATTTCAATCCAACATATCCAATCTTATCATAATCGGTTAACAAATTACCTAGTTCCGCCCCAGATGGCCATATTCTAGAACTTCGTCCAAAAATCATTTAAGCCTCCCATTTCCATCCAACGTACCCAGTACCATCATAATCGGTTAGGAAATGACCGAGTTCCGTCCCAGATGGCCTTATTCCAGAACTTCTTCCAAAAATCATTCAAGAATCACATTTCCCACCAACATATCCAATCTCATCATAATCGGTTAACAAATTACCTAGTTATATCCCAGGAGGCCATGTTCCAGAACTTCTTCCACAAATCATTTAAGAATCCCATTTTCATCCAACATACACAATCCCATCATAGTCGGTTAAGAAATTACTGAGTTTCGCCCCAGATGTCCATATTTCAAAACTTCTTCCTAATCTCATTTCCATCCAACATACCAAATCCCATCATAATCGGTTAGGATATGGCCGAGTTCTGTCCCAGGTGGCCATATTCCAGAACTTCTTCCAAAAATCATTTAAGAACCCCATTTCCATCCAACGTACCCAATACCATCATAATAGGTTAGGATCTGGCCGAGTTCCGTCCCAGGTGGCCATATTCCAGAACTTCTTCCAAAAATCATTTGAGAATCTCATTTCCATCTAACATATCCAATCTTATCATAATCGGTTAAGAAAATACAGAGTTCAATACAAACGGCGAAAATTAAAATGGTGGTGCTTCTCCCTCCATCACAAGCGATGCGTCACAGTCGTCACTCAACGTAACGAATGCTTTGATGCTTTAGCTATAGAGTGGTGTAATTAAATTTTGGATGTAGATGGTAGGTATATAGCTGCAGCATCACACTGTATCCCACGATTTTGTTATCTTCAGTTTTTTGAATAGAGGGCGTATATGAAAGCAACTTTAAAGGCGAATCCACGTCACTATCAATCTAAACTATTAATAGTTTTCAATTAAAAACAATCAAAAAAAAGGATACTAGGCAAAGCAAACGTTGTCTTGCCCGAACGTTGGCTTGTCTTCTGTTAGCGGTTTCAGCAAACGTTTTTTTCGATATTTGAATTTTCGATAAACGATATACTAAGTGACATTTGACATAAAGTTTGACATTTCAACCTTTTCGTTTCGTCAGTGTGTGATTTGCTGATGCCCAAAGCAAAATGAAAAAATGAATGCAATTTCTCGTTATCCTGCGCCGTTCAATTCTCGTGTCATGGCCGAACGACGATATTTGGTGCTTGTCATTTGCACATCTGGCGAAAGAGGCCGTACTTTTCGTGAGATTGGTGGTAAGTATAATAATGTGTTGTGTGTTGCGTATGCGTGTTTTCATATGTATTAGCTGGCACGTCCTTGAACTCATATTGGATCTACACCGAAGATGGACTGCGACGCCTTACCAATAACATATGATGAAACAAAAAAAAAACTCAAATCATTTCCACGACAGGCATTTCATTATTAATGTAAAAATGTAAAGTATTGACATAAATTTTGCATCTTAAAACTAAGAGAAATAATGTTATCTTAATGCGAGTAGATGCACAATGTTTTTCGTTAATCCCTGAGGTGCATAAATTAACAAACTTCTTCGCTGCGAGAATGCGCAACATATAATTAGGCATGTGAGAAGCACACAGATCCAAGCGAATTGGAAATTGCAGGCGTCTGAAGGGATCATTGAGATCCCAGTTAGGAGAGCACCTTCATCTTGAAACTTGCCGTTCAAAATGGTAACTTCAAGAAGACTGCCCATTTTTGTATGACCAATCGCGTGCCATTACATAGCTTTGGTGCATTTAAATTCTGAAGCAAAATGATTGGTGAACCAATTTTTAATCGCAAGTTATGCGGTGACATTCCCGGTTAATCTGGTGAATTCCTGAATTCAGCAGGATAGTTGACTGTTTCGCCAGAATCGACAACAGTGTCGAACGACTTAAACGACATCTCACTGCCAGGCAATGACTGTCGTATTTTAAAATTAATAGCGTTCACATCGATATTTTTTGAGGCCAAAATAGCTCTTCCTCTTAGGCACGCATGATTAATGTAATGTAGCTCGTGGAATAACCGACAATGTCTGTCTGAAACCACCGGACAGCAACAGTAGAGCACCACCGAAAAGTTTGTTATTATCATTGAGATCTCTTCTGTTTGAAGAGATTTCGCCAAAACGGTTCCAAACTCGCAACAATTTCTCGCTCCTCCATCTGCTGGATGTGGTTGTATTGGCAGCGTGTGTTTATTTGTTGCTCCTCATGAAGTAAATTTGTAAGAATTTTGGATCAGCATCAGGAATTTAGATTAAAAAACCATTTTGATAGTACACTTGGCCCTGAACCTTAAACGTTGATTTAAAATTGCGACCATCCTCATTCTGAGCGATTTTTATTGCTCCAAATGATGTTATTTAAGTTAGTTTAAGTAGGAATTGAACTTACGAATTTTACGCAAAAACGATTTTGATGGAGGTGTTTTCAATGGTGGCAGTACAACTTTTCCAGACGCGCAGCAGAGACCGGTCGATTCAACCTTGTATTTGAATGCATGTCAGTGTTGACATTTTTCGTTAGTCGATGGCCGATGCGCGATGTACATGCAGGTGCTGTCATTCATGTGCTCTGTGTGTGTCGGCTCGTTTATACGTCTGTCTATTTCTCAATGCATTAGCTCGAAGGATTGATTGTCATTGAATGTACAATTCAACAGTGCACCTTACACATTGTCGCTGCAAAATACACTTAATATGCACGTAAATGTGATACGTGGAATATCGAAACCCAGCGAACAGAAATTGAAATGTGAAAACTACGCTAAGGTACGGCGCAAGTGACTTGCGTATGTATTGATGCGTACGTCAAATAACACAGAATTCGACATCAGCGCCACCTATGGTACATACAAGCATAACTATGAATTATTCTCAGAAGGCCAATTATTCATGAAGTTTTCAGAAGATTTTAACGGCCAGTTATTCATGAATTTAGGATTTACTAGCGTATAAAACATTTGGGGAAGGGGGGGGGGGGGCGAGGGGTGCAATTTTCTGATATGCGGTTCTGATATGCGAAAATTTTTAAAAAATCGTCAAGAACAAAAAAGTTCCTAGAACCCAACCGCGGCGCCACATAATCTAAACTATTCATCAAAATCAGTCCTGCCCTTTAGGAGGAGTTCAGTGACATACACACGTACAGAAGAATTATATGTATAAAGATGTAAATTTTATGTTTCTCAAATCTCTTACATTTAGCTACTACCCACGAGGTAGTACCCCACGAGTGGGTCCTCGTGGAGACCACCTAAACCAGTTCTGCAAGCCCAAATTCGATAACATTGACCACACATTAGTTTAAGTATCCCAATCACGTTCTGAAATTATTAATAAAAATTCACTTAGGCATGGCCAAGTTGCATACTTCAAAATTTCTTTCATTTTTTCTCAACATAGCAAAATTCCAGAGTTTAAAACTAACAATTAAAAATTTTAAAATAATTCTTCAGGATATTTTTCAAGTTGTCATTTGATATAGACTGATTGAAAAAACGTCGCGTAGATGTCAGCTATATATCTTTGGAGTTTGAGGAGCTGGTATTGTTATAGGTCATATTAGCAGAGTATCCTTCAATTTCGCGTTTATTCCTAAAATATTTCCAAAATAGTTTTGGATTTACTTTGATTTTTTATTTTTGCCCCACAATTGCCACCGCCTCCAGCTTTTCATTCTTGAAAACAAGAATGGGTGAACTAAGTAACCTAGGTGTGGGGCGGGTCACGTTAAGGGAGGCTAACCGTGCCGATGATCAGCCTGGCTGGAGACCCATCTAAAAATAATTGCTCAGTCCTGATTGGAGCCCTCTGGATACCTGGCGACCTCCAGTTGTATCAGGTGTATGTAGGATCATCATTCCTCCGATACTCGTGGGAATAAGTATGGATTCTAAAGAAATAGTTTAAGAAGTGACCAGCACTTCTCAAATGCTGGTGAAGACCTGAAGGAGGGATCTGTGACTCCAGCCGTGAGGGAGGCTAAGACTGGTTCCTAAGCTTACAAGCCAGGATCCAGTGATAGTGGAAAAAGGAGTCATTGCTTCTTCAGTTCGGAGATACAGGACGAGGCATTCGGCCTTCCGTGTTTTAAATGGAATAATGAAGGAAATCTTTTAATTGGGTAAAGAGTTGCATAGCCGAGGAGAGCAATGCATGTAAGGAGGATCTTGGGTCTAGACAGAAGTCTAGTGAGGAGGAGCATGGAGGTCTGGATGCCTTGAGGAAACGGGCCAAGCTCCATATGGAGGTGGAGGTGGTGCTCCCCTGTAAAAAAATGGGATTATAAACTTCGGCTTCGGCTCAGTCACCCTTAAGATATTTAGGAAAGACGAGGTCGGGGTAAAACCGAGAACCGCGCTGCCCAAGAAGGAGGAGCAAGAGGTCCAACCGGTTGAAAGAAGCCCGACGAATGGTACCTCTCCAGAGGAAGGCTAGTGGCGACCACAAATGAGGGGTTAGGGATCTTATAGATCGACTATCTCTAGGCATGGGGAAGGGGGACACATTGGGCTCTGAGGGGGAGATGTGGACCTCCTTAAGTTTAGGGAGTGAGACGGAGAATATCTTCGACTCCGTCGGGTTAATTAACCGACGTAGCACGGCTGTCGCGATAAGGTGAGTAAATACTGTTACCAACGATCAGATTTGTGCAAATAAATCTACATCACACCAAGGTTGCTTCGGTTGCGCTACTTCTCAGATTTGCTAAGTCATGGGAGAAGGTAGTTCTGATCCAAGAATCTTGGATCAAAAACAACAAGATCTGTGATCTGCGAGCGAAAGGGTTTTTTACGCTTGTGGGACGGAAAAGAGCAGATCATGTATACTGGTTGAAAATAATATAAATGTTTTTCTACTTCCGCAGTATTGCAAAGGGGACATCACTGAGGTCTGTATAGAGACGGAGCGGAGGAGATTCTGGCTTGCAGCCGCATACATGGACCAGGAGAAATCAGTGCCGCTAGATTTACCGGGAGCACTTGTTTGGGATGCGGAAAGGAGGATAGTGGGAGTTATCCTAGGGTGCGACGCAAACGCACGCCATATCATCTGGGGTTGCTCGGACATCAATGATAGGGATTAGTTACTTTTCGAATTTCTTTTAAGAACCAACCTCATTATTAGTAATATTGGTCGAGAACCCACCTTTATTATTAGCAATATACAGGAGGTTCTGGATTTTACTTTGGTCTCCGATTTTATTTCACCTATGATCAGGGAATGGAGAGTGGCGTTGGAGTATTCCTTCTCTGACCATCGGTACCTAACGGTTAAGCCCCGGAGGGCAGGATCCCATCTAGAGTCCCAGGACTCCCCGACACGTGTAGTGATCTGGATTCAATGATGAATACTCTTACTAGGGCTTGCAATACCTCTATGAGGAAAGCTTGCCCATTAAGAAAGCTGAGTTGAAAGCGAAAACCTGTTTGGTGGACCTTGGCACTTTCGGTGTGCCGGAAAGTCTGTGAATCTGCTTTCAATAGAGCGAAAATATCAAGAGGTGGGGCGTTACCCCCACTAGTGCTTTAGAGGTTATTCTGTTCCCGTTGGATATTATCGGTAAGCAAATGGTGGGCAAAAAGGGCACTGAACTATAGCCAATTCTGTGAGGAAAGAGCTGGTGAATTTGGATTATATAACACCCCTTTTGTGCTTTTGCAAGCGTTATAAGGTGATTCTCCCCTCTAGGGTGGATTGGAAGAATGGTCTCATTATGGAGACCGAGAGAGTTAAATTCTTCACCGACGGCTTCAAGCTCGATAATAGAGTGGGACCTGGTGTGTTCTGTCGGGAATTAAATGTAAATCTATCTTTTCGTCTACCTGTTTACTGCAGCGTGTAACAGGCTGAAGTTATAGCGATTGAATAGGGCTTGAACTGGTTCAAGCACAGTGTAATATCATTGGCTGATATCACTATTTGTGTGGAATAATACTAGATGGGTATAAAGGGAGTTTAACGATGTCGGATCCTGTGGTATAACAATAAACCTAACCTTGAATTTGATCGAGATACGACCTGTATTCTGATTTGAGATAAATTTGAAATTCGTTACTATGTAGTGGAAACATAGTTTTGTCCGCTTCTAACCCCCTTTTTAACATTTTAGCATTGAGCCACTGAGGGTGAGTATTTTGTAGTTTACAGCACATAGGTACATACATTTTGAAGCCATGCTGCATAATGTCATGATATAGTCGAGTTTAATCAACCAAATTCAATAAAATACAAATTCTATCCTATAAACCAAACAAATTTGACCATAATTTGTTAAGATTTGTACTTTCAGTACCATAAGCTCGAAATTACTAGGTTTCCAGAATTGTCTCTCTTTAAAAACGATAACTTAATAGCGGGACTTTAGGTCCCTCTTTCATGTTTTACCAAGCATAATCATATGGTTAAACAATGTTACGGAATTCGTGACTGACATATTGATAGGATTAGGCGCCGTCACACGGATGCCACACAAATACTTTTAATACTAATTAAAATTGAAAAATGTCAGTTCCTTATAAAAACAAGACGCGATACAAACTAGTTCCAAATGCAATATTTACTAGTCTTTCGTATATGTTTTGAAATGCATACAATATATTTCGACACCCATTCCCATATATACCACACTATTGTAATACGAGTATGTACAATCACCCAAGTCTTATGTCGAGTCGTATAATATTTTATTTAATTCACGCTCAATCAATTTAAATTACTTGCTCGTATCTCGATATACATATTTTGTTATAGAGACACAGCTGTACTAAACATAATTTAAATATAAGATATGTATAGATACGGCTTAGAGACTTAAGTAAAGCATAACAAAACACCAGCAACAACAAATAAATCTGCTTTGTATATTTTTCAAAAAAAATCATTTAAAATTCATAGTATGTAGCAATCTACATGCTATACACCAATATTGAACAGCCTTGACTTACATTTCCACATAAACTTTATTTGGCTTAGCATAAGTCTGTCCAAAGGAATTAAGATTAAGAATTTGCGAATTTTATATTAGAAAGTATTTTGTGAGGTTTCCGTTTCCAGAATTCACGATGATCTAATACCTCGCACACGATTTATTCATACAAAGGTATCGTATTACCATATAACGATGCCCGATTAATTTTTAAACCGCCACAACAGTTTATAATTATTTTAATTAAAAAGTTATAAATTTAAATTTTAATTGATTATATAATTTAATTTATGTCCAACAAAATATTTTTGATGCGATATTAAATTGAGTGATTGATTGGGAATTGCAAACCAAGATAAATTTCACTTTGAAATTTTTATTTTTTCGCTTGTTGTTGTTGTTGTTGTTGTTGTTTAGCGTCAAAAATAATACGAAGTGAATTTTAATTATGATTAATGAACAGGAAATTGGACACGTTGTTGAACATGAATGCGAATTCTATAATGATATAATGGTTTTATAATTTCGCGAAGTGATTGTATATATTCAAAATCATGATGGGCGGATTAAACTACTGTCGATGTACCATTTTTGAAATGGATGTGGCCACTGTTGCGTAAGGCGCAGCTGCACACTTTATAGTACGTATATAGGTGAAAACGTAATTAAAGGTTGGTTGAAGTTGGTGGTCACAACATAGAATATGACCGATGTGAAGGTGGTTTGAATAGTAGCCCGAAAACAAAAAAAAAAACGATTCTTTGTGAAAATTTAAAAGACTGTATTACCTTGACTTACTTATCCCGAAAGTTTTTTTACATCAGCATATTACGAGAAAATTTGATTTTACAACCCATAATTAAATAATAAAATAAAATTGAATGAATAAAATACACAATATGTCCTAAATGTGTCCTAAAATAAAAACAACACTATTTTCATGCATGGATTAGTGTAACAACTACAAAGTCTCGTTATTATGAATTTTTTCGATTAGAAAAAAATTTATAATATTGTAATGGGAAAAAATAAAAATCATCAGTTTTTAAAAAATGAAAACCGAATAAAATAAAAACAATTTACAATTTCAATACGAGTATTCAATTTATAAAAGGCAATTACAAATTAAATATTATTAAACAAATTAAAAATAAAAAAACAACAAGCTTCCTCATTACTGATATAAAGACATTTATCACATTTTAAATTTTTTCAAATACCCACAACAATCTGACACGATAGAGACCTATATGGTTAGGTGCTATATTAACCAAGCTATCCAAAAAGTGCCAACTCTTGAGAAAAAAGAGCCTTGCCGTTAGCACAAGCCATCTTCGAAAATTTCGAACCATATAGTTCGCTATCGTGTCAGATTGTTGTGGGTATTTGAAAAAATTTAAAATGTGATAAACGTCTTTATATAAGTATTGAGGAGCATTTTGGAAAATGGCTTGTCCTAACCCCCGGCAAGGCTCTTTTTTCTCAAGAGTTGGCACTTTTTGTCAGATTGTTGTGGATGTTTGAAAAATGTTTAAATGTAATACGTTAAGGTAATAAATTTTAAACTTAATCTTAATATTATCATTTTTATGAATAATGAGACCATTATTTTCTCCTACCATGACCGGCCAGGATAGGAGGTTATAAACTTTTTTCAGTTTCAGTTTTTCAATGCCAGTTTGTTTGCGAAATAGGTTTGTCGTGTCAATGTCAAAAAATTGATAAAAATATTTGAAAATAATTACAAATTTAATAACGAGCAAGAAATATTTGGCAACTTGCTGTAAAATCTAATAAAACTGATTAAACAAATGCAAATTGCCACATGTAGAATCCAATCGTTATAATTAATTTAGAGTAGATCTGTAATTAAATAAAATTACTAAACAATAATTTAATATCACTCAGCGTGTAATTTTAAGGTAAACATTTGATGAGGCATAATATGACGTTATTAACTTAATAAAATGCCATTTAGGAAAGATGTCCACAAATGTCCATCATACACAAATTAACCTAAGAGTCTAAATATAAGTAAGGAAATATAGTGAAGGGAAGCGGCCACGTGGCTTTAAATGCAAATAACTTACAATTATAACGTTTATTAGAAGTTTAATAGGAATTATAAGATTTATTAAAAAGTTGCCAGATATTTCATTTTCGTATTTAATAAAATTCGTATAAACGAATAAAACAGAATGGTTTACCATTTAAACCCTTCAGTTTCATTCGTTTATACGAAAGAAGTAAATTATATTCACTTATACATATACAGTTTTTAGGATTTAGGATAAACTTCACGCATTTGTACAGAACCGTGAAGTTTGTCCTAAACGAATCTTATTTTTTTTTAGGACAGATTTAGGACAAACTTCACGCGAATAACATGTAGTATATGCCAAGTAAATTTAAAAAATGTTGTGTGTTTTAAAAATATAGGGTTTTCCAATAGAAATGATATGATTTTTAAGAGACGTTTCGGCCATTTGTAATATGTGATCTGTCATTTTTTGTTTCATTGTATTCAGTAATGTTTACAATTTCATCATGGTGAGATATACGCAAGAACAACGTTTACAAACTATTCAGTGTTATTATCAAAATAATCGTTCTCCAATTACAACTTTTCGTGCGCTCACTTTCATCTGAGTGGTGCGGCAAATAAACAAAACTGTCGATTCTGGTGCGAAGAAAATCCACAAATTATTCATGAAACACCATTACATTCACCTAAATTGACAGTTTGGTGTGGTTTTTGATCTGGTGGAATCATCGGTCCGTATTTTTTTCGAAATGAAGCTGGTAACACCGTTACTGTCAATGGAGATCGGTATAGATCGATGATAACCAACTTTTTATGGCCGAAATTGGAAGAAGTTGATCTTGACAACATTTGGTTCCAACAAGACGGGGCTACGTGCCACACAGCAAGTGCAACAATTTAGTTATTGCGAGCAAAGTTTGGAGATTCGATTATTTCAAGAAATTGTGATATTGAATGGCCTCCAAGAAGTTGTGATTTAACACCATTAACACCATTGGCTATTTCAGCCAAAAAATCTACATTTTCGACATATTTTGTATCAAAATTACTTTTGTACGAAAATTACGTTCTGATTTTTTGCGTAGGTGTTCACTATAGAGGCAACTTCACGTAGTCCGATTCACCTTTAAATATGCGAATTATGTAAAATCAATTTTTATTGATAATCCAGGAGTACCATCACTTTTTTCGACTTTCGATTGTCTCAATTTTCAGGGATCAATTAATTTTCTATTCCGCGTAAACAATTATGTGTTTTATACTGCGATTTCAACCTCTTGATATAATTGTGAGCTTTCTCTCTTTTCTACAATTCGATAAACGTACCAGAGTGATGTTTTACTCGAGCAGACTGCCATTTTACTCGTAAAAATTGGACATAAACTAAATTGATAATCGATGATAGTGTTGATACAACATCCCAGTGCAGTTTTTCTTAGCGAGATATATCCGCTGACTTCAATAACTTGTAATTTTATTGTATTACCACCTGATACAAAATATGTCGATAATACAGTTTTTCGGCTAACTTCAGTAGAATTGTAGATTCTTTATTATTACGATTTACGGTTAATAATTTAAATTGGACTAAGGAACGTCGGGACCAAAGATTAGTCATTATACCTATAATG
The DNA here is from genome assembly GCA_963691935.1 of Nephrotoma guestfalica. Taxonomy (NCBI): domain Eukaryota; kingdom Metazoa; phylum Arthropoda; class Insecta; order Diptera; family Tipulidae; genus Nephrotoma; species Nephrotoma guestfalica. The sequence continues at coordinate 62,436,979 of OY829913.1, read as the reverse complement.
ATGTATTGATAATTGGTTTTATTTAATTGGCCACCGCGGAATGAGCTTCATATTTTGTCTTAGCCGATGGTAGACGTCATCTCTAGAGAGAAATCATTAAAATTATAATTGTGTATTTCAACAGATATTACATAAGCGGCCAATAGTAGCCGTATAGATAGACGTATCCGGAGCACCAAATTTTGTATGTCAAAACCTATAATTAGCGCGATATTTTTGCATATAATTAATTAAATTAATTCTAAACTAAGATTTTTCATTCAACTTTTTAGTTAAAGATCGATAAAAAAATATCTTGCTCTACCTATTTATCAGGAGCCGCTATCGGCAGCGCTATCCATTTCAAAGCGAAATTTTAAATTTCCTTTGTTTTGTACTCGTACAACCCTTAAACCAAAGTAAACCATTCTCGTTTACAAATTTTGACGTAATGTCAATTTTTTGTTTGTTTTATGATTTCGAGAAAAGCATACGAAATTGTTTTTTTTAGTAAAACGTGTATATAATATAATTTGCGTAATTTGTCTTTTTATTAATTTTATGATGTATCAAGCTAGGTTTTTATACAGAAATTTATAGTTTTATTAATAAATTAATTTCAAATATTTCGCCATGTTGGTTATCATCAGTGGAAAAAAAATGTGTATGAAAGCGATACCAGTGAATAGTAGCTGCAGTTTCAGTAGAAATTTCCCTTCGGCGCCGGATAGTGCTCGAATAATAAAACACGGCTAGTATCTCTTAGCAAATTGTAGAAATTCTACTATAGGAAACAGTCTACTAAAAATTTTAATCCGCAAGTGGTATGCGCAAAACTTCATTATACATGTACAGAATACAGTACAGCGCGCACAAGTAAAAGAAAAAAGAATAAATCGCGAGCTGATTTTGATCTTTAATCGTTTCTTATTGTACCGTGTGCTATGTGTGTTGTGTTATTATAAGATTGTTGTTGTTCTTCTACGAAAGGTACATATTATTTCTTTTGTATGTACAAACTAAACATATATGAGCATTTGAATATAATAAGAAGAATTTTTATTTTCAGTTACTTCATCTTTTTACCTTTCAAGCACACCACAAAACAAAACAAAAAGCGCAGAATTAAAGAAAATCGTGACGATTGAATATTTTTTGTTTTATTTTCTTTCGTATATACCAAAGTTGTTTTGTGCGCTTATGAAATAGAATGGCGCATAACACCGTGTTGATAATTTTGTTTTTGTACGTATGTCTTGCCAGAATTACCATTATGTACCTTTATATGCAACAAATATTTGTTGTTCATTTTGCTGCATATACCCATGGAGAAGAGATGAAAAATAAGATTGCTTAATGAAAACCTGCATTACAATGGGGTACTTTAGGTATACAAGGCAAAAATATTATTGTGGAACAAAAAAATCACGATGAGATTGATAAAGATGATCATGAGAATATTTCATATTATAGTACAAGACAGGTTTTAGGGACTCGTCACGAAGTTCGATCCGATGTGCAAAAATTATATAGAAACTTTCACCATAATAAATTATTTTTAATTTACCACTCCTTAAAAATAATAATTTCTTAAATATCATCTTACTATGTAATGCTTTTTAACGTTATACTTTTTGATCATCAATTTATAAATATAAAAAAAATGTTAGTTTCTTAGAATCGAGCAACAAAAGAAATCATCTAACTTAAACAAAAAAAAAATCGAACCAAAATTTTATTTTATTTTAAGGAACTGGTTCATATCTCTGACTTTGTGTGTTGAATATTTCCTTTTACACATACAACACCACAAGAGTATTTTTAGTGGTGTATGTATATACGAAGACGGTGTGGTTAGATCATATCATTAACGAGGAAAATATAAAAGAAAAACGAAATATTAAAGGTTTATATGATGTCGACGTATAATTCAGCGAGACTAGAAGGTCTACCTACCTCCTTTACCTATAAATAACCTTTAAGAATATGCGCGCGGAGAAATGATATTTTATATTTTGAGATGCTTTGTTTTCTTTATAGTGTAAGTATGGTGAGTTGGTCTCGCTGTTTTTGTACTCAGTTCTTGGAAATTTAAGAATCGCGATTTCTTGCGGCTGAAGGACAAATATATCTACATAGATATTTTTCTTATATTTTTTTTATATATAGGTGTTAGATCAAGAATTTCTCACAGTTATTTTTAGTGTCTGTGGTTTATCATCATATTATGTAGATGAGAGTGGGTTGAAAAAAGCCTCGAATTAATTTTGTTCAAGTACAGAGTGTTCGGTGGATTATATATTTTGTGTGATTTTTATTTTTATTTTAAAAACATATTATAATTAATGGACAAATCAAATTATTTTGATAAGGAATGATTTTTTGCTAATCATTTACGCTATTAGATTCACAGTAACAAACGAAAAATTGTATAATTCCCATTACGTTAATCGATAAGTGTCGGAAATTGAGAATCTATATAGATGATAAAAGAAATGTATTTAAAGTATTAAAAGATTTTTGCTGCATCAAAAGTTATGAAATTTACAATTATATTCAGTTTTGGTTGTTAAGTTATTCCGTTCCTAGATCAAAAACAGCATAGCATAAAATTTTAATCTTGATGTTTTGCTGACACTACGATTTCCGACTGGGCTATCCACTACCCGTGTAACCAAAATACGTCATCACCAAACGGTTCCAACCAATTGTAATATAAACAATTTTCTTCTGTTTACACAATATGTTGACAAATTTGTCACAAAATATTGTTGAAAATTTGTGACAAACAATTGTTGAAAATTTGTGACAAAAAATTGTTGAAAAGTTGACAATTTTTTGAAATACCATGTACTTTTCTTCCTATTTCACGAAGAAATGAAATTTATAGCGATAATTCGTTAAGAACTTATCAACGGCTTGACTTTTAAAAGGTGGCCAATCCTAGTCACAAAACATTGTTGACAATTTGTGACAAAAAATTGTTGAAAATTTGTGACAAAAAATTGTTGAAAATTTGTTACAAAAAATTGTTGAAAATTTGTGACAAAAAATTGTTGAAAATTTATCACAAAAATAGTTTACAATTTTTTGAAATACTCTGTACTTTTTTTCGTATTTCACGAAGAGATGAACTTTATAGCGATAATTCGTTAAGAACTTATCAACGGCTCGACTTGGAAAAGGTGGCCAATCCTAATCAGACTATTACAATGCCGTTAAGAGAAACTGAAGTAGATGGATGCTTTGCACACTAAATTTAGCGCATGAAACCATACTGTCGACAGTGCCAGTTTATGTTACATTATGGCAAACTAAATATCCTTTTGTATCATAAACTTTAGCATCATAACACAAATTATAAATTTGTAATATTTATAGCTTTAAATTGCTTGACTTTATCTAATCCGGTTATTCATAAGAATGGTGAAATAAATATTTGAATCTCTACAGACGTGTTTGCTGAAATTCTTTCTCCCAAAAGCCAAACAATTTCAGCTCTGCGTACTTTACAAACAACAAAATTTGGTTGGGTTTTGCAGGTGGACTGATGCCATGTCCATCTTCATCAATAAATTCTTATGCTTCTCTCAAGGCACCGATCATAAGCAATCATATGGAAGATATTCATCAACTACAAAAGAGTTTTTTGGATATCAACGAAACTACACAGGAATTATAACCAACCAAATGACAACAAAAACTGCAATTGGAAGATTTACGGAAATACTACAATTTAAACAGCCACGAGAAGGCTCAAGCTTATTACATTGCCAGCTTTGAAAATGTTATTTAGGTAAAGTAAACATTCGAGACGTTTAACAACCAACCAACCAAAAATCGAAAATCGCGCGATTTACTTGTAAGCAGTGGACAAACTATATGAAAAAATTCTGGGGCAGTCTTTAATTACAATAAATTTGTACTTACAAGTATTACGAGTTCAAACTCAATGATCTACACTTGGAGAAACTCTAAATTTTCCGAACATCAAATCAACCAATTTTCCGAATTCCCTCTTCCCATGAAATAGTGCCACAGAGTGATAAAGATTGATGAACGACTAGCAAATTACGACTATTATTACAAATTCTATACGGTCGTAACTTCGTTTTGCTTAGCTTTATTTCCTAAAATAGAGTTAGAATATCCTAAAACAAGATGGTCTGTGGATTACTGCAAAAGCCATTATATATATACTGTTAAAGTTTGCCGAAAGTTTTCAGCCGAAAGATGGCAATACATATAGTGTCTTTGCTACTCCTTCGGAAGATGGTAATACAGATATTGTTTTGTTAGTATTATTTTAAAGCGTCGATAATGTAGATTTGCATCGGTAAAGAAGATTAACTTTATTATTCAACCGAAAAATGACGGCAGTACAGATTTAAAAATAACAAATGAATCATTAATCTTCTAAAATAAAAATGTCAATAGCAGACAGCTCTATAATAGCCATGCAACAGTTACGTTTAGCTGATGAAAGGTTTGTATATCAAGACTTTGATCCGATCTGATTACCGATCTGATTAGAATTTGATTACCATATATATTTGGAGTGGGTTTGATAAGGTTATATTGGTAAAATGTTCCATTTACCGCCGTTTCGGCTAAAATTATTCACCTTTCAAGATTTTGCCAAATAACCTGTGTCTGTCTCACTATGGAAACTCTATAAAATATGACCCAAGATTTTATTTTTAAGTTCAGGCTGGAAGATTATGAGTCAAATTTTTATTTTCCCCATGTTTTGTCGATAAAATCGACAGGGGTGAAATTTCCAATTTTCCACATGTTTTGTAGATGCAATAGTTCGTAGTATGAGATTTTGTGAGAACTTCGATCAGACTATGCTAATTCGATGGCCATGAACATTTGTAGAATTTGATTATATGTTTATGTGGGTCTGATGAGGTTATAGGAGTGAAAACTTGATTTTCACAATGTTTTTCTTTGTAAATTGGAATTTTGAATGATAGACACCAATCTATGGTCATGTGCCATCGAATTAACTTAGTCAGATTGGTGTCTATCTGGCAAAATCTTGAATGACAAACGAATTTATCGAAAAAATACGAAAACAATAAATTTTCATGGGCCATCGAATCAGCATAGTCAGATTAGAATCTATCTGGCAAATACTCGAATAATGGACGATTTCATCGACAAGTCATGAGGAAAATAGAAATTTCACTCCTATAACCTCATCAGACCCACCCCATACCTATAATAAAAATTTGCCTATGATCCCCAACCAATGTGAAGTGGTGTTTTTCAATGATTGGCGAATAGGGAGGAGTTCAAATTTGTCGAACCTCAAGACTGATTTACTTAAGAATAATAAAGTAAGTAATTAAATGAATTGCAAGATGTTTGTGATAACCTGTTGTGTTACTTAATTTGAAGTCATTTAGGCGAATTATGAATATTATGTAAAAACTATTTCCAATAATTTTCATTGGTCTTTGAGTTTTATTATTTGAATTGTCTAAACTTGATAAGATGTTTTGTATATGACTTTCCAAAAAAAAACTAATAAAGATGGAATTATAAGAAATACTAAGCAGTCATTCGGGCGAATTTGCGTGTGAAATTTGGGCTTATACGTCTGAAAGTCAATTATTTGGAAGGATGTTCTGGAGTGAAATCTTATACAAATACTAAAGTCATAAAGAAGGCAAATTCACTTGTCTTTCTTACAAATGCTTTTCTAAATTAATCCAATTACATGAATTATATGCCTGTTAAACAAACTTTATGTTCCCAAGTATTTTGTTACCACTTTTCACCAAACGAGATTATATATCCATCATTATTTCACACACCATTGTTATATGATAACACTATAACAGTTTTATACTGCTAATTAATTTTATCTAAATCCCAAAATGTCACTCCCACCAAATCTTATAAATAAATCTCTGTATAAGAAAATATCAAATCAATCAAATTCAACCGAGGTATTTTATACGTTATCCGAGTACATAAGTACCAAGACTTGTAAGTTATAACGTTACAAGAAACAACAACAAATTTATAATCTTTATGTAACCGCGAGTGTTTGTTACTCTGTACCTATCCTATACGAGTGTATAGAGTCTTGGCTTTTAAGATTGATCGAGCGCGCGTTGTATCTTATGTTGTTATTTTCTTATATTCATTTTATTTAATTACCATTTATGCTTTTATCGTATATGTATATATGGATGTATGTACGGATAAGTATGTAAGTAACCCCGCATGTCAAAGTCGTGAATTGATTTTCTACGGAGTATTTCTTAAATATAAATTACTTCAATGTATATGGTAAGATGGGCGCGAGAAGAAGAAAAATTAAAATTTTTGTTTTATAAATTTGCTTTAAAAGAGTTTGGATTAAGATTTAGATATAATTTTAATGCGCATGTTTGTATGTATATATGTATATGAATGTATTCTAATGAATCATTTTAATTGAGAAATAATTTTGGTTGCAACAGGGCCAGACTGGCGATTCGAGGATCAAACATAACTTCTAATCACCATGAATTTGAGATTTGATGAATTTTAGATAAATTATCAAAATCACGTTTCGGTAAGCGCTCTATGACGATTCCAGGTGCTCTGAAGGTGAGTTCGAAGTGAACGTACATACATAATAAAAATTCAAAAACAATAATTTTGGATTGGTGTTTTTAAATAAATTTGTCACTTTTTCAAAATACCATAAGTTTAGTGTGAATGCGCCATTATATATGCCATTAAGCTTATTTCAAGGACAATTTTAAGAAGAAAACGACAATGGGTTGTCTTTTGGTGGTCGATGGAAAATAGAAGGTATGTGTCGAATATCTCTAGGATAGGCTCCGGAGAATTTCAAGTACCCCCATAATTTAAATATTTTATGAGCTTATTATGGTTGAAAGTCATAGCCAAGCCCTATCTGGTGATATATACCACTGGTAAAATAAAACAAACAAGCAAATATATATAGTATATAGTATATAGTATATATATATATATATATATATATATATATATATATATATATATATATATATATATATATATATATATATATATATATATGTGGGATTTTATTATTAGAGTAATAAAAATTATAGGCGTCTTTATACATGCGCTCTTTATTATTTTATTTTACTAATTCGATTACTAAATATTAAACAAAAAACAAAACGGTTGTTCCCTACAAAAACTCAGGGATGTATAACAACACAATTCAGGGATTTGAAACCCACACTCGTCCATCTTACTCCTCATCCGACCCGGATGATTCGAACGACGAATCCAACCAAGGCTTGATAAACTCGGCTGCTGTTGACGTTCTCTTAGGGCCCTCGTGATCACCTACCCTTTCTACATCGTAGCGTTCATTTTCTTTAACTTTGCACACCTTGTATGGTCCGAAGAATCTTGGCTTCAATTTTAAACCTGGTCCAAATTGAGTTCTCTTTATAGCTATTAAATCTCCGACTTTGTAGGTCGTAGGAGCTTTGCGGTTTTTCCTAAACGATCGTCGATTTTCAATTTGTATTTTTTCTATTTGCTTCTTTGCAGTTTCTCTTAAACTATCTCGAGAGTTTCTGAAATTTATAATAATTTCTTCATTAATAATTTTTTGAATTCTCGTATCAGTTTTCTGATGCATTATAGTGCCAACTAATAACTCAAACGGAGTAGCACTAATGCTTCGTTTCAGCGTGTTGTTAAGACTTTGTTGCGTACTTCCGACGAATCTAAACCATCGATCTGGAGCGTCTATCGATAGCTTCGAGAGGACTGATATTATTGACTGATGAATTCTCTCAACTTGGCCGTTACCTCTTGGCAAGCCTGTAGTTATCGCAACATGTTCGACTTCGCAATATTCCTTGAATTCGTTGCTGGTAAATGCGGTTCCCTTGTCAGTAACAATGCGCATTGGATTACCAAACACTTCTCTATGCTTTTGGAGTTTCTCCAACACTTCCTTCGATGTTGTGGATTTTGTCGCATATATCCACACAAACTTCGTAAAATGATTATATTGCTTCTTAGTTGTCGCCATTGGCCCGAGATGATCTAAATGTATAGTATGAAGAGGTAGATTTCCCTTTTCGATTGGATGTAAGTATCCTTCTTGTTTACCCGTTTTTCGGTTGCACAAGCTACATTGAACGCAATTCTTGACACTTGTTGTAATCTTGTCAAACATCTTTTCAAACCAGAAATCTCGTTCGATCAGCTCTTGCACCTTCCGTACACCGTAATGACCAATTTCGTGATTACGCTTTATCACTTCTGCTTGCATTTTGCGCAAGAGATCACTCTATACCATAAAATCTTTGTATGGGCCATTCTTAAGTAATTTTATCACTGCAGCGATAAGCCCGTCACCCTACTGAGCACACTTCAGACGAGAAACAATATCATCATCAACAATTAGAACTGGATTGCGTGAAAGGGCATCAACGTGTTTCATTCGGGTACCTGGTCGGTGATTAATTTCGTAGTCGAATTCTTCGAGAGACAGCGCCCATCTTGCTACTCTAGTAGTCAAACTTGGTTTTTTCATCGTCATCTCGAAAGCGGCACAGTCCGTAATAATTTTAAAATGTGTGCCAATCAAATAAACGCGAAATTTTTTAAGTGCGTAAATGATGGACAACACTTCCAACTCATAACTGCTATATTTCTTCTCTGCATCTGTCGTCTTGCGGCATGCGTAATAAATTGGGTAGAACTTTCCATCGTCATGCTGCTGCATCAATATGGAACCGTAGCCGTACATTGAAGCGTCTGTATGAAGTTCAGTGGGCAGCCCGTGTGTAAATAATTGAAGCACAGGATTACCCGTGAGATGTCGTTTGAACGAATTAAACGCCATTATCTCCTCCTCTCCGAACACAAAATCCACACCCTCCCTCAACAAATCGCTTAATGGCCTGGCGATCACCGATAAGTTGTATACAAATTTGCGAAAATATCCCATCAGACCGAGAAATTGCTGAATCTGCTTCTTTGTCATGGGCTGCGGAAAATTCCTCACGGCCCTCGTCTTGCATTCCGATGGACTTATCTTGCCGTCATAAATAACATGTCCGAGATATTCCACTCGTCTAACAAGAAATCTGCACTTCTTCCAGTTAATATCGAGTCCATATTCAGAGGCCAATTTCAGTACAATTTTCAAATTTTCAATCGCTGATTCATTATCAGTTGCCATAATAATGATGTCGTCGAGATAAAGCGACATTATCCCTTTACGTATTAAATCACGAAAGATGCTATTCACGAATCTCATGAATACTGTTACATAGCCCAAACGGTACTTTCCTAAATTGATACTGCCCTGTTGGTGTCACAAACGATGTATATTTGCGACTGCTTTCTTCAACAGCAACATGAAAAAATCCGTTTCTTAAATCGAGCAAACTAAATACCCGAGCATCTTGTAGCCGATCCAACTGATCCTCTATCAGCGGAAGTGGGAAGCGATCTTCGACAATTTGGCGAAACCAAAACAATCGGACTAGAGAACTCCGATGAACTATGTTCAATTATTCCGGTTTTCAACCAATCTTCCACTATTCCAGACAAACGTCTTGGATTCTGACTAATTGGCGTTTCATCAAAATTATTTTGCATTTTACATCTGAAGTTTTCGTCGATGTCGGTGAATACTGCTGATATAATTGCTTAACGACCTGAGCATCACTTCGATAATATGCGTGACATCAATAATTTCATCTTTAACTTCTGATAGTATCGCACAAAATTCGTCGTTTTTACGGATATTCACACCGTTTTCATCGATAATCACTTTTGCTTCACAAAGCAAATCACAGCCAATCAAAAGATTTACGGGGATAACATCGTTAGGCACTACATGTACCGGCACATGGAAATTGTCACCGTTAATAACGATATCTGCTTCAAATTTTCCAAATGTCTCAATCTTTTTACCAGCAAGTCCCGTCAACGTTGATCTGGATTTCAAAGGTTTCATAGTATTCAAATTCGAATAAACGTCAGATCGGATCAAATTTACGGAACTTCCCGTATCTATCAGAGCACACACTTTCATATCGTCAATTAATACGTCAATTTTCATTCGATGTTCTTTTGTCGTACACAAGCTAACATTCGTTTTCGATAAATTAGGACACTCGAAACTTTCGTGTCCAAACGTATTACACTTAAAGCACTTTACGCCATCGGATTTCCTTTGACAATCCTTCGACAGATGACCGTATTCATTACAGTTGTAACACTTAATCTTATTACGTCGGGGATTTATTGATTTATTACCACTCAGCATTGGTTGCTCCAGTGGTTGATTGGATTTCATATTATTTGAGGTAGCCTTGTTCATCGATTTAATTTTTAATTTTTCAAATGCTTCATACTTCAGTCGAAGATCTTTAAAATTTTTGGTATCAAATAACCAAATCTTATTTGAATCCTCAATATAGACACCATCAATGATGTATTCCAAAATTACTTCGTCCTCGATGTCAGCCAATGCACCAATTTCGCGCATACGCAAAATGTACTGATGTATAGTTTCATCTTTTCCCTTTTTAGTCTTTATTAGCATCTGGTGAACAGTAGCGCCACTAACATTCACATGAAATTCGTCGAGTAACACTTGTTGCAATGATTCCCAATCCTTTGCGCTCGTAGAACGTAATAGCATCTAGGCTGTGTCCGTCAAAAGTTGCTTTGCATACACAAATCGCTGTAAATTACTCCAACCTAATGTTCTGATGTTTCACAAAACTCTATCAACCACTTTTTAATTGGATAGTTGTCATCGCCGCTAAATTTTGATACCGAATCTTCAACGTCTTTAAATGCGAAATTAGTTTTCTCGGCATACATATCCGCATTTCTTGTACTTTCCGATTCGGAACCGCAAACATTTTTTGTGAAACTGTCCTTGATTAGCGTCATCGCTCGTTCATAGCGTTGAATCAATTCATTTCGCTTTCCATCCTTACTAAGCCCCAACTTGGATAACTCTTCTTTCATGGCTTTTACTGTTTTTGTTTCAAATTCATCCATTTGCGCACAAAAACAAAATGTCTTTTATTTTTCAATAAACTTATTTCAATAAATAAATGCTTTCCCGTCTAAAATTCCATCAGAATTTTATGAAAAATAATTACAGGGATGTATAACAACACAATTCAGGGATTTGAAACCCACACACACACACACACATATATATATATATATATATATATATATATATATATATATATATATATATATATATATATATATATATATATATATATATATATATATATATATATATATATATATATATATATATATATATATATATATATATGTATATATATATATATATAACGAGTGAATTTTTTAAGCTGAAACTTTGAAATATCTCGATAAATAAGCACTCTACGAAAAAAATGCCCATAATCATAATTTAACCATTTCGGGGAGGGGAGAGGAGGGGGGGGGGAAGGCATTATTGAAGATTCGGTTTTTTCGATTCATGATAGATGGCGCTGTAATAACGATATTAAATTTTTTCGATTTCTCCTACTGAGAACCTATGCATACGATTCTGCACTGGTGGAAGTGTTCAACGTTTGAACTAAATTAACTATCGTAACCCAGGAACATGCGATTAAATCTGATATCAAATCAATGATTTTTTTTGTATTCTGTTTTAAAAATATCGATTCAGTTCGAAGATTATTTCGAAAACATAAAGACATGTTAGCGTTGGACTATTAATACAATTCAAATGGAGTATTTAACTGTACAAGAAAAAATTGAAATGATACTGGTTTATGGAGACGCTGACCGCAGTATTGATAATGCTGTCACTCTCTACAATTCGAGTTTCCCGGAAAGGATTCGGGCACGTGCTTCATTTTACCGGACTGTTAAATAATTTACTACTGATGGAAGTGTTCAACCGAAAAAAGGACTCGTCGAGCATCAGTCACTGAGGGAAATTATGAAATTGCTGTATTGGCTGCAGTAACTCGTAATCCTCATATTAGTACATTAAAAACAGCTAACGAATCCGGATTATCCCAAAACAGTATTCGGAAAATTTTAGAAACGTCATAAGTATCATCCGTATCATGTGTCTTTACTCCAAGACCTTAATGGCGTAGATTTCCAAAATCGGGTAATTTTTTGTAAGTGAGCACGCGAACAAATACAGCAATATCCAATTTTTTCACGTATTGTTCTCCCACGAGTCATACTTTACAAATCATGGAACGGTTAATCGACACAACATGCATTACTTGAGTGTAGAAGTTCGCACTGGCTTCGCCAAGTTGAACATCAAGTTGAACAATTTTTTTAAGACTAATTTCGAGTATTTACATCGAAAACGAGTCAATTTTAATTTAAACGTATTGCAGAATCGTATGTTTTACTAACTATCGACAGTACCTAGGGGTCTGTAATCGGGCCGATTTAATCAATCAATTGTATATTAAGCCGTACTTTAAGCCGTAGAATCCGAATCTACAACAAAAAATATAAATTCCTATTTTAATTTCAAAGTTACCCTCGCGCCACTTACAAGAAGGACAGGAGGGGTACAAATTTTACCACTAATGTTTGCTCCTCCCCCGGAATGAGTAAATTTTGATACTGGAATTTTTTTCGTAGAGTGCTTATTTTCCGCGATATTTCAAAGTTTCAGCTTAAAAAATCACTCGGTATTTAGGGTGACCCATTTTTGTTTGGAGGAAATCTTATCTCTTTTTTTCTATCGGGCTCAGCGCTAATATTCGTACCACGGACCACGTTTAGGGATCGCTCCAATTGGTTTTTTGAAAAACAAAACCACTAGATCGACCCTTAGTGACGTTTTCTGGTTTAATATTTTCTTAGTTTTTTTGAGTACGCCGAATCCAATGAAATGATTAAAAAAGGTGGTTGGCGTAGTAGAAAATTTCTTTTCGGGCTGTGTCTTTCAAAAAAATAAAAACTTGTGAGTTCCAGCTAATTTTTAAAATAGTGCCGATCATGTTTGACTAAATTTCACTATTTGTGGCTATAGTGCAAAGAATACCGAAAAAATGCGACATTGCACGTCATAACTAAAAAATGAACAATTTTACAGTTGAAAAACGCCCAAAAGGTCGTATTGCCGTACATACGGTCGTATTGCCGTATCTGCGAGAAGCGAGAACTCATCTATTTTAGTGAATTTGTGCTTATTAAGTGCATTTCTGTGGAGATAAATAAAGTGCAATTAAACGCATGTACTCTTATTTTATGTGTACGCCTAGGTTTATGATATTACTTTCCGATGACTCATGATGAGTGACGCATTTATTACGAAGGAAGAAATTCTGTATAAAATGGGATCCGTTTAGTTTAAGCAATGACTATTCTTTTAGAAGTTGAACCAGCAACATCTTTAATCGGTTTATTATTCGATTCGAAGATTTAAAAAAAATATTAATTGATTTTTGGTTTTTAAGTTTATTTCATTAGTTTTTCAATAAGTTTCTGAAATAGTTTTGGTGGTTAATAATCATGGAAAATAACGTACAGACCGCATGTTGGTTTATTGGTAAGTTTTGTCACTTAGTATTTTTAATCTCATTTCTGATATTTTTCGTTATATAATTTCATAGGTGAATCTATTGAAAATCTACAAAAAGATAATCTTCCAACGAATCGAGACGTGATTAGACGATTCCTTCACGACAAATACTAGTATGAGTGTGCAAGGTAGCACTGTTGCGGATGAGACAGCTACCATTTGGCAGAAGTTTGGTATTTGTCATCAGGAAAAGAGGAATATTATTAGAAAAACCATTAAGATGAATGGAAAATCTTTCACAATGGTCCTGGTCTTAATATTGAAAAAATAAACAAAAGATCCGTCAAAGTTATGGTTTCTCGAGCAACAACGAAGTATTAATGTTTTTAACAGTCGTTCATTACGATCAACGATGAGAGCAATTCCACATTGGCGATTAATGATCCACAACCTTCAACAAGTAGATCTCAAGAAACAGATTTAAACTAAATCATTTCGGACACCAGCTCACTTACATTGTCTTCTAGCGGAGTGAATATCAAGCACCAGTAGAAAATAAACTAAAGCAAAAAAAATCCGCTTCATCTCATTCATCGCTCAATATAGTAAGTGCGTTGGATCGATCAAAAATAAGCAATTCACGAGCTGCTCTTCTAATCGCCAATTACCGTTTCCAAAGAGTCCATACGTCGTCATCGACAACGGCTCAGGAAGGAAATCAGTGATGAAATATTTAAGTCTCTCAGTTCCGATTCTGCTCTAACGAAAAATGTTAAAATATATAGCAGAGAAACAATGGTTGACCGATGCGTTATAGTATCCGGTTATGGTAACCCCATAATGTTGGGTGTTCCAATGATTACACATCGAACGGACATAGAGCAGTGTAAAATGGTATATAAAATGATTGACGACTGGAATATAACACAAAATATTAAAGGATTGTGCTGTGATACAACGGCCAGCAACGTCGATAAGTTGAATGGAGCCTGCAGACTTCTTGAAAAAAGACTCTGCAGAAAATTATTGTGTATCTGCTATTTTTTGTAGCTTGTTAAAGGAAGTATCAAGTACACCCGATATTCAGCTTTTTCAGACATTTAAAAGGCAGTGGAATTAGTTTAACCATAACCAAATAATCTCCAGCTTAGATGACGAAAATGTTCAAGAAATTTTCAGTTCACCAGAGAAAGAGAATATAATTACGTTTATTAATGATCAACTTGGGAAAATACATAATGGGCGAGATGTGTATAAATTTTTATGTTTATCAGCCTGTTAAAGTTAGCCGAAAGTTTCCAGTCGGAAATGAAAAAATCGATAATGCAGATAGTGTCTAGACTACTTCAGTCGAAAATTGAAAAAATTATGTATTGAATTTAAATACCAGCCGATCCGTTATGTCTGGAAAAGGTTTTATTTGAATCGGTTTATCAATGGTTATCGCTGGACAATTTTCCAGGTCAAGTTTCATGTTGGGAGTTCGGGAAAATTGAGTGTAGTGAGAGTGAAAGCGCATTAGTGAAAGTGAATTAGTGAATCACAGTAACGAAACTGAAGTGGTCGAAAAGTGAAAGTGTTACGCGTATAAAGTTATCACCACGAGATCATAACATAATACGCTTAATCTGTACCACCAATAGAGTAAAGTTGTGCGTATTAAGTTATCACCACGGGAACCGAATCCGTACCACAAGAAGGTACTCCGCAACATTCAACGCAGAACTCCAAACGGGAAATTACGGCTTATCCCAGTAAAACTACACAGAAGACACACCGACGGCTGATCCGTAAAGTATCCATCAGGCAAGGAAAAACTAATCGTTTAAAGAAATTCAAATGTTTAGTAGACTCTCAGATTGCGTCAAGGAGGTACAACCATTTGACGGCAACCCCACTCAATATATATCGTGGATTGTATGCAACAAACCGATATTTAGAGCGATACTCCAAAGTATTAGGCAAAAGATCAGAGATGATTGGGCTTCTATCAAAAAATGCTTGTCTCTCCATTAAGCGGATAAAAGAGACCTCAGGAGATTGTAACACCATCTCAGTAGCATCACACAGAGAAATATGAGCATAGACGAATTCTATGCAAATATTAACCACAAATTCTCGCTGATTGTCAACAAAATAAAACTGAAGAATATTCTCTCGATACAATAGAAGTTTTAATAGAAACATACCGAAACCGGGAATTAGACATTTTTATTCGGGGATTTAATGGGGAGCTATCAAAAATGTTAATCATTCAACGACCTCAGACTCTACCAGAGGCATATGGTTCGTGCCTGGAATTTCAAAATTTAAACTTTTGGAATTTAGTAATACCAAGAGGAATTTTAACAATTCAATAATAGCTCCAACACCGCAACACTATATGACCACGCCACAACGAAATATGGCTTATAAAATGCAGCATTTAAATAAAAGGATCCCACCCCCTCGGCCAGTTGAATCAAAACCACAAACACCGATGGAAGTAGAGTCTAACTCAACGCAGGTTAACTACCAAAATCGCCCAGTAAACGGTAACTATCAAAAAGCATTTAAACCCAACGCTTCGTATCAGAACGAGCCTCGAAAAAATCAAAGAGTTTATCAACTTGAAAATATCGATGGAGAACAACGGTACAATCAATTAATCAAAGAGATTTCGGACGTCAATGTATCCGAAGAGGAACAGGAAGAAGAAGACAACCTTGAAGCAAATTTTACGATAGCAGCCTCTCTAGCGTACCATACCTAGAGAACCAAACGAAAGATAATAACATTCTCAAGTTCCTCATACACACAGGAGTTAATAAAAACCTCGTAAAACCAGAACTAGCTGTAAATTCGATTCCCACAAAGGCGCAATTCAACATCAGGTCCGCTGGTGGGACCATCTTAATAAAAGAGAAAATTGTGGGCCAATTTTTCGTGCTGCCCGGACTCAAATCATTTGATATAATAATCGGGGACGACACTTTGAAGGAACAAGGAGCTAACACCGAATATAAAGATACCACTAAAAGAGAAAACATCAGCTCAAGTAAATAATCTGGAAATACGAGACGACCACCTGTCATACAAATCAAAACAAAACCTTCAGAAGGGTCCTATGAAAATTCAAAACATTATTCGGACCTGTCAATAATATTGAAGCAATCGATACCGATATAAAAGCCGAAATTAAGACAAATAACGAAGAACCTATTTATGCTAAATCGTATCCCTACCCCGTTAGCATGAAGAGCGAAGTCGAGAAGCAAATTGATCAATTATAAAAAGATGGAATCATAAGGCCCTGCAAAAGTCCATACAACTCCGCAATATGCCTAGTAGAAAAAAAGCTGGACGCTTCGGACATCAAGAAATATAGGATGGTCATCGATTACAAGAGATTGAATGTCGTAACAATATCAGATATCTATCCGATTCCAGATATTTTGAACACCCTGGCAAATCTGGACAATTCAAAATTTTTTACGACAATCGACCTCACGCCTGGTTTTCATCAAATCCAGATGAAAGAAGCTGACATACCTAAAACATCATTTTCAACGTTGAATGGTAAATATGAAAGTTTAAGACTTCCCTTCGGATTGAAGAATGCTCCCGCCATTTTTCAACGAATGTTCGACAAAGTTCTGAAGGAGTCTATAGGGAAAATGTGTTACGTCTATACAGACGACATCATCATATTCGGAGGAAAACCCGAGGAAGAACACCTGGCTAATATCGACCGAATACTCTCGAAATTGGAAAAGGCCAACCTGCGAGTTAATCTAGACAAGATTGAATTCCTAAAACATGAAACGGGATTCCTTGGTTATAACAAACCAAGGCATTAGACGGGCAATTAAGAGCCCAGAAAATTTAAAAGACCTAAAATCATTTCTGGAACTCACTTCTTATTACAGGCGTTTTATAAAAGATTAAAATCGCCAAACCGTTGACAAATATCACCAGAGAAGAAAACATGCAAATTGCAAGACAGACCAATCACGTTCATCTCCAAGTCATTAAACGAAACAGTTGAAAACTATGCCGTTAATGAAAACGAGATGCTTGCCATTATTTGGGCTTTGGACTGTTTACGGAATATAAGTATGGCGCGAAAAAAATTAAGATTGTCACAGATCATCAACCTTTGACATTCTCCCTATGGAAGTCAAGACTCGAAGAATATAACTACGAATTAATTTATAAACCAGATTGTACCAATGAAATTGCGGATGCTCTATCCCGACTAGAGTTAGAGTCCAATAGTCTATGAACAGATGGCAAAATTCATAGCGGGGATCAGGATAGTTCAGATTTGATTCCATGCTGCGATGCACCGATAAACGTTTTTAGGAACCAACTTATTTTAACGGAGAATAACAATGTTTACGCCTATGAAGAACCACATCCGAATTACCAAACTCCACTTTTATCAGTTTACGAGATATAACCAAAGAAGCCGTGATGAACACACTCAAAGAAAGGCTGAATCCTACAACAATGTGAAGATTCCGGAACAATACATCCATTTGGAATGCAAGGATTATATAGAGAACATTTTGCTGGATTCAAAATCTTCCTAACTCAAAGAGTCGTACAAGACATCAAGAACGAGGAGAATAGATTCAGGATTATTCAGAAAGAACATAAAAGAGCGCACCGTAATTGGAAGGAGAATAAAGAACAAATTTGGGAAAAATATTACTGCCCACATTTGGCCAACTTGATAAAGAAGTACATACGAAACTGTGAAATTTGCCACACAAATAAATAAGATCGCCACCCGGAAAAGGTTAAACTTCAAGCTATACCAATACCGATCTTACCAACGGAGATTATCCACATAGACATTATTGACATCCCAAAAGAGTGCGGTAAATGGAACAGTGGAGAGAGAGTCCAATCGACCATCATAGAGATGATAAGATGTCTATAAAAAGAACTTAAAAATCTCCCCACCAAAGAGCAAGTACACATTGAAGTGGATCGATACAATAATACGATTCATTCGGTCATTGGAAGGAAACCCAGCGATATATTCTTTGGACGAGCCAATCGCATCAATTTCCAAAATATGTTAAACTAAAGTTATAAGGATAAGATAAATGTTGTTGTAGTCCAACGAATTCAAAACTTCCAACAAACTAAGCTACAAAAAGAAAATTCGGGGAAACCAGAAACCAAAAACATACGAGGTTGGAGACACGATATATGTCGCAATAAAACAAATCCAAGCAAAGTTTAGAAAGGAGACCGTGGCAAAAAACAACAATGTCACAGTGATAATTGAATTGGGGAAAAAGAAACATAAAATTCACATAAAAACATAGCTGAATGAAAATTATCTCTATCATTTTTAGCTCCTGTCTATGGACAACAACAACGTCCCTGATCATCTATGAATACCCGCTGGTAACACTCAAGCAGGGAACCGGAAGAATTATCAATGGAAAATTCAAGCTGACTCACATCATCAAGTTGACCAGCTACGAAGAAGTAATAGATTGCATTTCACCTGAAATCAACCGCATTGATCGAGTAAGCAACCTTAAACCCCAACTGATTCACCAAGTGGAACAAATTAACCAATTATTATCGGAACTAATGGGCCAAAATACACGAATCAGACGATCAATCGTCTGGATTGGGACAGCGTGGAAATGGATTGCAGGATCACCAGATGCTACAGACTGGGACAAAACTGTCATCAGTCAAAAAGAAATTATCACCAATAATAATGAACAATACCAAATTAATACCGAACACTGCAGAAAAAATTCTTAACGAATACAACAAAATGATCGACTCACTACACAAAGACTCTGAACGACGGATCCAACAAATATTATTCAACCGGCTCACTATTGTCAAGGAAGAAATCATGGAAATAATTAGTGCCGCACAACTGGCAAAGAGTAAAATAATTAACACGAATTTACTAGACAAACACTTCCATACACAAAGAATACGCGGAAGCGAGTAGAACCTAGGACATGCAACTCTTTTCGTGAAACTACATTTTTCGAGATGAACCACATAGAAGAGATAAAGAGTGACCATTGCATCAGTCAGCTAATAAATGAAACTCACGCTAGATGTGATTACCGATTTAACAAAAATCAACTAATCGAGGCCTTGAACGAAAACACAATCTATCTAAGCAATTTTAACGGGCCCGTTTGTAATAACAACCCGAACAAACATCTGAAAGATAAAAATTCGTCCATCAAACATTCGCCAACTAAGAGTTTAGAACCTCTCAAGTTCTACCATCAGTACTCCAGCCCAATATATTGGAAAAACGCATCAAGATCGACCCAGAATGCCTCCACGATTTACACCTAAACAACGTAAAACACCTTCAAAATTTATTCGCAAAGCATAAACTATCAGGACTTATGGACCTTGGAGTTATAGCTGTGATTTAGTTATAGCATTATCCTGTCAATGAAAAAGGCCCTCCATCACTATAAAATAAGGAGGAACAGATCAATTCATCAACCAGAGATCATCAAACAACTCGGGATTCAACCAATTAACTTGGAATTCTGACCCACGGGTCGTGGATCTTTGAAGGGGGAAGTGTTAACGACCAGGAGCATCCGGCTTAGTTATAAAAATGCTGAACCTTTACAACGTGCCTTTAGATTTGCAACGTGCCACTTATAATTTACATTAACGAAACATGAACACTTACGTTGCACGAGCATCCGGCAAAATTAGATTACTTTATTTTGCTTACTGCAAATTTATTAACATAAAAAATTTGCTGATTGCGAATTTTTGAATATGGAAATTTTTTAGGATGAGCTACATTTTTCCAATATTTACAGTGTCTCGTGAATACTACACTTTTTTATATATTTTCAGGATGAGACTAAACTTTTTGAATATATAAATTTTTTTCGGGATGGCTGCACTTTAGCGAATAAACCTACGAAAACTTTCGAGTTCGGGCCAACTTCATTGACTTGGTTATATTTATTGTTCCATTGAAGTGTTTTTTTTTTGTAAACGCTTTAGAGCCGGCCCTGGATGAAACACAGCTTGATTAAAGATATGAATACGCATTACGATGTTCAATGACTATCAGATTCTTTCCTAATTTAAAATATAAAACATCGTGTGTGATACCAACAAATTATTGTAATTGCATAACACTTTGTTTTTGAATTGTAACGCAATTTTATATTTCTGAGGTTTCAACTATTGGAACAACAACACGAATTAAAATTTATAAACAAACCGACACTACACAAATAACTAAATATATACTTGCAAGTATACGAGTATCTTTAAGACAACAGAAATATAGTCGCACATTCAGATTTGTGTATTTCTTGTGATTTAGAAAGTTGTATGCTGCGGTCTAGAGGTTTAAGAGTTATTATAGTTTTGATTTGTATGTACAAAGTAAAATACAAAAAAACATAAATAAATTAAAATAACTATTAAATCTTATATAGAAAGTTGTAACTATAAATATGTATAAGACACAAAATTCGATCGACAGTGTTTTTTTCTTATTTTTCTAACACCCGTTTAGTTGGGCACTATAAATGCGCGGGGCTGGTAAAGCGTCCTTTATATATACAAACTCATATAATTGAATTTATAAAAACTGGAACGTGATATTCTTGCAACGTTGAATGAAAAACATAAAATTTATTTTGTGGGCACACGTGATTTTATTGACGGAAGTTGTTAAAAAATTATATGAGCTGTATTTTATCAACTCCTTCTTCATTCTTCTTAATTACGTATATTTTTGAAATGTATTTCAAACGATTTCAAATAAAGAAAATTAATAATTGATCAAGTTTGAAATGCTATGTAGATCGAACCGTTACGTAATTATTTTATTAAATCGGGTTCGCCGTTTGCTTGTCTACAAATCTTTTGTTTTTTTTGTAGATATTTATAAGAAGCCAAACGATTTAATACAATATTTGTTAGTAGATTGGGTAAATTCTTGGTAGATCGCTAAGTCGGGATATAACACAACCAAATCTATTGGTTTTTAAACAATTTCTCAATTGATGCACGTGAAATACTTCCTAACTCTATCCAAACAAATTTCATGCTCCTGTACACCTGCATTAAATAATTCCAAAAAAAGTCCTATGTAAAAATTTTGTGTATGTTTAGAAATTATACATCGAAAAAGCAAACATTTAGGCGAACTTATTCTAAACTTAGAACAAAAAAGCTTGGAATGGCCAAATATAGCCCAGTAGCAAATCGTATCTGTTTAAAGAGTTTTTTCGACTTCAATGGACTAGTCGAGATTCTGCTAGGTGATCATCGATCTCAATATGTTTTTACGTAAGGTCTATCAAATGTCTATATCCGCGAAAATTTTCTGAATTTTGTTATAGTTGTGGAATGGCCAAACATGGCCCAGAAACATATAACTACTGCTTTAATAGTTTTTTCGACTTCACGTACTAGTCGAGATTTTTAGAGCTGATCACCGATCTCACTACGTTTTCATGATAATTTTCAGAATTTTCTCGTAGTAAATAAAACAAATTGTGCGAGAGATATTCATTTACATTTTTTTGATTTGAAAGAATATTCGTAACATCGTTCAAACTTTGTCGCATAGACCCATAGCTGAATTTCCTGGATAGCGTGCATTATGTTGGCTTTGAGGGCATCAACTGCTTGCGGTTTGTTCGCAAAGACCTGCGATTGAAGATAGCCTCAAAGGAAGAAGTCTAATCGAACGATTTCGGTGGCCAGATCATGTCGCTGACGGGCGAGATAACCATGCCCTCAAATCGTTCGTGCAGAATGTTCAACGTAGCATGCGCTGTATGGCACGTAGCGCCGTCCTGTTGGAACCAAATGTCACCCGTATTCATATCATCCAGTTAAGGCCACAAGAAGTTGCTTACCATCGATCTCTAGCGCTCGCCGTTTAAGGCTATGACAATGCCAGTTTAGTTTTGAAAGAAGTGCGGACCGATGATTCTACGAGACCAAAATCCACACCAAATAGCGACTTTCTAGGGATGCATTTGGTGATGGTGTATCCCTTGCTCCAAATCCGACAATTTTGCTTGTTTACATATCCGAGAATGGACCTCGTGGCTAAAAATGATTTTTCTGGTGAAACTTGGGTCAACTTCGAACTTCTTTACAGCCCAAGCAGCGAACACTGAGTGAGTTAGATTTTATACACTTTTTATATAATCACGAGAAATTGACTGCCTCGGGTTTTCCTGTACACTTTCATGCACAGCAGCGATGTTTGCGGGTGTTGGCTGTAACTATCGATATCGTATTTATCGATTACCGGTTGACTCACATTTGGCCACCAAACGTCTAATCGAACGGAACGCTAATTTTGATAATAAAATTTGATGGATGGTGATTTGCCATACACATAACAAATTTAACAGATGTTGCTTTAACAACATGGCTGCTAAAACCTAACAAATTTCGAGGGTCCCCATTGAAAGACCCTTTAGTATCTAATGACTCTCCAATAAACAGTGGTTTGTCAAATTCTTAGATCTAACAAATTCTACATTAGTACATTTCATAAATTCGCATGCTTGCCTTATGCCGCCTTGAATAGACATGTGTATCCTTTGTTTCTATAATTTAAGATATCTGGCACCCTGAAAAAATTTATCTTTCTGGATTGAGCTGGAAACTTTTAACTTCTAACTATAATACACCTCACATACTCTATAGGGAGCACTGGACTTGCCGAATCTCATTACTAACTTTCAAACAAGATAGACATCTTAAATCAGAACTGTTTTCATTGGGAGGCTTCGAAAGGATGGTTGAATATTTTAGCGGTTTATCTCTTGCCCAAAATACTAACTAAACTTGGTTCCATCCCCTTTCACAAGGTGGAGCGCAATACAACCAATCTACTGACCACTTTAAACGCAACCGCCAATTATGAGACCATCTCCAACACACTCAGGTCATTTTGGTATAAATTGCGGATGATTGTTTATCTCGAGAATTAACGCACAATGCGTCAGGATACAAACTGTACTATGAATCATCTCACAATCGCAATGAAGACGCTCACCGGATCAGACGTGCTATCTTCCCCATCGCGGTGTAATGCAGCGCAACCGGTGTATCGCTAAACTAAAACCTTCGCATTGATCCCATGCTTCAACCCGTTTTCGAAAACATAAATTCGTTTTCGTTACAGATATTAAGCAAAATGTACCGACATATCCTGATGGCACGGAGATGGTCATGTCTCAATCATGCTCCTCGAAAAACTCATACATAACATAGTTGAATCATTCAACATGCCACAAGTTCTGATGTAAGCATGGACCGATTCGCAAGCAGTACTTGGTGTTCGAAGGAGTTTGCCTAATCGCTGGAAGACGTTTGAGGCCAATTGGGATTAGGTCGACAACAAGCACAACTCCGCTGAATCCGCATCTTAGGTTGTTAAATCCTCTTTACTAAACAACCCTACTTTGTGGTTGACAGGAACTGTTTGTTTACGAGAAGATTCCAGCAAATGGCCACGCCAAATAACAAACGAGACCTTCACTAACATGACGAATGATAAATAAAGTCAACGGCCGCAACGGATGACTAAACCATGACGTCTCACAACGACTTATACAACTTACTCGCCCGATATTCATCGCTCAAAAATGTACTTCGTAGCATGGCATTCAGCGACGCCTCAGCACGGCCACGTACTTGAACATCTAAGATCTCTTTGGTCGGTAGTGACGGTATACTATGAGTCGGAGGACGGCTCCGAATCATCCGATTATCCTCCTCAAAGACAACCAGCGAGCTCTATCACAAATGCATTTATCACATCGTTCAAAAGGTTAACCGCGCGAAGAGGCAAAATCCAAGGCCTATACAGCGATTGTGTAAGCAACTTCGTCGGGTATAACAGTCAACTAGCATTCCTGCGTCAGTACGGCATTCCTAAGATCGCTGCATTATTGGATCAAGATGGAACCAACTGGAACTTCGTTGCAGAGGTGAAGCAGAGGTAAAATTGACTATAGTCCATCGTCATTTACGTTATATCATGGGCATCATTCTGGTTGACGACATTATTATGCCTGATCAAAGCATGCTTAAACTCGCAACCGTGGTGTCCCATGTCGAATGATCCAGATGATAGCACTATTCTCACTCCGTAGGGCACGTTGTCAGCAACTTCAGGAAACGTATCACCACTTCTGGAGAATTTGTTCGACATCCTTTCTCGCCGGTGGTAAAGTCGCGATTCTATTTATTTGTATATCGTAAGAAAAGGATCTTACTTAACCGTCATATTCGATTAAAGAACAAACAAACATCGTACAAAGAGCCTTAGATCCACGAGTATTACTAAACACCTTAGATCAGCGCTTAACAAAACCAGTTATTGTTATGTTATTGTTAGTCGAAATATCTTAATCAAATTTCTTATCATCACCGTATAAATTGGCTCCACGTGGTTACTCTGGGGCCCTCCACAAAACGTCATAAACGGATGAGGTGCACAGAAAACCTGAACATCACTTGATACCTACGTTCTGCAAGACAAGATTCTACTCAGAGTAAAATTTGAGAAAGAAAACCAAGGCTCTCTTGGTTTAAATATCATAATTTTAGGAGAAACTTTTTCAAACGCTTAACTGAAGTCGGTGGCAATAACATCAACTTCACTTTCGGTCTCCGTGGAATTCAAAGTGCAAGATGTGAATTCAGTCAGGTTGGTAGTCGTAGGTTATCCTCTATTGGAAATAGTTTCAAATAGTTTTGGAATACAGGACTGCTTGGCGATAGGCCTGTAGTGACAGATGTCTGATTTGTCATCCTTCACATGAACCGGAACGATGAAAGAGTTTTTTTCATCTGATTTCTAAAACCATAGATGTCTGAGTATCACTATTCAAATACCTGAAGTAATCCTTTTCAGGTTCAAAATCGTCACTCAAGAAATACTTCCTGAGCTATGCAAAGTGCAGATGCTCATACGAAAATCGTTCCTATAACCGTACGACCTCGAATTGGCTGGCAATGGCAGAACAGTAAGGACGGAAAAAGCGAACCATGAAAGAGTTGTGAGAGCCTTGGCCCCAGAACAGATTGCAAGGATAAAAAAAATAAAAATAAAAGATTGTGGAAAAATGTGCAAACTGGTTAGTTATTATTTTAAGATCACCAGAAAAGTAATCACAATACTGTATTTTCTATCCAAATAACTTCTTTCGTGAATTTTGGGACACCCTTTATAACAGACAAGGGAATGAGTGAATGTCCATAAAACTAATTGAAAATGTCACTTTAAGAATTTTGGATGTCATATGGCAAACGTAAATTATTTGTTGAATATTGGGAAATTGAATAAAATAAGCGTCTATATCTATGCAAAGTCATTAAGTCATCTCGACAGGGCAAAATTTTGTTGCTTACTCCCAATGCAGTGTATGTGATAAAAATTGATAAAAATTGCAAAGGCTTGTTTTCAATCTAAAATTAATTCATGTTCCTTGTATAGTTTATACAGAGTAGCAGAAAGGATCCGGTCACATTTTAACGATATTAACAGTTTAATATTTAGTATTAGATCATTTTGAGATCAAGGAACCGGATTTCGTATTACCGCCTATAAAAAATAAAAATCCTATGGAGCGGGCAGTTGCTTAAGCACACGACTAAATCTAAACAATAAATCCATTTAGCTTTTTCATTGCTAAATATGGATTTGATAGTCACGGTCGAAGTTGAAGCCTTTTTTTGTTATAAAATTTTTCAAAATCTTGAAAAATATTTTAGATGCATATTTATGATTTCATCTGTGAATAATTACAACAATTATTGTAACAAGTAGAATATTTAACAAAATTTACCATCTAATGTTGTCTTTTAAAGAAAACAATGTCACATCTATTGTAAAAGCACATAAAAGTCACTACAAATGTGTGTGCAAGCAAAACTATAAGCTACGACGTCTTTGGTACAACAATTATGTAAGTACAAGATAAAATCAACATTTAGGCTATTCTGAAGAAACAGCTTAACAGTCAATAGATGGCGCTAGTAAAAATGTAATAAAAATAAAATAACACTGAGTAAATTTCCACTATTTAGTTCAGTGGTGCAATGCAGAAGCCTACTACCGTTTTTTGGAAAATTAACTAATTTATAACCGGTAGCGACAATTAGTGGCAAATATATATTTAAAAAAACAGTTGAAAACAGTTCTCGTTTCAGACACTCTACGAACAATTGAAAAATATACTGATTGTATTTTGCAGAACCAGTTTAACTAATCTGCAATCTGCAAAGGTTTAAATGTTTTAATTATAGGTACCTCTGTGCGAGGTGGGGCCGGTTATGTTTTCATAAATGTTTCAATTTTAAATATTTCTATGTTTTGTTAAATCTATATAATAGACTAACCTAATAATATTTTCGTTTCATAAGCAGTAAGCCGTATATCACAACTTTTAAAATTTACCGCTAAACCATTTTTAGTTGGTATCGAAAAATACTCAATCCCATCATGCTCGAGTTACGTCTCAGGTGCCCATATTCCAGAGCTTCTTTCGAAAATCATTTTAGAATCCTATTTCCATCCAAAATACTCAATCCATCAAAATCAGTTAAGAACTGGCCAAGTTCCGTCCCAGGTGGCCATATTACAGAATTTTTAAATTGTTCATGATAAATTGTGCACGATGAACTAATAGTAAATCCAACTAATAGATTCATGCTACATCGAATAGTCTTAGATGACCAACTTGCAAAATCTGAAACCCCACAGGCTACACCAGTTAGTCAAGTCAGATTTTAATTGCTTTATCAATGAATTTTGATAATTTTCAAGAGTACACCATTAAACCGATCAGATTCACTTAATTAAAGAGATATGCTTTGTTTATCGTTATAAGGCAGTTGTATCAGATTATACTTCTAGATTCGTGCTACATCAAATAGTTTTAGTGAGATCGATGTCCAACTTGTAATAGGCTACATCGAGTCAAGTCAAATTTTAATTACTTTATCATCGAATGATGATCATTGTCAAGAGTAACCATTAAACCGTTCAGGCTCACTTAATTGAAGAGTTATGCTCTGCCCACTGAATATAAAATGCCTCCTAAATATAAAATTTATAGGTAATCTTCCTTATCGACATATAAGCGGTAATATAAAATTCTAGAGCCAAAAATTAAAGCTGGATCTGATATGGATGTAAATGTAAGCGATTTTATATAGTGAAGTGTAACAGCTGAGTGCCGTAGCTACTTTAAATTAAAATGAAATGGGTTTTATCGAAAATTCTCTACATACGTTTGGTGGGAAAAAAATCAACTAGACAACTTTCTTTATAAAAAAATCTTAAAGATTTTGTAAAATTACTATTGTTAATTTAATTTTAATTCAAAATTCAACTATTTTTTTTGTATTTAAGAAATACAAAAAATCTTAAAAATTTCTTTTATTTTTATTCTAATTTTATATTTTATTTATAATAGTGATGAGATGATATTTTATTATTACTAATATTACTATTATTACCAAACGTTTCGTATCATAAATTATGTTAATTTAAATTAATTAATTATTTATATGTAAATTTGTTTTTCTTAGTTTTAAACTTTCATAAAATATATTCTCGGATTGGGCATTTTATGGTAAATGAATTAACTGTTATTGGCTTATTTTAAATAAGGTGTTTTTGGTGATGAGGTAACGCACCTAAATATTTAAGACCAACAACGTCGTTGTTGTTGTCAAAATAATTTTATATATTGAATACACTTAAGTTGTAAAAGTAATTTTCCAAAGAATTATTACAATCTTAATAGAACTAACCTAAATCTACTTGAACAACGATATACAAGGTATATAAGAAAAACTGAGTGGTTTATGACCTTTCCCGTTAATAGGTTAAATACATAGATAAAATTTTATCTCATAAATTAAATTTACTTAAATATAATTTAAACCGTTTATTGGGAAACACAAAAAATACTTGTTGAAACGATAAGAAAAAATTTAAATGAATCGAGATGAAAATTATTATTTTAAAACTTCGAGATATCTAAATAGAAAAAAATCAGCTCCAAGAGCTTTTCCATTCAATAATACAACTAATAATAATAAAAATCGTGTCCGATCAATTTTTCGTTGTTGTAAAATCGTTTCTAAATACAACAACAACATGTAACTAAATTATTGTATTTTTTTTGTAACATTTATTAGTTTAGTTATTTCGAAATTTAATACATTTATTTATTAAATGATTTATGCACGAGTCAGGTTTTTATGCAAACAGTATTGCATACATGTATGATTTATGGTATTTCAAAAAAATAAAAAATCATCTGGCTTGTATAAGTCTGAAGTGTGTGAATTTTTGAATTTTTGTTATTAATATTCCTAGTTTGGTGCATAAATGGGAATACGAGGAGTATGGGATTGACAGCCTCAACGAAATATTCATAAATGGATATGGGCGTACTCTGGGCAATGTTATGTAGAACGAACGGCTGTGATACCCAATCAATTCGTAGTAGGGAAGCAGAATAGCTAATTAGTCAATCAAAACTATGCAATGGTACTAACAAAAGGAAATAATACCCCAGGTGGTACACCAATATCAACATTGGTAAATCCACTCTCTGTGGAGACTAGTCCTATGGATTATGGGGAGGGCCATCTTATGCATCATCAGGGAATATCAAATCCGTTCCAGAAGAGATCAAATTTACAAAGGTCACCGATAAAGAAAAATAGAAGCAGCTTGGTACCTGACCCAGTTCTAACGTTATAACTAGATGTACTGGACTAACATTACACGAAATAAGTGATGCCGCAGTAAATTTTACTTTGCAAATAGCCGAACCTAGTAAAACAACTATTGACCTAGAAAAGGAATATATGAATCTCTTGGCGAAACTAGAGCACATGGAACAATTGTTTGCCAAGCTAAGTCAAGTCTTGGCTAAGCCAAACGAGAAAATGAAAACCTAAAAATGAATTGGGATTCAAAAGAAGATTGTGACATAGGAAGTATCGAACCAGATAAACTCATCTACTCCACTGATGAAGATGAATTAGGATTCTAAACGACCGTTGCTTCATCCAATACCAGGGGTTTCCGCTTAGGCATACTTGACAATGATTTCGATGTTATAATAATCAGCGAGACCTGGCTTACGATTAATATGTTATCCGAAGAGTACTTTCCATCAGACTATGCCGCTCATAGAAAGGACAGATACGATTTTGACACCAGTTGTAGGGGCGGTGTAAAACACCACCACCTCTACAATTGTCGTAAAGAATTCAGTCTCCAATGAAGTGGTCGCCTGCCATCCCTGCCTTGATGTCATCGCCGTTCGCATTAGACTATCTTACAATACCTCGATTGTCGCCGTCGCCGTTTATATTCCGTACGGGTCCGACCGGGATGACTACAACACGTTTATCAACTACATCGACTCAGCCGTTATACTTTCAGTTCGCCCTTGTGATCAAATTATCATCGTGGGTGACTTTAACTTACCCGGTATATCTTGGAACGATGTCGACGGTGTGTTCTCTTCATCCTCAACCGACGAAAAAGCAGTGACTATCATCGATTACTTCGCTTCCATATCCACAACGCAGTTCAACTGCTTCAGCAACAGTCGAAGGAAATTCCTGGACCTGCTATTTGCCATACTTGGACTTCACTGGACGCGAGAGCATTTATCACACACCAATTACGATAAATATTTTTTGTACTAAATGTACAACTAATTATTTTTCTAATGATTTTCACTTTAATTATAAAATGGCCGACTACGCATCCTTGAATGAATTTCTCAGCACCGCCGATTCGGATTTTTTACAGCGCGGTGCGGATTTGAATGACACGGTGCACAGATTCAACGAGCTTCTCGGGAGTGGTATCGAGAGACACGTTCCGCGGGTTATCAATAATAAATCCGGCTTTCCGGAGCCATGGTATAATACCGAGTTGATGTTGCTTGAGAAACGACGCAACAAGTTTCATTCTCTTTACAGGCTTTATGGCGAAGAATATTATCTCGATTTTGTTAATGCCCGCAATGAATTCAAGACCCTTAATTGGTTCCTTTTCAATAATTACGTAGTACAAATCGAGCAAGTTTTGACATCCAATCCCAAAAAATTTTGGAACTTCATTAACAGCAAGAAAAAGATATCTGGTTTTCCGTCGAATATGTCTTACCAGACCTCCACCGCTAGTCAGCCATCCGACATTTGCAATTTGTTTGCCAAATTCTTTGCATCAGTTTACAAGCCACTTTGGTCAACAGACCCAGGTTCTCCTACTACTTCCACCTCCATTGTACTCCATCATTTCAAACTTACCGAACAGGAGGAACTGTTCCCTCGCGACGTTAGCAAGGGAGCGGGTTATGACGGTCTTCCACCGATCCTATTCAAACGTTGTGCCGTAAGTCTGGCCCCTGCAGTGACCTTCTTGTTTAACAAAAGCCTTCGTCGTGGCATTTTTCCAGATCCATGGAAAATATCATGCGTTTATCCAGTTTTTAAGGCGGGTAATAGAAGTGAGGTAAGTAATTATCGTGGGATCGCCATTCTCTCTGTCTTACCCAAACTGTTCGAGTCCATGGTTCACAGAGTATTGCACTTCCATACCAAGAGACTAATTTCTCCTTTTCAGCATGGATTTTATCCTGGTAGGTCTACCGTGTCTAACTTGTCCTCATTTTATGGTCATCTATTTGACAGCCTAAACTCCAAGCAGCACTTCGCAAAGGCTTTCGATCACTTCATTCTTATTAGCAAGTTGGAGAGTCTCGACTGTGATTTCATTCCCATCGACTGGTTGCGTTCTTATCTCTCAGATCGTGGGCAATCTGTTAGGGTTCTGGATTATTTCTCCCCATTATTTCGGGCGCCATCCGGTGTACCTCAAGGTAGCCATATCGGCCCACTGTTATTTTCATTATTTAGTAACGACGTTGTAAAATGATTTAAGTTTGCCAATTGCCTCCTCTCCGCAGACGACATGAAGATGAACGCTTTTGCAGCTTTTCAATTAACAACTTACTGGATTTAAACGTGAGTAAATGCAAAACTATTTCTTTCTTCCGTATCCGCTCGCCTCTTTTTTATCAATACCACCTGTACAACGAAACCATTGATCGGGTTGAGTTCATTTCGGATCTTGGTGGGATCTTTGAATCTGATGCTACAGTTACCAGACGTGTTAATGCCATTAACGCTATCAAAGTCGTGCATAATGCTTGATTAAACGAAACTGCAAGGACTTTCGTGACCCGTTAACTTTGACATCATTATACGTATGCTTTGTTCGGTCCATTTTGGAGTATGCATATCCTGTTTGGTCACCCTCCTACAACTGTCATTCCGAGAATATCCAGAAACAGTTTATTTTGTTCGCGCTACGACATTTACCATCCAGTCGTGCCGTGGACTACGTTCTTCCGCGTTATCAGAATCGATGCAATCTTTTGAAACTGCAACGACTAGACAATCGCCGAGACATAGCTTCCGCGCTGTTTGTAATTCCCGTGTCGATTGTATCGAGTTACTAGCACGTATCAACTTGTACGCTCCCGAACGTCGAATGCGTCAACGCGATGGAAGCTTTATTCATCGACCGAGCGGTAACGAACTACGGTCTTTCTGATCCAATTCTGAGGATATCGCGGGTGTTCAACAAGATCTACAGAGCTTTCGATTATCACTTGTCGAGAAATTCATTCAAGAAAGCTTTTAGTCGAGCTCATAATTTCTTTTTTTGTACCAATTGTTTTGTTGTGCCGATTGTAGTCACTGTCGGCACCATTTATAAATAAATAATAGTAACTAAAGAAGAAAAAACAGTCCAGGAAGAGTAACAAAAGAAAAGCTGAATCGTCACCTGAGGCTGAGCAATTAAATGGTAAGGAACAATCCAGTCCAGATTCAAAAGATGTTCAACCCAAAGCCAATCAACCAAAAGGTAGTAAATCTACCCTGAACATTACATTAAATTTGATGCAACCGAAACAAAAATCACCCCCACCAATAAATATTGCGGGTGTAACCAGTTACCCAGAAATCCAGTCACTGATGAACTCGGTTACTGACAAAGACTATAAGGTAACAGCGCTAAACAACGACGTTTGGAAAATTAATACTCTGGACTCAAATACTTATAGAACCTTATCTATGAAATTGAATACTGGAAAGAATCAGTGGTTCACTTACGAGAACAAACAGGTCCGACCTATAAAAGTCATGGCAAGGAACCTACAAAATGGACTTAAAAGGACTTAAAATACTAGATGCTGTGAATATTGTTAAAAAAGAGAAAACAGAAATCCCGGAAGCAAACCAAATTCAGTAAGTGTCAAAGTGTTAGTCAAATGGTATTTGACAACAAAGCGAATGTTCAAAACATTTATGGAATCCTTCACATGAAGGTGAAAATCGAACCAATGAGGAGAACCACAACACGCATACCCCAAGGCAAGAAATGTCAGGCATTTAATCACACCCAAAGAGTATGTGGCCAGGATCCAAGGTATGTAAAATGCTCAGGTAATCATACCCAGGTATGTACAATCGGGAGGGATGTGTCAGCCAAGTGTACAAATTGTATGGGCCAACATCCGGCTAATTATCGAGGCTGTGAGGTTGCTAAACAACTACAAAATTTAAAAGATAAAACAAGAAATCAATCGCAAAATCACGAAAATCGAAGGATTTAAATATCAAATCAGATGGATCAAAACCCACAACCAAGCAACACAGGACAAAGAAGTTCACTTACCCAGGTAGTGAAAGGTTTGGGTTCAATCAAACATACGGGCTCCGAAAATAACCAAATTATGGAAAACATTAAGAACAGCATTGCAGCTATTACAAAGAGGCCAGAAAGTGAAGAAAGTGCAACTCCCTTTAAATTCAGAAAAAATCGAAATTTTCTTAATATTTGAAAGCCATCTAGTTAAATCTTCGTTTGTTAAAATACGGGGTTATAACTTATATCATTCCATTCATCCAGCAGAGAGAGCAAGAGGTGGTTCGGCATTACTGATAAAAGAAAATATAAAACACCATTTAGAATCAAATATCGAAGAAGAAACAATGAAGGTCACTACTGTGAGGATACAAATTAAACACAGACAGCTTACTGTCTCTGCAATATATTTTCCTCCCCGGCATAACTTGAAAAGGAAGCACTACCTTAAACTATTTAAATCGCTTGGATGTGATTTTATTGTGGGAGGTGACTTTAATGCGAAAAACACCTACTGGGGATCTAGACTTACGACGTCAAAAGGTAAAGAATTGCTTCATCAGGGCAGATATCAAAATGTGAATTTTACTCTGGTGGTTCACTAACAAACTGTCTGTCTCAGGGAAAGTCAGTGAAATGGTAATGCAAAGGGAGAGTGCACCCAGATTAACAAATTCAAAAACCAACTGGGATCTCTTTCGTGAAGTAATCGAGGAAAACCCAATCTTCAGGTACCGATAAGAAATTCTAACCAGTTGGAAGAAGAATTAGAACAACTCAATGAAACAATTCACTATGGTGCTTTGGCAAGTACCTCCATTATACAAAATAAGAAGAAGCTTAACATATCCTACTCAATGGAAGTTAGAGAGTTGGTAAGAGAAAAACGACGAGCACGTAAAACCTGGCAAATAACTAGAACACCGGAGAACAAAACAATTCGTAACAATTTAGGTAACAGTCTCAAATCTCTTCTTAAAGAAGTTAAAAATGCATCAATCAACAGATATCTAGTTAGCCTAACCCATGAAAAAAATTCTGATTATTCTTTGTGGAAGGTGACGAAGCGACTCAAAAGACCCAAAATGCAAGTGCCTCCACTTAAAAAGAAGGATGGCACCTGAGCAAGAGGTCCTAAAGAGAAAGCTGATCTATTTGCGGAGTATCCCGAGGATACCTTCCAACCTCTACCAAGACAAACGGCCAATGAAAATATAATGTCAATCCACAAGCTCAAAGTATTAAAAGAAGAAGTAAAAGCAATATGAATGTTAAAAAATCCCCATGACTTGATTACTTGCCAAATAATCAAGGCTCTACCAGGTGAAGAATTTCGTAATCTATTACACATAATTAATACAAGCTTTCGGTTAAAATATGTTCCGTGGCCATGGAAAGTAGCAGAAGTAATCATGATCATTTATCAAAACCTGATAAACTACCTAACGATAAAAAATCACACAGGCCAATTTCATTGCTGCCAAATATGTCAAAACTCTTTGAAAAATTATTACTAAAAAGACTTAAACCAATAATTGAGGGCCGACAACTAATTCCTCCACATCAATTTGGATTCAGAGAAAGGCACTCCGCAATTGAACAGGTGCATAGAATCACCAACATTTGGTTATTGAAATAACGTTAGAACGTAAAGACGTATGCTCCAGCATATTTCAGGACGGCGCCCAAGCATTCGATAAAGTTTGGCATAGTAGACCGCATACTAAGATCTCATTTATCCAATAGACATTTTCGTGTGAAATATAAGGTTAAATACTCCGAACTAAACAAAATCTCTGCCGGTGTCCCGCAGGGGAGTATCTTAGGCTCAATCCTGTATTTATTATATACAAGGGATATTCCAACAACAGATGAAGGAACAATAGCCCATCATGGCGATTGGAAGTAATGTCGCTGATGCAACAACGAGCAAACTCCAGAAGATTACCAATGCGGTTTGTAACTGGAATAAGCGCTGGAGAACCAAGCTTAATGAGACGAAATCACGCATATTGACTTTACATATCAAAAGCCCCCCTCTTCTCCCCCATGACTCTCGATGCCAAGCTCAAGTGGAGAAAGCATGTCAAAAAGAAAAAAAAGAACTTAATATTAAGTTCAGAAAAATGTATTGGCTCATAGGTAGAGGCCCTGAGCTTACAATTCACAACAAGCTGCTGTTATATCGGCAAATATTGAAGCCAATATGAACCTACGGTATTTAACTCTGGGGATGTACTAAGCAAACAAACGCCAAAATGATACAGAAGCTTCAAAATAAGGCTCTTCGTAGCATCGTAAATGCTCCCTAGTATACAAGAAATGAAGACCTTCACAGGGACTTACAGATGGAGTACATCAAAGATGAAATGAAATAAAAAAGAATGCCGCCAAACACGAAATAAGGCTCCAGGAACATGAAAACCTCATATTCCCCATATGATAGATAACCCTGTAATTGAAAGAAGACTTCAAAGCACGAGGCCACTTCACCTATAGTAAACATACCAAATTAAAATTAGTATTTTAACTAGGTTTAATTAATTTTGGGACTCACCATTGAGATTCACCCCCTACAAATCAGAATTGTTTACGAAATATACAATTTGTAAAAATTTGAACGATAAATTGCTAGATGAGCACAGTCTCAGTTGTAATTAATAAAGAAAAAAGAAATAGAAATAAATGGGATTGATTTAAAGTGTTTTTCAACACGGAGAGAACTTCTCTTGAAAAATATCAAATCATGGCACATATTTCTATCCGTTCTGAGGTCCTGATAACTAAAAAGATATTTCCGGATTTTCGGAAAAAATCGTTGTAAGCCTTCAGTTAGGAACTTGAGTTATGGTACTTGAAAGTTTCGAAACTACACTACTAACTACACTAGAGCCCTGCGCGGATACGTTTTTTCGTATCCGCATCCGATCCGCATCCGCAAAAAAAGTATAAATTTAACTGTATCCGCATTCACGAAAAATTTTAAAATCCAGAGCATCCACACTCACCCGCATTCGCAAAATCGTATTTTTAGAATTTACTTCACGTTTAAGTTGTATTCTGTTTGAACTATTTGCTTGATCGGTATACGACCACCAGTATTTTAGGAACCAATTGTTTAATTTTGATGAGAAGTCTATACAAGAGCGAAAATGCGTTAACCACTTCACAACACACGTCAAGCAACCATACTTTATCTGCTTAGTACAATTTTGGGTGACCCATGGAAATAGCACATAAGTAACTGGTAAAATGGAAGGAGAAACGAGGTCATCTCGCCCCCGATATGCCATAGTACGCAATTATATCATTCAGCAACAGTATGCTCCTTCCAGCAACCTAGAGATCTGGCTAGGATATAATGAACTTATCAATCATTTGAGGTAGCGAAATTCCTAAATAGGGTGTGAAATAAATAAATAAATAACAAAATATACAATTTTGATGGTTGTTGCATTAATCGAAATAGTCCAAACAGTTTAGACTCTTACGTGTTCGCTGTTTGTGCATTAATTAAACAATTTTTTTTAGAAAGCAAAACCTTAATCACGTCTGTCCTTTTTCATCATCAGTCATTTTTATTTTTAACTCTAAAATAATTTAATAAAAAGAGCAATAGGTTTATCCGCAACCGTGCGGATCTTCCGCATCGTGCGGATAATCCGCCTAATGCGGATGAGATTTCTAAATCCGCATCCGACACTCATCCGCCAGAAATTAATGCGGATACATCCGCTTTAATTCGCGGATAGCGGATATTTGTGGATACCCGCAATGCGTATTAATTGGCCAGATTATTGGCCAGATTTGCCAATAGTATCAAATGATGGCATAAGAGGTGCTCTTTGAAATAAAACTGGTCTCATCAAAAAACCACGAGATTTTCCCATTTGTTAATGAGTTTATTAATGATTGGCCAGATCACGGAGAAACTACCGATTAGTGGCTAGTATCAAATCATGGCGTCAGACGTGTTTTTTTGATATAAAATTTGTGTCATCGAAAACTACGAGGTTTTCCCATTTGTCAATGCGTTGGAAAATCGAATCGCATAGAATATTTTGGCGGTTTTTGGGTTTCATTGAATTAATTATTGGCCAGAACACAGCAAAACTACCGAGTAGTGGCTAGTATCAAATGATGGCATAAGAGGTGCTCTTTGAACTAAAATTGATCTCATCGAAAAACAACGAGAGTTTCTCATTAACGATTGGGAAGGTTTCCGTTGTTAACATTTTCCGTTTTTTTTGTTTGGCTTTTTTGATTTAACGACTCGTTACTTGTAATGTTTTCAGAAAACATTAATAATGTTAATAATTACTTGTAAAACTGTACCAATCGGTAATAAGATAGTTTTTTAAAACAAAAATTAAGTGAAATGAAATGAACCAAAAAGAATTTTGTACATGTGCTTGATAAATTCATGGATCAAGAAGAAACCAAACATCATACATAATATATTTCACGAACACGCTTTTAAATTTTTTATTTAGATCTCAAGATCTATGCATCCCCTCAAAATCCCGAACGAAACCACAACAGTCCTGTGCAGAAACATATCATATATCAAAAATATATGATTTACGATTGTAAAAATTATTGATATGCGATACAAATCACTGCAACTAGACAAACTGTTCCCCTATGTTAGGCTTCAGCATGCAGAAGAATACGATTCCACCAAGAATTATCTCTGACCTACATCCCTGCGACTACTAGAGAACACAAACCAACAAAACTCATCCTAGTACATACGCATATAAACCCCTTACAAGTGGAACATATAAAATACACGAACAATTCAAAACTCTCTCGTAAACATGCATACTTCATTCAACGCGCCAAAATCAGTCATCTGACATATCCCGTTGTTGTCCTCCCTGCTCTCCCACTGCACGCAAAGAAAGGCCCGTCCGCAATTCCCCGTCAAAGCGTCAGCAGAAACGGACGAATACTCAACGAAACATCCTCCATGACATTCCCTTCACTCCCTATGAACCACAAATATTTCATCGAACTCGGCCAATTCTGGCGCCACCCAAACAGAATAAGATGTTCTGTCAAATAATTCTGTTCTGTTTGCAATAAGAAATGAATCTGCCATAATGCAATGAAGCAGCATCTTGTCAAATTTTAATTTCAACCATACATGAAACTCGGGTTCGTCGCTTACTCTTAAGGTCTTTTGTATACAAGCCATGTGATGCTAATTTGACGCGTGCAATGAAAATACGTTAACATACTTGACTATACGATGAACTACGGATATTTTGTTATTCCGATCATGCCGCTCCGCTCGTACGTATATGCATGCTAACAACTCAATCAATCACAATATTTTTTTTTAATTTAATACAACAATATCACTGCCAACATCACGACCATTTTTCATTCATGTTTAACCAGCCATATACAATTCGCAGAATTACTTTCTTTTTATTTACAGATACAGTTGTTTTTGTAATTCATTGATAAAGTACTAGCGCGCATAAGAAATATACTTGATGTATTATTATGCGAGCGCGTATAGATATCGCGAATAATTTCCGGTGCTCTAAGAAGTTTGCGATTTCGCGTGTGTGTGTCTGTGTGTGTATACGTAATGTGCAAAGTGTTAATATTTTATTTTTATTAATTGTGATGAGAATAAATTATATTTGAGTATATATGTAAAATAGTTAAAGTAATTACATAAAATTAAAAAAATCCCAAATAAACCTGTACATGTAAGATACATAACATATATATGTAAGAAGAATTAATAAGGTACCATGATATTTAAGAAACCAAAAATACAACGCGCAGAACCGAAAAACTCGAAAGATGAGAACTGATCAAGTGAAAAAAAAAAACGTTATGAAATTGTTAAGAATTTTTTGGTTTCTTCTTCCTCGACTTCTTGGGGCATATAAACATATAAGACCAAAATATTGTGTTGTTCTGTAACATAACGAATAAACCGAACCGAAAAAAAAACCATTCAACGAACCAACCAACCAAAAATCTTTCATTTTTATAAGAAAAACAACCAGAAACACAAGACGAGAAGACCGTCGTACATACATAAGACGTTGTATATATATAAATTAAGAAGAAAAATATAAATTCAGTCTCAAGACATAATTTATTTTTTTTTTTTTAGACGAGTATTTTTATATTTTGGACGACCATGACCTGATCGATATCGTATATTGTGTATTGTGTTTTTAGAAAAGAAAATTTTCTTCGTTACTTTCCTTGCCGCGGCATATAAACGTGTTTTATATACATCTAGAGATAGATCTTACCTTGTAATTTTTTTTCAGTTTCCCAAAATTTTTGTAACTCTGTAAAATATTTGTCCAATATGAACACTTTTGATAGACCCAACGTGGCCATTTCGATTTTCCTGTATAAATTTTAGTAAAAATTATAATTTTTCTTTTGCTTCTTCTATTGTATATCTGTGTATATAATTATGTGTGTATGTGTAATCAACAAAGTTATCCAAATATGTGTACATATGTATACTTGTATATAAGTAACTTTTTTTCTAGATATATAATATATTTATATGGCAGGGCAACACTTTTCACTGTATGATAAATATTGATTCACCATGAAAAACACAAACAAATTTCCACTTTGCAATAATAATAATTTCCGCACACACAAAACCCATTTATATGTTAATTCACAACGAAATCATTAATTAATACATCCGTTTCATTAATAGAATAAAGATGTTTATCAATCATCTTAAATTTTATCATCTTAATCTCATATAAACTAACACTAAACCCAAAACACTTTAATCTATCCAAGTTTGATGCACCCACAATGCAATTTTTTTTTCTTTTTTGAAATCACCAAATTTTTAACAGACAACAAAAAATAAAATTAATTCGCTTCGAGAACGATACGTAAGCGATCTGTTCACAACAAA
The DNA here is from genome assembly GCA_963691935.1 of Nephrotoma guestfalica. Lineage (NCBI taxonomy): Eukaryota > Metazoa > Arthropoda > Insecta > Diptera > Tipulidae > Nephrotoma > Nephrotoma guestfalica. Next base: position 62,396,785 of record OY829913.1, on the reverse strand, counting down.
TTTAACACAAAAACTGAAGCGCTTACCATGTACAAAATAATAACACAAGACAAAACAACAAAAGGAGATGAAAGAAACGCAAAGTAAAGTAAAAAAAAAATATGAATGCCATAGGTAGGTTTAAAAAATGGGTACTGTTTGTTTCATTCATTCCTTATTTATGTTTTTTTTTACTTCTTTTCGTTTTACCTTTTATGTTCTCTTTCTTTCGATGGTGTGTTGTATTTTCTTATTTCGTTTTTAAGATTACATTTTGTTGTTATAAAAAAAATATAAGAAAAATGGTAAATAAAAATAAGAATAATAAATAATTTACAGTGGTGAGCATTTAAATGTGGACGCCGTATTATAAGTCAGTGGAGACGGAAAAGTCGGAAAATCTTTAAAACAAAACTCATTTTGGACTCCCTCTTAAGAGTAATTTTGAGCTAAACATAGGTGCTAAATGATAAATTTCATAAACTCCTGATAATGTGCCGCACATACTGGTTTAAGACAATAGTGACATACCTTTCTGGCAGGTCATTGTTTCGAGTCTTTCCGGCATTTAAAGCAATTACCTTTATGTTTCAGGCGACCTGTTTTAGCTCTATCTTCTGATGCAGAAGATATACTTTAGAACATTTACTAAGGATAACTACGAGTCCTATATATCTTGCATGTACCATCATGCACTCATCAATAAAAATTGCATTGAAGGTCCGATTTCCATTTATTCGATATGAGGTAATCGTTTTGTAATTTAATTTGATTTGATTAAAATCGACGTTTTCGTGCTTGCAACGTGATGTTGCTTTTGGTTTAATATCAGCAAGTCCTTCTTTTGTAGCACACAAAATAAGATCACTGCCCAGTTTATGCTTCTTTATAATCCAGGTTGTTTTGTAATGTCCGGTATCTTTATGTTTTCCTTAAGATAGATGCTGTTTATCGAGTTGTAAGTCTGATGATCTAACATAATTTCCGTACCCGATGGACAAAAAGTATATCTGTTTGAGGTAATAAATGTATTATTGTCTTCGCACAGTCGCACACAGTGATGGGTTCTTCAAGATATTGTTTGGTAACTCTCTGGTTCTCAAATATAAATATATTTAATTGTCGCAACGAAAACGCAGAGAAAGGCGTTATATGGATGTTCTTGATGTAGTGGTCCTTTAAGTGGCTTTTCAGGCAACTCTTTGTAAAATGTCGGAGATGTAGTTGGATAATCCATACAGTTACTATGTGAAAACTTTGAGAAATCACTAGTAATCCAACGGGAAGATATCGCTCTTTCATACTGACTTGACATATTGAATGGAATATTTCAAACCCATGATATGGAGTATGCCCTCAGTGAATCTTGGTCTTATCAGGTTATGTACATCTATCTAGTCTAAACATTGTGACTAGAAAATTACGAAATTTTCTTATACAGTTGATCTAGTTCAATAGATGTTGTACATATCGCATGTTAATAGGCAGATATAGCCATTTTAGGAAAAATTATGACCAATTCTGGAGGACAACCAAATTATTTTCTTCATGCACAGTTTGGCACAACTAAACTAAAGCAAAACATATGATTTGATGATTAAACGGATCTATGAGATTTCTGGTGTGATAATCACGTCAGAAATCCCCCATTATCTCAAACAATCCATTATGCACAAATTTTACCGTTAGACGCACAAAATTGCACTATCAAATACTGTAACATGCTTGCAGGTCCCAGTTGTAAACCCCTGTTGTTACTCCATGTTATATACATTAAAATAAAATTGTAGTAGATCCTCCCACCAACATCCAATATAAATGAATTACCCCGGTTGTTATTTGGTAGTGAAAAAAATAAATTTTGGTAATCAGTTAAGGTTGAGTTGTGCTACAAAACAATTAAAAATAAAAATAAAATCTAAAGATCGTTTAGTGTGTCGAGTTAGATACCCGGTTTGAAAAATATTGATTTTTTTTTTTGTAAATTGTGTATGACATTAAACGTCTAGTGTTTCAAATATTGAAAATATAGACTGATAGTAAATTCCGTGATATTGAAAGTACAGTGCTAAGCTTAAGTTAAAACGATCTGGCAGATAAGTGTATCGTAAAAAAGCGTGTATGTGCTACGGTTCCGGAAATTGTTTTTCCAAAATTGTTGTGATATAATTGATGCCAGATTAACTATATGATAATTAAGTGATAGTATTATATAACGTTAAAATTAAACATTCGAGAAATTATTATAGCTACGGTGTTACGGTATCTATTGATGATCGTCCAAACTCACGTGCAAGGACATTCATAAATCTTATGTTAAACCTGGTGATTTTTCATCCGCCTGTAACACGAACACTAATAAATCAAAGTTTACGATTTGAAACTGCCAAGTGCAATTAACAAGCAATTACTTTTGTCAATCCATCACGTGAAAAAAAAAAAAATTATAAATATTTCATTTTGGTACATATATGGTGGGACTATACAGAGTGTTTATCGAAGTACATGAGTATTTATACAACACTTCGAAACTCATGTTATAAATACTCAAGAATCAACGCAACAACTACTATTTTCGTTGTGGATACTACGGTTCTTGGATGCTACGGTTTTTTTTGATTATATGGATACTACGGTTTATCGCATGCGCAACGAGTGAGTTTTGCAATTAATATGTTTAAGTATTTAATTATTATTATTATTTTTTTTTTCTTGTTTCTATTATAATTTTTATCTTATATAAATTCATAACTATATATATCAATACTATTCAGTTAATAATGCATGATTAGTCCTAAGAATTGTAACTATTACTGTATGGTACGCGTACTTAGAGCTTAGGAATTATTAATAGTATTTAGTCTAAATTGACATCAATTATAAGAACTTCAAAGACCAAAATTTTCTTTAAATACAGTTTGTTAATATTTTATTTAAATTTTCGAAATCGTTTGTTTATTAATTTATTATCATTATGAATATTTTCGAGAACATGATACACTAAGGCAACTGTATTGTGTGGGTGTGTGGATTTTGTTTTGAGAGTAAGTAATCGTAAGTTCAAAAGTTTCTGCGGTCAATATTTAGTTATTAGATCTAATCCCTCTGTCATCAGCAAGCAATGGATCTCATGAAAAGTCAACAATTTAGTCCACGACCAATATCACCTCTTCGACTTGAGCTAACGGCAAAGATGGCACGACTTTCCATACCATTGAAATCTTTTATTGTTCAACGGGCACTAAAATACTTAGCGTCCGTTACAATACTACAAGACAAAATAAGAAAACTGTGGGATTTGGAAACTGAGATTGCAGCATGCAATAATTAGAAAATAACTCCCATGGATGTTGTTAATGTTTAGTTATCAAAATTAAAAATACGAATGTTGGAATGAATCGAAAATTACGAGTAAATGAGAACGTTTAATGGCATCGTTAGGGAGATTGTTCTTTCGAACAACCAACCGCTGGCTCTGCGGTGTTTTGGACCATTCCCGGCGAAGCGCTTGCTTGAGATGATCGGCACTTTGGTATTTTTTTTTGTCCCAACCTTGCTCTTCAAAATATCCCAAACCGAGAAAATTAGCGGATTTGCATCCGGTGAATTTGGTGGCCATTGGAAATGAACCGCGGAACGTTGTTTCTGAAATGTTTTTGTGCCCAAGGCTTCAACGCTCCCTCCAACACATGATCCCGAAAAGTTTGAGTATTTATCTTGATGCCACGGTCCAAAAAAACGAGCGGTGAACGGCTTTCGGTCGTTACGGCGGCCCAAACCATCACCATCGGCGGCTCTTCGTTTCGAGTGGCAATCCGTTGGTCCAAATTTTCAGCAGAACGGCCGGACAAGTAAATCCGGTCATTTTGCTTGTTCACATATTGCTCAATAACGAACGGTGACTCATCGGAGAAAACCAAATTCGGCAAATCGCCACTTTCGTGCAAGCGTAACAACTCCTTTGCTCTTTCCACTCTAACTTTTTTTGAGCATCGGTGAGACCATGCGCTTTATGGAATTTCAAAGCCTTTAGTCCAAGGTGATTTTTCAATATGTGCTGCATCCGTTCGAGCGAAATGTTTGCCTCACGAGCCATTTTTCAGCCGCTACGGCGCGGATCCGTAGCTAATTTGGCCTTTACCTTCCGAATGATGTCCGGTGATGTCGCAGTGCGTTTCGGTCCACCACCATGACGTTTTGCAATACTTAAACGTTTTGCGATTTAATTAAACTTAAAAACCGGATGTTGAAGCGTTTTAAAAGGAACAGTACAAATTTAGAACTAAAACATAAATTAGATTTGCTAAATAGGAAAAAGAAATCTGGAAACAGTTAAATCAGTTCATGGTCAATAACTCTAATCATAGGATCCACTCCGTTATTTGTAATGACGTTGAGTATCATGATCCTACTGCTATTGTTAATTTATTTAATCTCAGTTTTGTTAATTCTGTTGATTCTTCTGTATCAGCAAGTAGTTCTAGTCCAGGCTCAGATGATTTGAATAAATTTCATACTATGGAGTGTAGTATTAATTCGTGTTTCTTTTCACCCACTTCCTGCAGCGAAATAGCAAATTTAATTTCAAATCTCAGTAATACAAAGGGTGGTGGTTATGATAACATTCGTAATGTGGTTCTGAAGAATTATTTGCCATTTTTTTCACAATTACTAGCCGATCTATTTAATGTGGTTTTGGAAACCGGTGTTTACCCCGATTGTCTTAAAATTGCTAAAGTGACACTTATCTTTAAGTCTGGAAATTCTAAACTAGTTAATAATTATCGTCCAATTTCAGTTTTGTCGGTATTTGACAAAATTTTAGAAAAAATTATTGCTAACCGGATGATAGACTTCCTGAATAAATCTAATTTTTTCTATTCTCGTCAGTATGGATTTCGACAAGGTTCTGGTACAGATTTGGCCTTAACAGACATTACTGATTTGATCTATCTTTTGACAGGCAAAACTATATATGTGGCTTATTTCTTGATCTTCGTAAGGCTTTTGATTGTATAGATCACAGTTTACTTCTTCAAAAATTACAAATTTATGGCTTCCGTGGCCTATCATACAAACTGTTAGCAAGCTACCTTAGTAATCGAAAGCAGTTTGTGATTCTAAATGGTGTAAAAAGCTCCACTTTAGGTGTGAACTGTGGTGTTCCTCAAGGGACTAATCTAATCTATGGAAATGATATGGCCAATTTACCGCTCACGGGTCATGTTAGAATGTTTGCTGACGGTACGGCCCTGTTCTATGAATCCAGAGATTCTCAGGTAACAATGTCACATATGAGGGATGCCATTATTTTACTTTTAGATTTTCTTCACTTAAACAAAATATCAGTTAATTTTAATAAAACGAAATATATAATTTTTCACTCCCCACGCCTGCAACACATTGATTTACCACCACTTCAAGTAGCAAATTGCACCATAGAGCGTGTGGACAAGTTCAAGTACCTTGGAGTAATATTCGACAAGCATATGACGTGGGATGATCATATTAATTCTGTTTGTATTAAAGTTTGCCCATTTATTTGCTTGATTAGAAAATTGACTGATTTTGTTCCAGCACATGTGTTAAAAAAAATTATTTCTCATTTATTCATACCCGATTCTCATACGCTTCTTCTACCTTTGGTTCTGCTGTTAAAGAGAAACTGAATAAATTGCAGATTTTACAAAATAGGTGCTGTAAAGCAATGTATAAACTGCCTCACCTATTTCCTACTGTTGAGCACTATCGAACTATTGCTATAGGCATTCTCCTAATTAAAACAATTTTTGAGATGTATGTGTCGGTCTACATGTTTAAGTCTCTACACATCCCATCATTAATTTCGACTATACAATTCGAATTTCTAGATCATGGCTATTCAACCAGAAATTCTAGTCAGTTGAAGTGCCCCCAAATTAGAACTGAATTTGGCCGAAAATCATTAACATTTATTGGGCCATATATTTATATTAACTTACTTGAACATATTAAGAGCGCTGTACATGTTTTTATGTGACACTATTTGCTGTATATGTTTTGTACATAAAAGTGTGAATGACGAACTTTTAAAGGACATTAAATCCACTAGTAGTCATTCTGACTTTAATGATTTTTATATATAAAAATTAATGTTAAAATTAAAACAAAATAAATTATAAAAAAAAAAAATACTGCCAGTATCGTTATAACGATTTATGGCGCGATACACAAACATTTTATTTACATGCATATGTTTTAACTGATTAACAATCTGCGGCTGTGGTTTTCCAGCCAAATTAGAGAAATCACACTATTGCGCTTGAATTCCATTGCGGATATCTTTTTTTCTGAATATTTACCACTAAAATGCTTTTGTACGCTTGCAAAACAATGGAATGAACTGTCATTAGTGTAAATTTGAGCGCTCTGTCATCACTGGTTTGACAGCAATGATAGCCTGAAGTTGGTAAAACACTTCGTGTCAGTCACCCGGTATTTTAATATATTGTAGTCAAATCAACGACACGGACCCTCTCAGCCGAATTGATTTGAACTAAACAAGATTCTGCCAAACGGAAGCTGAATTCTGCACTCCACCAGAGGGTCTTAGTTGTGTTTATTAACATCACCGATCGTAATCGATGATGAAAATTCGCTTTTCATCCAGCCTGTGGTGGGATTCGAACCCAGTTCCTCCCGGTCCAAGTGCCGAAGCTTTAACTACTGCACCACTTGTCCGGTACTTCGCATCAGTAGTTTACAACAATAATAATTAAAGAAGTTTCTACGAATTCTTTAACACGGCAGACAGAATTATTTTCGGTGGTAATTTGTAATAGGAGAAACTTAGAATGGTAGTAAAAGATAACGGTGACTACCAAAACTGGGGAATAAGAAGGTGGGTCACTGCCTGGTTACTGCTGTGATCACAATCCAATCGAGAAGTGTTATTACCACGATGCCGTGATGTGGTACCAAGTGAGACAGTACATATAGGGTGGCTGAAACCAAATGTTACTGACTTCACTCTGCTGTCATTTGTGTAGTTGTCATTTTCGCGCGTCAATTTTTTGACAGATTGAAGTTTGGTTAGTTGTTTACATGTGGTCAACAAATAATTGTTCTAAATTAATATCTTCATAAAAAAATCGTAATGGAATTCAAACGTAATAGTGTAATTGCACTGTATTTGGGTGGAAATTCACAAACAGCAATAGTTCGTCAGCTCCAGCATTTGAATGTGAATAAAATGTTTGTGTATCGAACCATAACTCGATACAACGCATCGCTAAACGCAACAGAGGCGGTCCTAAAAAGACAGCAACATCAAAAGAAATGATACGAAATGTGAAGAAACGAATCCAACGAAATCCTCGTCAAAGTGCCAATCAATTAGCCGCACATGTTTCACGATACAGCATTCAAACCATATTGAAAAATGAACTACACTTGAAGCCCTACAATATACAAAAAGTTCAAGATCTTACGGAGGCACAAAAAAAGTTAGGCTTGAAAGAACACGAGCATTGAAGGCCTTGGCCGAACGTGATGAGATTCCAAAAATTGTCTTTTCTGATGAGAAAATGTTCACCATTCAACAGTATGTGAATAAAAAAAATGATCGTGTTTGGTTAGAGCACAAGTCCAACGATAATTTGGACACAAGAGTTGCCATGCGCAACCAATCACCAGCTTATGTTATGGTTTGGGCTGCAGTGACTGCAGATGGACGCACTCCTCTGGTTTTCATCGAACATGGAGTCAAGGTAAACCAAGAGGTATACCGCCAAAAGATCCTAAACGATGCTTTGCTATCTTGGGCACGTAAACACTTTGGTACGAACCGTTGGACATTCCAACAGGACTCGGCACCGTCACACAAAGCTCGAGCGACATAGCAATTTTTACAAAATTGCGTTCTGCGGCTGATTTCGTCGAAAGAATGGCCACCATATTCACCAGACTTGAATCCCATGGATTTCTCCATATGGTCCATTTTGGAGAGTAAGATGTCCACTAAACAATACGAAAGTGTTGATGCATTGAAGTCAGCTCTTGTTCCAGAATAGAATAAAATTCCGCAAGCTCACGTTCGGTCAGCATGCAATGCTTTCTATGGAAGACTGAATCAAATAATCAGAGCCAACGGAGGTCATATCGAGCAGTAACATGTTTTTCATAAAATGTAATATGTTTTCAACATATTCCACGAAATTTGAATAAAAAATAATGAAAATTAAAAAATACAGCGTTTTCATTTGGTAACACTTGGTCTCAGCCACCACTCAGTATATACAACCAATCTCAAAATTTAGCTAACCAGCAAAACACTGAAACGTTAGAAGACCTGATATAGTCAAAACGTATAGGAAGTACTCCTCCTTAGGAGTTCTTATAACGACCTAGAAAAACTACAGATAACTAGTATAATAGAGCAACTAAATGGTATTGCTGGATTTGTAAAAGCGGTTTGATCCCGTAGGATGGAATTACATCGGAAACATAAGAGGTGCGCACCATCTATGGGTCAAGTTGGCAGTTTTTCAGTCGCCGTATGTAAAATGTAGTTTTAAAAATCCTTTTTCGAAAAATGTTTTCATTTTGGTCACCACTGTAATACACACGAAAATTCTTTAAATTCTAATTTCAAGCATTTTTGAGTTCCGGACGTACTAAATTTACAGTGTGGTAGGGAGTATATTGCGTTTTCATGAACACGGACCAATTGTTGCTTTTAATATTAATAATAACTACTCGAAAAAAATAATACAAAACATTTCTTAATGGCGCCGTTTAAGATGGTAATGATGCTGTTGAATAAGATCAAATATACAAGAAAAACAAAATTTGAATAACATGTGTAACAAAAATTTTATTTTTTTGTGGTATTTCCGTTTCATAATTTCTTTAAATAACATACAAGAAATACGATTAACTTATAAATTGGATTTATTACAATAATCAACCTTGATGGTTTGTAATTATCATCACATTAATGATACAGTTTTCTTTAATGTAAACATGCATAAGAGAGATCGACGCGGACTTTGTAAATTGATTTGTTTTGTCAATGTTACGGTTTCAGAATTAAATCAATTGAATGATATTAAATTTAACAATAAAACGCTTTGTGGTATTTTTGCAAACGTTTTTTACGGTCTAGAAAAATCGTTATATCTAATTCTTGGGTATGAATGCAATCATGGGAAAGTATCTGTTTAAATGGTTTAGCAATTTTTCAAAATTTAAATATGTATTGGAATCTAATCGAAACTTTATGCAGAAACATCAACAATTCTTATTTGGATAAGGAGAGTTGTGGACACAGTTTTTCTATAAGATGTGAATGTGGGGTCGGAGTTGATTCGTTCTAGCATGTTTTAAGCGACCTTTACGCGATTGCGTTTTTGAACAAAATTAAGGTCTTTCGGAACTAGTCGAGCGGCTTCATGCCCAAACAATCGTGTACAATAGTACGAATTAATTCATGAGAAACAGAAAATTCAGTTGCTATCTTTCTCAAATCAAAATGACGATTTTCCTTCACCATTTCCTTCACTTTATTGATAAAGAGTCTTTATTGAGACACATCTTCCACTTTTCCACCACATCTCAGACTGCTTTTGAATGCACGGCACCACTCATATGCACGTGTTTTTGATAAAGTCGATTCACCGTAAACCTTCTGCAACATTTTCAGCGATTCGACATGCGAAATTCTATTTGTAGTACAAAATTCAATTCTTTGTCAAAACGTAAGAATTTCAAATTATATTACAATTATTTAAAATATTAGAATTTCTCGAATTTCAAATATAACTTACAAGAGACACTCCTTTTGGTCTAAGCAGTCCCTTAATATCATATTAAGTGCTTAGAAAATGCTTAAAATGACTTTGGAATGTACCTAAGGTCCATTAGAAAAATCACATTTTTAAATCTCATCTCACACCCTGTCAGACCCATTATAAAATCATATAACTAACTAGGGACGATTTTTTTTGGTCTAACCACTCCACCAATATCTCTGAACTGCATGCTAAATGACTAGAAACTACTTAAAATAACTTTAAAATGTTCCTAAGACCCCAATTTCAGGGAACATTGTAATTTATGAAAAGTTTAAATATTTCAGGCAATTTTCTTAAAATTACACAACATCAATCCGCTTGAATGTGTTTTTACCAGTGCTGTTACAATAAGTTTGTTGTTGTTAGATAAATTTCACTAGCTTCAGAGAGGATCGTGCTGTGATGTGAATAGCGACAATATTAGCAATTTTGTCGGTACCAAGAATCAACTCGAGCGCGCAATGACTGCACTAATCTGTAAATAAAATAAGGAAATTACTCAACTATTGACAAATGATGACTAACATGGCATTTCATACCGCCGGCTTCACCCCATTTTTGAGGCCTTTGGGAAGCTGCAGTTAAGACAGTGAAAAGAGGCTTAATATAGGTTATTGGTGAAGCAACATTGACTTTTGAAGAACATCGACGATCTTTTAACTAGTAGAGGCTTGTTTAAATTCATGACCACTCCCACCACTATCAACCCACCCTACAGATGTCACCTTTTTAACTCCTAAACACTTCTTTATTATTACATCCTTAAAAGCAATTCAACAAGATACTATGGGAGAATCGATTTGATTACGAGAACGATAAATGATAACACTACTGTCCGTTTGGAAAGGACACTTGACTGTTATCCTAGGCTATTATTTCCACGTAGTGGAATTTGCAGACAAACTTTACGATTTATTTTCTATATTATTTATGTTAATTAGATCCACTAAAGAAACTTTCAACTTCTGTTCTGAGTTCGAGTATGCAATTTTTCCATTGTGTGGAAAAAGTTTCATGTGACATGTTGGCGGATAACTACGCACATGGAAAATTTTTGTCATTTTAAATTCATATTTTTTTTCATTTGTAAAGCTTTTAATCATTAACGAATGAGTAATAAAATGAGCATACATCATTATTTTGGGGACACTTTTTTATTGTGTAGGTTGGAGTCTCAGATATATGAATGAAAACAATTTCATTCATGTGGCTCCCTCTGCTGGCCTTATAGTAAGTTATCCTGGGAGTAAGGTTTTTAAAAACTTTTGTCAATGATTTTGGCGCTTGGTTAGCATGGCAAAAGTTGGTCAGCATGGCTCTATAATGGTCGCTATTAACGGTAACGGCGTTTCTAGCAGCGTTTTCGAATAAAAATAGGCCAATTTGGCACCACTCCAAAATGCACACGAAAAAGTCTTCTCCGAGATGGAAATGCTCTTCGTCTGAAACGATTATTTTTCTGTCCTATACTATGGATCATAGCCGCAATATTCTCGGACATGTGCACGGTTTGAGCTCGGGGACCACTTCTGTCATCCAATAGCAAGCCTTTCTCACGAATGTTCTTCACCGATTCATATTTCTTTTCATTCGCACAGTTTCGGCTACACAACACTGAAAATAAGTTTTCATGATTGTTTCCAGCCGCGGAATATCAAACTGACGAGCTGTCAAAATTTCAAGGAACTCGTTCAAAAAAGTGTTGCCATAGCCTATGATTTAAAAACAAACCAATAGATGGCCCACCTTGTACATAAATTGTTGATACAATTTCCTAGATTTATTTTTTGGAGATGCTCAATATGCTGGAGTTGAAGATCCAAAATCGGGTGGCGCATGGCAGGTGAAAATATTATAAACAAATATTTTCTGTATTTATTTAAATAAAACATAATTTTTCTTAAAAACAACAAAAAATCTTTAAGTTTGAAATAAAATTATTACCATTTTCATGTGAAAAGTACTAAGGAAATCGGCTGGTATGGAAAGAGTATGAAAGACAACCGAGTTTTCAGTTCTAGCCCAAAAAATTGCGGATTTAAAGCCTGGCAACACTAATACAAAATTAAACTATCTTGATAGAAAATATTAAAATACCAACTTGCAAATGTTACAATTCTAAAAAAATGAAAAATTTTAATAAAAATTGTTGTGGTTCCTTATGTGAAAAACGTTGGGTCAAAAATTCTAAACGATCATTTATTGCATCCTTAGGTATCTGCCATATATTATATATTTTCCATATGTTAAATCAAAATTTATTCTGTTACCACAGCAAAACCGCTATATTTTACTGTAGTTTGTTGGGGAATCGGAGGCTTAAGGGCTCGCGTAGTTCCCAACAATTGTTTATGTCGTATAATGCTCTGATGTATACTTTAATATAAATGCCATTCATATTCAGGGGTGATACATAATTTAGTCTGATAAAAAACTAAAAATAAATACAGGTTTCGTTTTATTTTACTCTTTTGGGTTAAGCAATATTTTCCTTTCATGATAGTATCACGATAGATTATTTTTTGGGCTGACATTAAAATATGTCGGTTTCCCTTTCGTTAACAGAACAATTTTTGGATTGAGATAGAGAAAATTGAGTCTTTTTAAACATGTTTGGACTGACTCTTGCGTATAGTCAAACTTTGTATATTTTGGTATTGCCATAGATTTTTGTTGGGTTTGAATTTGAACCAACTTCGTATATATGCAAAATTCCACCTTATTTCCAATTTATTTTTTTCTCTTTGTAGTCGAGATTCACACCGATGCTGGAATTTGTATGACCTTTGTCTTTGGCGAGTAGTATGGATTTCCGCGTACTTTACATGGTTCTTTCCATAGAAAGAGTGTGGTTTTTGCTCGCGAATGTAAACTTAATTCCGCCATCTATATAGTTTATAAAGTTAAGAACCCAATTACAGATCGTAATCTGATGCAGAAAAATCCGTTTTGCATCCTACCCCTATCGAGAAAACCCAATTTAGTTACCTGACGTGATTTAGTTTGTTTGTATTCTAAAGATTATATTTACTCTTTCTATTGCTACCGTCTGTGCAAAATAAATCGAATATGAAAAACTATAGCGACTATTTCCGTCTCGTTCTATTATTAGATAGTTATTTTGGCAAAATTTTGGTTTAACAGTGTAATCACTCATACATGTTCTGTATATGTTAGTGCCGTTTCTAACAATTAACAAAAATAAATATGGATTAGTACACTGTTAAAATATTTCTTATAAGAGTTTTGAGTGAATAAAAATAAAACTCATGAGAACAAAAATCGGGTTCCTTATGATAATTAAATGAAGCACACCGTCCTTTTGTTACTATTCCAAACGGATTGATCGCGATAGATTTGTTTGTTTTGTTTGTGACGTCGGAATATTTTTGAGTAGAATTTATTCAGTGCACTCGTGGAGTCTGAGTGGAATAAATTTAACGTCCAATAACAACAAACCAGATATAATTTTTCTGTAAATCTTCGCGTTTGTAGTCAAAACTTCAACAAACCCGGCGGTATATGCCAAGTGCTCTTGAATCGCCTGTGAGTTGAGATTGAAACTACTATATAAATAAACATCAGTTTTAAATTTCGGGCTGAACGTTTTTGCTAGACTCATAGTGGTGAATCACTTAATACTAATTAAGTTTTCGCATTGTCGCTTTCAGGTTAGGTTTGGCCTGTCTAGGTTTTCCAACAATTGAATAGACAATTTAAAAATATCATTACAGATTATCATGCCATATTTTACTGTCGCGACAGTGCTATTTTTTCGGGCTGGGATATACAATGTTCTCGATAGTTATAGTTTACTATTGCTAACGGGCTTTTCAACTGAATATTGGGCTGCTTCATATAAATAAAGAGTCTGACTATGCCACCAAGCATAATAATATATCTTAAAAATACATAAAAGTAATTTAAAAATTTTGGGCTAAAGAGTCTTATAAATGTCATGACATTCTATCACGATACTGTTTACTGTCATGCTAGTGATATTTTTTCGGGCTGGGATAGTAAACTCCCACAAATTATTATTTACAATTCCATGAAATATTTTTAGGAAAATTGAATTGAATAATCAAACACTCAACATATAAATCGGAATCCAATATGAGTTTTATATTAAAGAGCGAGTGAGCTGAATATCATTAGAAAGAGACAAAATGAATTTTTAATATAGTTTTTTTTTATTATTTTTTTTATTCTTTATACTCATTCGCAGTTCGCTTTTCACGTCCTTAGCTTACGCAGTTGCCTGCCAAATCGAGGACGTATGTCTATAGGTCCGATTTTATGACCATCTGCACATTGCATAGCTCCATGCCAGAGCCTATACTGGGATGGAAGATGGGCCGGTTCATGAGTTTGCACTCCGACAGGGGGTCATAGTTGTGTTCCATTTCATCATAGATCGTAACCTGTTGATGAAAATTACCTTTTGCACCTGCCCCTATCGGGATTCGAACCGGGTACAAGATCCAACAAGTCAGTGAAGTTAGCCCGAAAACCCATCCCGAATTTTTTGGTATGTTTCTTGGCTAAAGTGTAGTCAACCCGAAAAAAGTGTAGTCGTTACAAAAATGTAGTGCTAACTCGAAACCCCGAACTTTTGTTACATAAAAATGTAGGATTATCCCGAAATTAAAATCTAATTTAATTTCAATTTACACTTTTTTAATAATTTTTTTAGTGGATAAAGACTCGAGTGAGAATTTCTAGCAAACTTTAAAATTTTGTGGAGCAAATACCAGACATAAATTGCACTAGCGATATATACGGCTATTTAGGTCTTGGCTGTGTTAATAAACCCTGCGAATCTCATTTTCATATCAGGTGGAAAAATGATGTAAATGTTGATGTGAATTTGTGTGGATAAAGACTTCTTGAGTGAGAATTTCTAGCAAACTTTAAAATTCTGTGGAGCAAATACCAGATATAAATTGCACTAGCGGTATATACGGCTATTTAAGTCTTGGCTGTGCTAATAAACCCTGCGAGTCTCATTTTCATATCAGGTGGAAAAATGATGTAAATGTTGATGTGAATTTGTGTGGATAAAGACTCGAGTGAGAATTTCTAGCAAACTTTAAAATTTTGTGGAGCAATTTACCAGATATAAATTGCACTAGCGGTGTATACGGCTATTTAGGTCTTGGCTGTGCTAATAAACCCTGCGAATCTCATTTTCATATCAGGTGGAAAAATGATGTAAATGTTGATGTGAATTTGTGTGGATAAAGACTTCTTGAGTGAGAATTTCTAGCAAACTTTAAAATTTTGTGGAGCAATTTACCAGATATAAATTGCACTAGCGGTATATACGGCTATTTAAGTCTTGGCTGTGCTAATAAACCCTGCGAGTCTCATTTTCATATCAGGTGGAAAAATGATGTAAATGTTGATGTGAATTTGTGTGGATAAAGACTCGAGTGAGAATTTCTAGCAAACTTTAAAATTTTGTGGAGCAATTTACCAGATATAAATTGCACTAGCGGTGTATACGGATATTTAGGTCTTGGCTGTGCTAATAAACCCTGCGAATCTCATTTTCATATCAGGTGGAAAAATGATGTAAATGTTGATGTGAATTTGTGTGGATAAAGACTCGAGTGAGAATTTCTAGCAAACTTTAAAATTTTGTGGAGCAAATACCAGACATAAATTGCACTAGCGGTATATACGGCTATTTAGGTCTTGGCTGTGCTAATAAACCCTGCGAGTCTCATTTTCATATCAGGTGGAAAAATGATGTAAATGTTGATGTGAATTTGTGTGGATAAAGACTCGAGTGAGAATTTCTAGCAAACTTTAAAATTTTGTGGAGCAAATACCAGACATAAATTGCACTAGCGGTATATACGGCTATTTAGGTCTTGGCTGTGCTAATAAACCCTGCGAATCTCATTTTCATATCAGGTGGAAAAATGATGTAAATGTTGATGTGAATTTGTGTGGATAAAGACTCGAGTGAGAATTTCTAGCAAACTTTAAAATTTTGTGGAGCAAATACCAGACATAAATTGCACTAGCGGTATATACGGCTATTTAGGTCTTGGCTGTGCTAATAAACCCTGCGAGTCTCATTTTCATATCAGGTGGAAAAATGATGTAAATGTTGATGTGAATTTGTGTGGATAAAGACTTCTCGATTGAGAATTTCTAGCAAACTTTAAAACTCTGTGGAGCAAATACCAGATATAAATTGCACTAGCGGTATACACATCTATTTAGGTCTTGGCTGTGCTAATAAACCCTGCGAGTCTCATTTTCATATCAGGTGGAAAAATTATGTAAATGTTGATGTGAATTTGTGTGGATAAACACTTCAAAATTGTTTATTAAAACGCCTTTTCCAAAAGTTAATAAAAATACATTCTGATTAATAAAATATTTTTGTTTCTATTTCTACATCCTCAATCGGACCTTAATTTTTATAATTCTTTAATATTTTACAAATTTTCTTGGGCTAGGTTTCATTATCTTAAAATGTTAATTTCTTTCGCGAATTGAGTGACTTTTTTATGGAATTTTACCCAATTTGCTAGAAATAACTACAAAAGAGAGGACGATTTGATACAAAATAATAAAAATATTAATTATTGGGAATCGTTTGACTCGAATATCTTAGAAATGAGTGAATTTTGTGTTGCGTCACTATTGCATCAAATGAGCGATATGTACATGGGATTTTTGGTGGACCAAATTTTACAACCGCAGAGCCAAGATATTTATAAGGAATAACAAATATGATGTCTGGTAAACTATAAATTTTAACAGATTAGCAACTAACGTTCACATTACACTCACAAAAGGAATATAGTAAAAGGTAAGAAAAGAAAGAGGATCTTACTGATTACATACGAGATACAAATTACCTTTCTATATATCGAAACCCTGGTTGTTTGGCTATAACATAATACGTGTATATTAATAGCACCTGTTTAAACAAATTAATGTGATTAGATAATAATAGATTGGGTTTCGGTTTTATTTCTAATATTTTTTTTTATATCTTTTATAGTTTTACAGTTTTAAAGTTTTCATAAAAAAAGACGACCAATACAAATTTGATAAGATTTCTTGGGTTCGTCGCTTACTATAACATTACATGATGATGTCTTTTGTCGTTTTGTATCTTATTGTAAATATATATACGAGTATTATATATAATAGTGAGATGAAATTTAAGAAATTATGAAAATACAAGTGAAATTGGGGCCTAAAAGCTATAAACTATCCAAAATCGAATACCATTAATAGGTCATTGAATGAGTTCACTATAGTTTATGAGTGTTCGGTTTACACGCAGCGCGATCAAAAATCAAACACCTGTTTCTAATACCAATGAGTCATGCCAGTAGAATTTCGAATAGTATGCGCAAAGTTTTCTTGGAATTTTGTAAATAATTTGCAAGCGTAATAATTGGGTATGTGCGCTGTGGAACTCAAGGGTTCGTATGTAACAAACAGGTTTGATGTTCTACTGTACACGGTACGAGCTATCAAAATAAAAAAATAAAAAAATTATACATGATTTGGCCATCCATCAAGTACATACATACAAAGTTGCTTGCGTGTCTCTATCAAAGGACCAGTAAAGAAAACGTCGCAACTTTACTTAATTACATATGTTTTAATGGCATATTATTCGTTATTTAATAAAATATTCAAACCACTTAAGTAATTTATATATTTGAAAATTTAAAAAAAACAGAAATTGTGGTTATCTTGTCTCAAATTTTTTTTAGATATATTTGCGGCTACACGCATATAATTGATATTTCAATTTAGGTTAGTACTATACATATTTAAACGACACAAATTCCGAGAAACCGAACAGAAATAAAATAAAACTGGATACAAGATAAAATGTTGTTAGAGCAGACAATATGTAAAAGACATAATATTTTAACAAATTTATACGCTCGATATAACTTTTTTTATTGTTATTTAGTATTTAGCGATTTGTATATTTGCAACATTAAACAACAACATTAAATTTTAATTTCAAATAGGAATACCTCGTTTAACGTTTTGAAAGGCGGTATCTTACGCTCTCGATGTCATTTGAAAAGAAACGAATATCTGTCTGCGACAGAGTTAGGACAAATAAATTTTATTTGCATATCAATATTATTCTTGACTTCCTAAAATTCCATTCAAAGTTTCATATTAAAATGTCAACATTTTAAATGCGATTGCCGCAGTTTACACATCCCAATAAAATTACCATTCACGTAATTTACAACTGAATGAAATTTAAAGAGATACCATCCCTAAAATTCTTTCAACATTTATTAAAATCATCACCAAAAGCGATTTGTTAGCAAGAGAGCAAAAATAAAAAATATTTAATCAATGATCACAAGCGAAATTTAAATATACATTACAATATAAATTATATGCACAGCAAACCTCTATATAATCAATTTGTTGCAACATTGTAACGCAAGAGAGATATAAATGTTTTGTAGAAACGACTGGATACTAGTGTACATCGACTAGCGTGTCTTTATAAAAATGGAGGGGTGAATATGTTGTGGCCCATACCTAACTTTCTTAACATAACATCATTTCATTTGAAATCTTGTTTTTGAATTTCGAATTTTGTTGCAATCAAATTAGCTCTAACCTATTTTATTGGCAAGCAAACGGTTATAACTAGAAGCAGTCAATAAACAGTTAAATATCTTCAACATAAATTGAATTCAAAATACACAATGAAATCTATTATTAGGAACCCTGGTAATTCATACTCCTCATGTATCCACACAAAAGCATGATACCAAATTAGATAAGCTTTAAGGGCATGTTTTCCTAATACAACTTTGGTTCAATCATCTTTGAGTTTGGAGCTCTAGTCTTATAAACTCAAGGATGGAACACTGCTGGTAGCTTAATGTCCTGATAACATTGAAGTTGTACTACAAAGGCCAAGTTGGGCTGCTTGCTTATTAGAAGGAAATTTAGAAATATCATTCGCAATATCACCAAAGTACGAAAAAGTTACAAATTGTCCCCTGAATTTGTTTCAATTTTTATTTGTTGGAAAAAGATATGAATCGATTATGCTATCGCTCCATATTGCCCGACAGACCGGTGTTTCGAAACATAGTTTTCCAAAATTCGTGCCGTTGTCGCTGAAGAGCTCCTGATACACTCCTCTTCTTGATACAAATATATTGAGTGGACCCAAGAAAACCTCACTTGTCAGATCTCCAACCAATTCAAGATGGACGGCCTTAGTACTCAAGCTAATAAAAAACATACCTAGGGCTTGAAATTCTTTTATTCTCAACCTATCTGCATAAGAATCAATATTACTCAGCTTAATTGAGCGCTTGGCAAATTCCCCATTAGCTGTTTTTACTTGTGCTTTGAATTTGGCACTAATAACACACTGGTTGACAACTTGTCGAACAAAATTACGGCACCGTTGGCCCGGAAGTCTTGTCCTGTGAGTCAGTTGCGTTAAGATATTCAAAATTATAGGATGCTTGATAGAATATGTTATATTGGTATTCTCTAGTCCGATTGATAAATCGGAGAACGTACGCTAGGATAGTTTAAACTGTTGTCAATGTTATTAAATTTGTCATTAAATTTGAATTTTATCAGCCAAAATAGCGAATGCGAACGCTTTGTTACTTTCCTTTTCAATGGGACCATAATTAATTTGTTGTGGGGGCCAATGTTCCTTGGTTTGATATAGCCAAACGGACTCACGCCACGTTAGACGATGATGAGTGAGCCATTTTGGTGATAATCCACTGGAAGCACAATTTACCGGGTTGTCTGAGAAAGCAACATGATATAAATGTTTTCGTGATTGTGATTTTGGCGGTTACACCCGAATATGTTGGAACGCTTCGAGTGACCGGGCACCAATCAAATACATTTTTTGAGTCTGTTAGTGGAGATTACTTAGATTTACCAACAAAACTGCAGCACGTAGTTCCGGTCTAGGAAGGTGTTCAATCGGGGTAACATTGGTTTTATCAATGATGAGATGAACGTAGATGTTTTCTTCAATGAGGTGTATATACAAATCTTAATATTTATTTCGACGGGTGCCAGAATTCCAAGAGGGTTAAATTCGCGACTAGCTTCGGAGACTACTATACGTTATTTGAATGATGCGTTACTTTCCAGATTCGAGGTAGATGAAAGACTGATATCTTAATCGATCATGGATCAATCAACTTCACGTGATCTTCGGATTCATTATCTTCGTTACGGCAGACGAATGATGAGTTTGGCATCCACTTACGGATATTAAAACCATGTTGTAAAGGGTGATTTTTTAAGAGCTTGAGAACTTTTTTTTTAAAAAAAACGCATAAAATTTGCAAAATCTCATCGGTTCTTTATTTGAAACGTTAGATTGGTCCATGACATTTACTTTTTGAAGATAATTTCATTTAAATGTTGACCGCGGCTGCGTCTTAGGTGGTCCATTCGGAAAGTCCAATTTTGGGCAACTTTTTCGAGCATTTCGGCCGGAATAGCCCGAATTTCTTCGGAAATGTTGTCTTCCAAAACTGGAATAGTTGCTGGCTTATTTCTGTAGACTTTAGACTTGACGTAGCCCCACAAAAAATAGTCTAAAGGCGTCAAATCGCATGATCTTGGTGCCCAACTTACCGGGCCATTTCTTGAGATGAATTGTTCTCCGAAGTTTTCCCTCAAAATGGCCATAGAATCGCGAGCTGTGTGGCATGTAGCGCCATCTTGTTGAAACCACATGTCAACTAAGTTCAGTTCTTCCATTTTTGGCAACAAAAAGTTTGTTAGCATCGAACGATAGCGATCGCCATTCACCGTAACGTTGCGTCCAACAGCATCTTTGAAAAAATACGGTCCAATGATTCCACCAGCGTACAAACCACACCAAACAGTGCATTTTTCGGGATGCATGGGCAGTTCTTGAACGGCTTCTGGTTGCTCTTCACTCCAAATGCGGCAATTTTGCTTATTTACGTAGCCATTCAACCAGAAATGAGCCTCATCGCTGAACAAAATTTGTCGATAAAAAAGCGGATTTTCTGCCAACTTTTCTAGGGCTCATTCACTGAAAATTCGACGTTGTGGCAGATCGTTCGGCTTCAGTTCTTGCAGGAGCTGTATTTTATACGGTTTTACACCAAGATCTTTGCGTAAAATCTTCCATGTCGTCGAATAACACAAACCCAATTGCTGCGAACGGCGACGAATCGACATTTCACGGTCTTCAGCAACACTCTCAGAAACAGACGCAATATTCTCTTCTGTACGCACTGTACGCATTCGTGTGGTTGGTTTAATGTCCAATAAAGTAAACTGAGTGCGAAACTTGGTCACAATCGCATTAATTGTTTGCTCACTTGGTCGATTATGTAGACCATAAATCGGACGTAAATCGCGAAACACTTTTCGAACCGAACACTGATTTTTGTAATATAATTCAATTATTTGCAAGCGTTGCTCGTTAGTAAGTCTATTCATTATGAAATGTCAAAGCATACTGAGCATCTTTCTCTTTGACACCTTGTCTGAAATCCCGCGTGATCTGTCAAATACTAATGCATGAAAATCCTAACCACAAAAAAATCACCCTTTAGTAGCAATCCGTGATGTTTTCTTTTAGTTGGATGGTTTTGAGTCCAGTATCGCCCGCCACCTGTCATTAAAACATTAACGTTTATATCGTGGCGAAGAGCGTTAGTTGCAGGAGCATTGGAATTTTCGTTATATTATCGGGAATTTTCTTGAATGCTCTAGTTACCAGTTTTGAGACGGAAGTGGCGGACGGGTTTAGCAGTTAAAATAAATTTGTGCTCTAGAAATCTGATAATTATTGAATCCTTTGTGAACGGTTTGACCAATTACTAGACAATCGTTCAAAGATGTTCCCGTTGTTGTCCGAGGACCCACCAAAACAGCTATCAATTTGGTCATCGAGCGAGAGCGTTTTAATACTCCTTGATGAGGTAAGTAATATCCAATATTAGTTTCCTCAGGTTGCTGAATTTCTTCCATGTGATTTAGTGTTTGTAACACTCTTACAAGAATTTTTGTTATAATGTTCGAAATTCGGTTTCTCGGGCGTAGCGTCGTTCCATCTCCCTCAATCTTTGTACCGCAATGTGAAGTGATTTGGTTCTAGAGATGTAACAGTTCTCGCAAAGTGTCTCCTCTGGGAATAAAATAGGTTTGGAGTTTGACACAGATTCGATTTCCCAGAATTTACGAAGCATGTTATCCAAGTTCACGTCTAACTGTATTGCAAACATCGAAACCACATTTCCGACTTATCGTACCCAACTTCCAGAGATAACCCAACCTAACACAATTTTTTATAATATGGAATCAATATCGCGGATTTTATTTTGTCAAATAAAAAAAGAAATCCGCACTGATCAAAATATCTATGCGAGATGATTCATGAAATTGCGAGATCACGAATTTACGCAAATTTCCTGCATGATTTCCTTTCGTAAAACCATC
This sequence comes from Nephrotoma guestfalica, assembly GCA_963691935.1. Classification (NCBI taxonomy): domain Eukaryota; kingdom Metazoa; phylum Arthropoda; class Insecta; order Diptera; family Tipulidae; genus Nephrotoma; species Nephrotoma guestfalica. The sequence goes on along the minus strand of OY829913.1, from coordinate 62,374,481 downwards.
GCTGGATCTGCCTAATCCTGTTATGAACAATTTATCGTTCGTTTTCTTTAAGCCTAGCCGCTTCTACGTAGGATTCTGATATAAAACTGGACTGAGAATCTACATATTCTGCAAATAATAATCTGGACTGGTCGTCTAGTTTCTGAATCAATACTAAAATCAACTAATGATCTCGAGTTACAGCACTTTCACCCAACGCCTTTAAGCAACCGGATAACCTTATCGGAAGTATCTATAAGTTGCTTAACATTACCTGGGTTAGCAGTGTTAATTGCTGGTCGTTTGATGAAGGTACACAAAAACACATTGATTATGCTCTGCTTACGACCCTGTCGAGTTTTAAGTTCATAATTGACATCGCAGTACTTGCTCTAGGTTATACTGAAATGCCTCAGAAGGATTGTGGCTTCGCCGCAAAAGCCTCTATACGATTCTGAAACTGTTATACAAAACTTAACGTTGTAGATTCGTGAATTTTGGAATCAACTTCTTTAGCTTCTTCGCGTGTATGCCACCAATTTTCTGAGGTATGGTGGATTCTCCAATATCTTGGTTCATTTTCATTAAAGCTTTTCCTTGCTCAATTTTCCAGTCCGGCAAAAATCGTGAGACTGTAAGAAACTGTCAGTTGTATTTATCCCCACCTCCATCTTAGAATTTATTTCAAGCTGTACCGGGGCCTGTACAGCTTAGCAAGTAGAGGTTCGATTAATTATATGCCTCATTGAAGAAGTATTTGGTGCACTCACTATTTATCTGGGGATCTGTAACTGCCGAATTAATTGAAGGTCTAGCGAATCCCGATACAGAAGTAAAAATTTTACTTCTGATTGAATGAAAAACTGGTGGCTGTAAAAATTTTAAATGTGACCATGAGCTAAAGAGGTAAAAGGGTCTTTGGTTTATTTCTTGTTTTCAGTGAATATTTATGGTCTAGTGAGAGAGCTTTGCATGGTCAACAAGCAAAACTGAGTAGTCATTTTTTAAGCAATAATCTGTAGTTATTTTTATTACTTCCTTTTAGCACTGTCTTAAATCTAGTGAGAGAATACCGATAAGCCGTTCAATTGTTTGGCCTTGTTAACCAGTTTAGAATTATTTTCCTATTGTCCCAAATTATTTCCTCAGGTAGGTTAATAATAATTGATAATGCTCTGGAAGGGTACTGGCGAGAGCACGTTCCCGTTACCAAGGAAGTAGGGTGGGACAGAATGTACGTGTCGCCGCCCCTCTTTTGGTAGATGCGTTTTGAGAAAATAATAAGGGAAAGGCTGTCGTTAGTTTCTCTACACATTAACTTACCTACTTTCTTTGGAATTCCATAGAATCAATTTTTATCCAATCCTCTTTATGATATAAGGGCCATTCAGTGCTTATAGATGTAAAGAGAGAGGTTAATCTGAACTGTTGCTCTTTCAAAATCTAGCCTCTGGGCTTGTCTGTGCTTTCTAATGCTGGTACTAAAACTGGAGGAGCATAATGGTCCTGCCACTTCACTGTTCTTTCTTGAAAATAAAGAGGTATACCAACCGGAAAGGCCAATTTTCTTTATAGTTAAAGTCTTTAAGGTCTCTTTTTTGTGAGCTAGAAATGGTTATTTATTAATACTCCTATTATCCCAAATTTCACTCGTTTTTTCTGCAGTGTGGCAGATTGATCAAAAAATCCGTAGACTCGAGATTTCATCCATTTTTGATAGTTTTTAACATCGCACAGTGGTTACAACCGGATTCAATTCTCGATAGTGGCAAGATTTAAATGAAATTTTCCATTATCTGATTACGATCGGTGTTGTAAATGAACTACAATTCGAGATGTTGATCCATTCTATGTAGAGTTTGATTTGGGATGGGCTAAGGTTGTTTATTGGGGTGCAAGGTAAAGTTAAGTTAAAGTTTTATTACAGTTAATACACTATTAAACCCTAAACCATTAAATAAATTTTACCTAACATTTTATTGAGTTTTGTTAGAATTACATTATCAAATAATTGTTATTTAACTCGAATATTATAATTTTATTATTATCACTTGAGCTTTCGCAACTTCTTCCGATCCATAACCAAAAGTTAATGAATGATTTAAAAAAATAGAGGCATTTTACTGGTGGCAGTACCATCTGTTATATGGCATTAGTACTATTTTTTTTCGTTTCTATGAAAATTAGCCTCAATCTTTTTGGTGCGACAATTTTTCTTTAAGAGTCCTTGTATGTGTTTTGTGTTAATTTATTAACGGCGGAAAGACGCCCAACATTATTTTTGATTAAAGGGGAGAATACGCCCAACCCATTTACAGTCACGGACGGCCAACAACGTGGCCATTTTGATTAAAGATAGAAAGATGCCCAACCCATTTCGGCAATCAACGACGCCGCAACCCTCAAGGTCGACCTCAATGAGGTGAAAGAGTACCGATTTTCTTTGAATCAAAATTTTACATTTTTCAATTTCAATTTTAAATTTAAATTTTTTTCAATTTTTCAATTCTCAATCGAGTGCCATAACGGTTGCATGGCACGCACGATTTTTTTGTCTTGAAAAATTTATTTAAATAAAAAACAGCACGGCGTAGGATTCCAGGCTTTCGGCTTTATTTTATTTTCCCATTCAACGGCCTCGAGTTATTCTGCGTAGTGATTGTTTTAGTACTTATCCTTGTCTCGTTTGCTCCTAAAATGAATTGCTAAATTTCTTTCGGTTTGGTATGATGGGAGGTGGGGTCTCATTTCGTTTCGGTTGTTTCAAGCTGTTCTTACCACTCCCCTTCTTCCTCTTGGCAGGACATCCACAGGGTCGGAGTGGTGAGTCCAGCATATGTGTTGTTAATTCGGGGGCGACCGTAAAATCTACATGATCTCCCCGTGGTATTTCGGTCCTATCCAGCTGTTGAAGTATTTAATGTGGGAGATAATCTAGAGGTCCCATCAAATGAAGAGAGGATTTGTCTGTTAGTGAGACGTCCCTACCCTCTTATGTTGCTTCGTTGTAGCTAGGCATCGTCCTCTAGGGGTCGATGGGTCATCCGGGAGACCTCCTCAGCAGACATTGTACTTGTCATTCGGGGAGATTCAGTCGTTCCTAGGTGGACACACCCGGTTTGATTATTTTTACTCACTTTCCTCAAATTTCGGTCGATACAATTTTGGCGTAATTTAGTTTCCGTTTTTAGTTTACTCTTATTTTTATTCTGTTCCACGGTGTAGGCCAGGAATATGCAAGCCTCAACTTCCCCACGACCCAAAACCGTTAGATCTAGTCGGAAAAATCACCGTGAGCAACAAACTTATTGTAATAGTATTGGTGTAAGTAAACATTCAGGCGAATTTATATTGAGTAATTTAGAGGAGATGTGATTTTTTAATTGGCTTTAGGTACATTCCAAATTCATTCAAAGTATTTTCTAGGCAGCATGAACTTCAGAGTTATTGGTATACTGTTTAAATTCAAAAGAGTGTTCCTAGTAAATTACATGATTTTGTATTGGGACTGTCAGGGTGTTCCATGAGATTTAAAAATACGGTTTTGTATGGAACCTTTGGAACATTCCAAACTGTCTTTATGTTTTTCTAAGCATTGTCTGGGTTGAGTTATAAATTAAAGTAAAACGAACATTAGCTCTTCGAAGAACCCCCAAAACTACTCTTCTCGAAATCAGGACCCATCGCAATTGAGTTTTAATAGTCGTAAATCTCTTTTCGGCAAATTTTATCAATGTCATCTGGTTTAAAAAAAATTAAAAAATATCACGGACCCCTCCGGATGACCTTTTAACCGATTTTTCCCGAAATCAAGATACATCACAATCGATTACTAGTATACATATTTGAAAACTCCACTTCAGTAATTTTCATCAAAGTCGTCTGGGTTGAGTAAAATATTAAAAAATAAACCCGGAGCACCAAACGGCATTTCCCAAAATCAGAAAACCCCAGAAATAAATTAAAAATAACTCGGGCTACTCCGAAAGACCCTTTAAACGATTTTTCTCGAAACCAAGATCCATCGCAATCGATTCCTAGTACTTGAAACCCCTCTTTCAGCAATTTTCATTTAAACCATTCGAACCTTTATCAAAACTCATGACAATATTCCCGACAATGAAATAAATTCACCAATCTTTTTTTAGGTTTTACTGAAAATAATCAAATATCGATTAAATTTCTACAACGGTCGGTTATTTATATATTAAAATTGCTAAATAGTCCTAGCTGGATATTGGTACCCACGTTCATTTACGAAAATGACAAATAAAACTAATTTGAAAAATTCGCCTTGGTAATGAATTATACAATTTTTTTAGGTAACTGGGGTTAAGTTGGAGGCTTGCATCTTCTATTTCTATTTGCAAATCGTTTAACGAATCATATTGCCTACCTTGACCGTGTACCATTCTCGATAGTTCTGCCCAACAATTTTCTATGATGTTAAGGTCCGGCGACTTGGCTGGTCATTGCATAACTTTGATTTTATTTGCTTCAAACCATTTTTGTACTATTCCGGATCTATGCGCTGGTGCATTATCCTGTTGAAAAATCAAATTTCTTCGACGAAGTTGCTAATGGTAAAAACTTATTATTTAACAACTCTTTATATTTTTTACCAGTTAGCAATCCCGCAACAAATTCAAATTTCCTCTTGCCGAAAGAAGATATAAGACCCCATACCATAATGCCACCCCCACCTTGTTACCGTCTCATTTGTGGTAGTTCAGGAGTTCTAATATCGTGAAAATAATAGTTATAACAATCCGGGGCATCGAGACAAAACCGTTTTTCATCTGAAAATAAAATGTTGTTCTATTCATTTTTCTAGCTCATGTGCTTTTCAGCAAATGTCATTCTTCTTGAATGTTGCCTTTACTTAACGAAGGTTTATACTGCATTTTTCTTCGTTTGAGGAACGCAGTATTTTTCAAATAACGTTGTACAGTTCGTATCGATGACGTAACATTGGCTGAAGCTGCTATCTGGCGTGCCGTTTTACTGGAATTTCTAGCAATTCGTTTTTGCCGCTCAGCTAATGCGCATTTTCGACCTATATAATTAGATTTTACTCCATATTTGTTTTTTTTTACAATTTTATTGATGACATCTAAGCTACAGTTAACTTGTGATGCAATTTTTCTATTGCTTAATCCATTTCGATGCAAAGTCAACGCCGTCTGAACTTCGTGATATTCAATTTTTTTTCCACGACCCTAATGATGAATTATTATTATTTAATGCAGATAAAAAAAAACGTATCTAAAATACTTACAAAAATTAAATAAAATAAACTTTGCAATAATAAGATAAATTTTAATAATTAAAATAACAAAAGGTTGCCGATCGTATTCTATTGCCGCACTCTGTTCGTTAACTATTTCAATTTTTTTGATTTCTTCCCAATTTCGCTTTCAAAACGAATGTTCGCGGTGCTATACATAATTGTGTTTAGTTAAAGTACCGTTATTATACAGACAAAATATGTTTACTGTTGCCACTATCAAATAGACCGACAATTTAAATGAACGTACACCATTGTCGGGGAGTGTAAATATAAATTACTGTTCGTAATAATATTTATTTGATATATAGATAAATATGAATACTAGACTTCCAAGCACATCTATAACACTCCTTTTGGTCTAAGTAGTCCACTAATATCACTACAGTTCATGAGAAATGCTTAGAAAATACTTAGAATGACTTTGAAATGTACCTAAAACCAATTAAAAATCATTTTCCTCTCAATTACTCAATAAAAATTCGCCTGAATGATTACTTACACCAATACAATTAGTTTGTTGTTGTTGTATTTTTTGGATAAATTTCACTAGCATTGGAAATAAAGATATGTTTGTCTCTGTCACTACGGATCGCACAGAGGATCCATTCGGTCTTCTCCGTTTGATCCGTTTGATTCTTAAATGTATAATAATTTTTGTATTTAACTCAATGATGTTCTCTCTCGAATAACAAAAATCTCAGAAATTTCTCAGCATATGGTTAAGTAATATTGATTCCTTACATACAATAGTAGTCCAGAACCACTTCGATTAACTTCGTACCTCTGAGGATTTGTGTAATTAAAACGCCTTCTCAGAGATTTGGACTCAGGTTCCGTGAGCATATGAAATAGCTTACTAAATTGTTCATCCAGCTAGCTTTCTTGGAACTTCCTAACGAAGACAGAAACTACTGGTTGGCATTTAAGATAGGTTGATGAATTGCTCATCCACCCCGCCTGATTGGAACTTCTTTCTTCGGGCAGCAATTATCCTACGATTTTTTTTCATTTTAATTTTAAGTTTGAGCAAAAACACGATTTTCAGAGAATTTTTTAAGAATTTTGTAATTTCTAGTTAGATTTAAGCAAAAGTGGTAAACGACCATTAACACGCCTCTCCAAAGATTTTGACTCCGCAAGCACCTCAAATAGGTTTCTAAATTTCTCCATCCAGCCAGCCTGATTGAAACTTTCTAACATAATTTTTGAAATTCTAGTAACAGATTGAGTAAAAATGGTAAATGGTCATTAACACGCCTTGCCAGAAATTAAAACTCAGATTTCGTGATCACCTCATATAGGTTGCTAAATTGCTTGATCTGCCAGCCAGATTGGAATTTTTTAACCGGAACAGGAAATTTGTCTCTTTCCAGAGATTTGAACACGGGTTCCGTGAGCACCTCAAATAGATTTCTATATTGTTCATCCAGCCAGATAAATTGAAATTTCCTAACAAGGACAGCAAATTTGTTAAGAATTTTTTAATTACAATTTTAAGTTTGAGTGAAAATGGTAAATGTCAAAAAAAGGTCTTTCCAGAGATTTGGATGCATGTTCCATGATCTCTAGGAATAATTTGCTAAGTTGCTCATCCAGCCAGCGTGGTTGAAACTTCTTAACCATGACAGCAAATATGTTAACAATTGTTGAATTTCTAGTTCACTCAGTTTGAGTGAAAATATTAAACCTAACGGTGGTTTAATATTTGCCAAAGATTTGAACTCAGGCTCCGTTAACAAATGAAATAGGTTGGTTAATTTCTCATCCAGCCAGTCTAATTAGGACTTCCTAACAATAACAGCAATATTATTAGGATCTTATTATAGCAGTTCAATTTTTAAGTGGTTTTTCAACCAAGTTTTAAGTCATTTAACCCACAGTGTATATTTTGTTATTTTGGTATAAATTTCACTCCGATAGCAAAAAATTTAACTTGCCGGACGTTTGGTAAAACTGTCTTGCCTAATCAAAAAACATTATCCCTACTTAAATTTTTAAGTTTTCTTTTTTTAAGTTTCTTTTAAATCTTTTAATTCTTTCTCGTGTTTTGAAAATGAATTGAATGCTGTTGTAACCGAACTGATTCCAAATGGACGTGAACTAGCGGATTACACATCCACATGTCTGCTTTAAAGCTGTAGTCGATGCTGATCTTAAGGGGACGATTATGTACACGGAAAATTAGCCTAATAATGCATTTGTTAGACCGCTTAACAGTAAAATATTTGGTTACCGTCATTTGAGCCATACTAACCAACATGGCGAAGTATTAAAGTTATTACTCCTCAAATAACACCAATATTCAACAAGTAATGAATACTAACATCAGTCTAACTTCGATTTATTACCGTACCGCATCCAGTATTAGAGCTAAAGCCAAAAGTTTTCGTCTTTAGGTGCTTGGCAATAATTACGACATAATAATAATCTGTGGAACTTGGCTTAACGACAATACGCACTCTGAGTATTTTCCACCTGATTATGTCGTTCTCAGGAAGTACAGATGTAATTTCGATACCAACCTTAGAGGCGACGGGGTGCTGATTGCCATAAAAGATTCACAAATTTTCGGTCCGTGTAAGCAAACCGACAACTTAACTAAATCGTACTAGCAACAGCCGAGGTAAATTCTTGGATCTAATGTTTGCTAATGATGCTTCGTATTCCGAGATTTCTTCATGTGTGTCATAATACACCGATCGCGATAAATATTTTTCATAGAAATAGTTTTAAAAATTAGGCTTGATATAATAAGGAGTTAGTGAATCTGGGGAAATGTCGCAACAAGGCACATATATCGTTCAAACAGTGTTGTGCAATTACGCGTCAAAAATAGTCGTTTACATTTTTTACGTAAAAAATGTAAAAAATCAGTAATGACGGTAAAAAATTGTAATAAATGTAAAAAATATAATTAACTAGCGACATCTACATGAAAATACTTAAATAGGTAAAATAATTTAAAATACATTATTTTCTAGTAGATAATACAGCCATTACAGGTAACTACATCTATTGAAATTTTATTAATGTATTATAGATTATTTTGTGGATGGGTCTGACACCTGCTAATTAATGGCGCTACTACAATAATTTAATGTGTAAATTATTACGTAAATTTGCATTAGTATGAATATTTTTTAATAAATATCAATGTACTTTTCTATCAGCAGATCCATCTATTGTTCAAAGGACGAAATATATTTGTAATAGCTAAGGTATTCACCTTGGGCAGCAATAAAAATTTGCGGTTTCTCAGCGAGCTTATACAAATTTTACTAGATTTCTGGAAGCGCCAACTAATTATTACGTAGACATGGCATGTGACACATTTGGATGAATTCATCAGGTAGATTGTGCGGTATGATTTCTGATGTTGAAATAACGCTGGGTGATTTTATTTACGAACGTATGTCTTTACAGTTTTACACTAAATACATGCATTTAAAAAAATTCGAAAAACCCAGATTTGCAAGCATTGGTATGCACAGGAAATTAGAAACACAAAAAATTATTTTAGCCAAAAATATAATCAAACGTCAAAATTTCAATAATTTAAGTATTTCCTTGCAGATGTCGCTAATTAATTGCATTTGTTACATTTGTTACGCCATGCAATGTAAAAGATTTCGCGTAACACTGGCTCATACTATACGGCATATTGCCAGATTTTTATACGGCTCCAAACGACTACTAGAGTTCGGTCGCTAGTCATCCTGCACCCTGGAAAGTTTCGTGGATTGAACTAATTTTTAAAGTAGGTAGAAGGAATGGAGTAAGTAATTCTCGAGGAATAGTTGTTCTTATCGTCACACCTAAACTTTTTTTGAATCAATGGTCCATAAAGTATTAAGTTTCCCCAATAAACGAGTTGCATTTTCGGCACAGTACTGTATTTTTCCATGGTGGTTTATACAGTTACGAACCTTATTACGACGTTGTTTATACAGATGTTGCGAAAACATTCGATAAGATTGACCACCCAATTCTTATTCCTTATGAATGCAAACTACCTCAATTTGGAGTGCCAATTCATTCCAAAACAACTAACTTTAATAAAAAATTTCCCCAAAAACTTTCCTATCCAAACCTTATTTACAATAATTCCTATTTTTTAATTCTCTTTCACCTGCTTTGTGCTGCCATTTCAAGTTCAATAGTAGTACAACTGACCAACTCTGGCCCGAAACAGGAGTATTGGAAACATCTTAATATAAACCACTTGTAAGGCGATTTTCAGCTATGTACCTTTTGAATATAATACCCAGTGTTTTTTCCGGAGAATTCGTGTAATTGGATTGGGTCTTGTACAAAGTGAATACATCCCTTCCAGTGTTTTTTGGTGAACAAAATACACTGTTAAATTCAATTATAAATAGGAAATGTTGTTGTTGGTTTAAGGGCAAGCTTGGACAAATTTCAAATACGTTTCATGATCTAACGACCCATAATCGGAGCCTCGCGGTTAGTTAGTGTAGTGAACATCTCTGGTGAAAACACCGTCACCAGAGAGAGAGAGCATACAACACCGAGACTATAGAATCTGGCTCTACGACTGAGGAGGAGAAACTAAACATGCTCACTACCAGATAGAAGCAAACCTAGTTAATTCCAGAAGTGTAAGGTACGAATATTTTATGCGTGACTACCTTTAAAACACCCGTGCACTACCAGATAAACACGGAGGAACAAATATAGGCGAATGAGAGTTAAATAATAGTTCAGGAGACGGTAAACGAATTAACAAACCATTTAAAATCTGTTGCCGAACAATTAGGATTATGGACGATGACCTGATTTAACCAAAATACAGATCATATTAAGCCAAGACCAGATTATATGGTAACAGACTATAATTGATTGCGTGGATCAAGGCAACCGAAGAGACACTAAACGTGTTTATTCAACGTGTGGGTGATCCACAGAATTAAAACACAAGAAATAAAAGAGATTCTTCTGTAGACTATAGGCGATAAACAAGAATCATCGTATACTATATAAATCGCAGTTGTGGCCGAAAAAATAAGAGGAAAATGTGTAAGCATATTCCTACTTTACCAAGATAGAAGAAAACATACAAAATATTAATGCACCAGCAAAGCAAAACCTAAAAATCACTCACAAGTTTAACTGGAACGAGATAATTTCGAAAGAAATCGAACTCTCTAAAAATGAACCGATACTTCTGAATGTTGATTTGCCAATACGATCAAGGTAGTCATTCAATAAGAAATTGATGAACAACCAATGAAGGATCAAGTTAAGAAAATACCGTGAGTTGTGTCAGATTCGATTCAACTTTAAATAATTACAAGTGCAATTTCAACCGTTACTATCCGACAGAAAGCGGCCATAACCATTTCGTTACATTCGAAACTTCTAACGCCGGTGAATGGTTTGTATACCTACAATTCGAAAAACTGTTTGAAGAAATTGTAATGCAACGATATTAAAAAATAATTCAAACAGAACATCTTAGCCCTTATTGCCACAATTTATGGAAATCAGTCTGTGTTGTTGAAGCAAAATTAGAAATTATTTGCTACAACAGATTGAGCATGAAATACAAATACCGGATGAAACACCTATATACTTAAAACGTATAGGTACACACCCGTACCATTTTAAAGGAGAAGTAGAGTTTGACAATGACAAAACAATCGACGACAAATACTCAATATCACAAATTGAAGAAATGTTGAATAGTTTGGAGAAATGAATTTATTTCACCACGCTTACCTTAAAATCCGGTTTCCACCAAATACTGAAGAAAAAGAAACCACAGTTAAAGGCCACTTCGGGTTCAGCCGAATGCATTTGAAATGAAAAACTTGGTAGAATCTGCCACGATTACCTGGATGATATCGTTATAGCGCGAGAAAGTTTGAATCGTTTGAATCGTTACAAATTTGTTACATCGCAGATCGGGCTATGAAAGAAGAGCCGGATGCCGATTTATAATGTGGCGATTAAAAAGGAGACTATTTTGAGTGTTAAAAACTAAATGTAGATATTAACAAAATTTGTTATAATTCTCAGTTAAAAAGCCAAGTGAATAATAAACAAGTGAATAAACCTAAAAATGACCGACCAAATGGCACAGTGGTTAAAGCTTTGGCCTTTGGATCGAGAGGTACCGGGATCGAATCCCGATAGGAGCAGGATGCGAAAGGAAATGTGTATCAACAGATTACGATCGGTGATTAAAAGGAACACAACTACGACCCCCTATCGGCGTGCAAGATGGTAACTTAAATCGGTCTTATAGCCGTACGTCTTCGATTTGACAGGAATTGCGTAAAGACGGTAAAATCAACCGCGAAAAAGCAGGGAGTGCTTCAGCCCCAGAAAAGATTGCGGTTTTTATGATGCGGTAAAAAAGTATGATGGTGCGCGGCAGGATAATGTAGAAGAAAATTACAGACCAAATTGTTTCGAACTTTTTAATGCCAATGAAGACAATGACAATTATCCTTTCTTTTTGGATGTGTTAATAAATAATATTCCAGTGGAGATGGAGATGGATTCTGGTGCGTCTGTGACGGCAATTTCTGAGGCATTTTTTAATAAACATTTTGGTTCAGAAAATTTTGTAAAACCGACCCATAAGTACAATCGGTTATTTTGTTGGAAAGATTAAATTTGCAGATTTGATATATGAAAATATTATGGTGGTGGTACGTAATGGTGGAGGATCTTAACTTAGTCGTGATTTGCTACAAAAATTTTACTTTATGGAACCATAAAATTAGAATTAGAATTAGAATTAGAATTGAAGGATGATGTCAATCCAGTTTTGTGTAAACCACGGAAAGTACCACATACATTCAGGGGAAAAATGAATGCAAAATCGGATCGTTTGCAGAATGAGGGAATTATATCTCCAGTCGACACCAGCGAATGGGGAATTTCTTTAGTGCCCGTTCTGATAAGAATGGTGATATCCGAGTATGTGTAGATAATCAGATAACAGTAAATAGATGCTTGAAGGATGTAAATTACCCAATTCCGCATATTGATGATTTGTTTACGGCGTTAAAAGGTGGTTAGACATTTAGCCAGCTTGATCTTAGTTCTGCATACAACAAGATCGAATTGAATAAGGCGACGAAACATTTATTATCGGGAAGTACTACCAAAGGAGTTTTTATAGTGAATCGTTTACCTTTTGGAACCAAACCTGCCAGTTCGATTTTTCAGCAAATTATGGAGAAAACTTTTCAGAGTGAAAGGAACTGTAGCATTATTGGACGATATCTTGGTAACCGTCAAGTCAAATGAGGAACACTTAGTCAATTTAGAAACCGTTTTTAAGCGTCTTAACGATGCTGGTGTCAAGTGAAGAAAAGAAAAATATTCGTTTTTCCAGTCTGAGGTTCGCTATTTAGGTTACGTTATCGATGCTAACGAACTTCACAAAGATGAGAACAAGATTAAGGCAATAGTTAATGCGCCAAATCCACAAGATATTACCCAAACCAAAGCTTTCATAGGATTGGTAAATTATTACGGTAAGTTTGTACCAAACTTAGCCGACATTTTAAATCCGCTATATATAAGAAGTTTATAACAGATGCTTCATCGTACGGCGTGGGATCAGTGTTAGTTCATGTATTTCCTGATGGAAAGGAGAAACCAATAGCCTATGCTTCGCGTACTCTATCAAAGCCAGAGAATAACTATGCGCTGATTCACAAGGAAGCCCTTGCAATTTATTTTGGGGTAAACAAATTCTCAAATTATCTCATTGGTCGACATTTTCTTTTATGCACCGACCATAAGCCTTTGGTGACTATTTTTGGGCTGGACGTTTGCAACGTTGGTCTGTTTATTTGTCAGCATATGATTTTGCAATCCAACATATTAAAGGAGAGAACAACAAGAGTGTGGATTTTTTGTTACGATTACCAACATCCGATGTTGATCAAGATAGCTATACAGAAGATAACAATTTTTCTTATTTGAATTTTATCAATATGTAATTGGATGACTTAATTGATGTTCAATAGATCACAGCTGCATCACGACAAGATAAGGTGCTAAGTAAAGTGATAAGTGATGAATTGTTGAAACCGGTTTTCGTGTGCAGAAACGAGCTGTCACTAGAAAAATACATAATAGACAAAATTGCGGTTAAATATGCTAAATGAGCTACATACTTCACATCTTGGTCTGAGTAAGATGAAGGCATTAGCACGAACATACTTTTGGTGGCCAAACTTGGATGCAGACATAGAAGGATTGGTTAATTCATGTGTTATTTGCGTACAGGCACGACCTGAGGACGTATTCAGACAATTCATGTTTTTCAACGTATACAGGGTGAGCCATCTAACTTTTTTCGAACTAGTGGTTATTTTGAGTATGGTAAGGGTTATGCCACTTTTGATTTGACAGAAACTTAGTTTTATCCTTCCGCTGAACGAAAATGGTTGTGTATTTGCTTGAAGAACGCTGGAAAATATTGATACATTACTTCGAAAATCATGGTAATGTTTCAGAATGTGTGCGAAAATTGCGTGCGGTTTTCGGAAGAAACGAAGCGCCGGGAGCTCCATATGTGTGTTATTTTGTGAATAAAGTTAAAGAAACAGGCTTGCTAATTAATAAACCAACACGAACCAAGCAGCCAACCAAGCGTACACCCGAAAATGATGATGCTGTAGCCGAGAATGTGCGTGAGTCGCCGGGAACGTCAACTCGTCATCGTGCTCAAGAATTGAACATTTCACGCACAACATTGCGACGAATTCTGCATAAAGACCTTGGTATGACACCGTATAAACTTCAATTGGTTCAGGAATTGAAGCAAAGAGATCACCCATTGCATTTTCGGTTCGCTGAGTGGGTTTGCGATCGACTTGAAGAAGATGCCGATTTTGGCAAAAAAAAATATCTTTTCTGGTGAGGCGCATTTCCGTCTTGGCGGCTATGTAAACAATCAGAATTGTCGCATTTGGGGCACGGAGAAGCCGCACGTGATCGTAGAGAAGCCGATGCATCCACAACGAGTGACTGTTTGGTGCGGATTTTGGTCCGGTAGCATCATTGGGCCATTTTTCTTTGAAAATGACCAAGGAGCCGCCGTTACTGTCAATGGTGATCCGTCAAAGATAAGTGTTACGCCGATAAACCAGCAACGATTGACGCTTTCAAGGACAATATTCGCATTGCCATTGAAGACATAATGCCGCATACCATCGAAAATGTGCTCAAAAATTGGACCGACCGTATGGGGTACGTCAAGGCCAACCGAGACAGTCATATGAATAAAATAGTATTCCATAATTAATCGGAAGGATTGTTCTTTACAATGAAAAAATAAATTTGAAAAAATATTGAGAACTTTTTGTTTTATTGCATTTAAAAAAAACAATTATTTGGTTCACCTTATAAAGGTTGGTTAAATTTTAAGGGCCGACGTTGAATGTGAACCACACCTAAACGTCAAGTTTTTTTTGCATTGAATTTGACATTTCCCAATCAGACTAACTCAATTTGAACCATGGAAAGATACACAATCGAGCAACGCGTTAAAGTTATTCAGGCATATTATGAAAATGGGCGTTCAAATCAAAATGCATATCGTGCACTTCGTGATTTTTTCGGTCATTTTAATCGTCTAAATGTGCGTACAATCGGAAAAATCGTGCAAAAATTTGAGCAAGCCGGGTCTGTAGGAGATTTTAAAACACTAGTGCATGCTCGTACAGCTCGTACAGCAGAAAATATTGCTGCTGTTCGCGATAGTGTGGCTGAAGAGCCGTCCACCTCAACTCGTCGTCGTGCCCAACAATTGCACCTCTCACACTCGTCGTTGATGAACATTAGGCATAAAGACTTGCATTTACACGCTTATAAGGTGCAATTGACTCAAGGACTAAAGTCTCTTGACCATTCTAAACGTCATCAATGGTCAGAATGGTGGCAAGAAATGGCAACAGTGGATGATCAATTTTCAAAGAAAATCATCTTCAGTGTTGAGGCACATTTTCACCTCAGTGGATTCGTCAATAAGCAGAATTGCCGCATTTGGGTGAATCATAATCTAAGAGTGATTGTCGAAAAACCAATGCACCCACAAAGAGTGACTGTTTGGTGCGGTTTATGGGCTGCCGGCATCATCGGGCCGTATTTTTTCCAAAATGAGGCCGGTCAGGCAGTTACTGTGAATGGTGTTCACTATCGTGAGATGATAACGAACTTTTTATGGCCCGAATTGGAAGATATGGATGTGGACGATATCTGGTTTCAACAGGACGGTGCCACTTGCCACACAGCTAACGAAACAATGGCTGTTTTGCGCGACAAATTCAATGGCCGTGTTATCTCACGTGGTGGCGATGCCAATTGGCCGCCTAGATCATATGATTTGACACCGTTTTCACTTCTTTCTTTGGGGGTATTTGAAAGAAAAAGTGTACGTCGATAAGCCAGCAACAATTCAAGAGCTAAAGGATGAGATAATTCGGCACATTAACGGCATAGAACCTCAATTATGCCTAAGCGTCATCGAAAATTTGGACCATCGGGTGGAGGTGTACCGCCGAGGTCGCGGCAGCCAATTGGCCGATATTTTGTTCCATACATAATTGAACCATACCATATGGTGAGAATTATGAGACCCACACCAATCCAAAAATTTTCAAAGTAGAGGAGGAGGTAATGGCAAGAGATTATCGCGTTCCTCTTAAAAAGACTTGGGTTCAGGTAGTTATTAAAAAATATGTGCAACATATATGAGCAACAGAGCAGGTCGGATTATCATGTTGTGTGGGATGGTCAGCAGAGTACAACCAGGAAAGAACACAATGACGAAATAGATATTAATCCGGTTGATATATACCATGTTTCCATGTACCGAGATGAAACAGGTTCAGATTCCGTTGAGTTGAAAATTTGTTGGGTTAACTCGTACCGTTTCCATGAAACCCAGTTAAGTTGACAGCTATGTTAATATTTATTTCGATAGTTTACTCATTTTCAAGGTTAATTTTAGAATATTTTTTCTCAAAATTTATATTTTAATAGTTTACAATGAGCGTCAATTTAAAATAAACGTAAACAATTTTGACAGATAGATCCTAAGCAAACCGTACTAGTTTCGTTGAGTTAACACAGATTTAACGAAACTCAACCTTAATCTGTGCATCGATGTACGTAAACCTGAGTTAACCTAGGTTTACTCTGTCATGGAAACATGGTAATAGTAGACGAACAGGGTGAGCTGTCAGTCGAAGAACAGTCACGGGATACAATTCGACTTAGACGGTCAACACGAGAAACAAAAGCCCTAGTGGGATTAAATTTATAATTTCGTTAGTTTAATTTTGTCATTAGCTATATGGATAGAGCAATGTGTGATGTATTGAAGGTCACCTTTGTTCTAGCATTGTAACTAATGAATACTTTTGTCGTGCATTGTACATATACATTTGAGTATTTCAGTTGTAGTTTTGATAGTTTCAGTTTGCTCCTTGCTCAATATAATAATGACACATTTTTTGTTATCTCCTAAAAATTATCGTGTTTGACAAACAAATGATTTAGAATGATTTTACAAAACCGAACAAAGATAAAATTCAAAAAATTTTAGGCTTGCCACTTTCCAAAAACCAAAAAGAAATCAAACAATTTTTGGCATTGCAGAGTATTACATGAAATGCTAGCAATATGTCAAAGTACCTCAAAAAGACATACCTATGGATTTGACAGCCCCTGGATACTCGTATGTTACCACATTCAACACAATGAAAGAAAAGAATAGCAACGGATCAGATAATAACTTATCCAGATTTCTTGAAACCGTTTATATTAAGATCCTGAATTCAAACAGAGGTGAAATATGCTAAGATCGAGAAGGAAGCGTTAGCGATAATAAGGGCCGTGCAACATTTCCTGTACGGTAACAAGTTTACTCTAGCAACGGACCATAAACCTCTAATTTTTATAAAAACATCCTAGAAAAACTCAAAAATTCTAAAATGGAATTCACCTCATTCACTTTGCGGATCAACCTCTTCCCAAATTTTAAAAGAATAATGAGTTCCCAAAAATGTCTCGAGAAAAACTTAATATCCGAATTTCTCAAGAACTCAAGGCCACCTGAATGCACTAAATCAGGTAGTGTTTCTTAAACCAAGTAAATAACAACGAAAACCGAACAAGAGATTGTACAAGAAATTGTACACAAGACTTAATAAGTTAGAAACTTATTCTTTCCAGTATTTCTATATTCGCAAAACACAATAAGCAAAATGTATTTTCATTTATTCATTCGACATGGAGGTGGATACAAATTTGAAATTAAAATTCTATCAAAACCGAAAATATATTTACCAAACATTGTGATGGATACTGTTTGATGGACACTCGGAATTGGTTTTGCATAATTTGGTTAATTGGAAAAACGGATTTATGACATTTTCCAACATATCGCCAAAACTTATTTAAATTGCTTGTTGCAAAAAACTTTTATCTACTACACATAAAACTTTGCCATCTATGTTCAAATAGACCAACTACCATAAAATGATAAAGCAGATTTAGCGAAAACACAAATAAAATAATTTTATATACAGCGACACCATGTGAACATATACATAAGCAAATTTTGTAGTAAAATAATTCAAAACGCCAGAATGTTGACTATTTTGTAAATTATTTAAAGTTTGTTTTGATCTAAGTAAAGAAACAAATATTTTATAAAAATGAAACAAACCACTTGACCGTATTAAATTAATTAACCGGTGTATTTAACGGTCACATTTAATCTTTCCCACTAATTAGTATTATCGAACGTAGACATAAACGATCACCATAAATTTCTTTGATTTCATCGCTTCGGTCCCATATATCAAAAATGTTTTGATTCCATTCGCAGCCATTAACAATATTTTACATAGAGGCAAGAAAATTTATTACATAATTATGGTAATTTTTGTTATGTTTAGACGGTGAGATATAATTCAGTTGATACCTTAGGCGAGTGCGTCAACTTGTTGAATTTCATTGGAAAAATGCTATCATGAGATTTGATAACATAAATTATATAATTTTAGTGTTGCGTTCGATTGTGTTTGCCTGTTTGTGTATCATTGTGAGCATTATGATACTGGCGTACATAAACTGTATGCCATTAATTATGTTATTATCTTGGTTATTTTATTATAAGCTCCTCTAATCGCTATAAAACCGTTTATAGGTTTATTGATAAAAATTAATTAGTTGTGAGATGATTTTTATGTGACAAAGCCGCCACGGGATACGGGCATGAAATGCTATGTTTTGATATATTTGGTCAGTTGTAGCCAGATGCCCATTAATATATCGTAATTAAGTGGAGCTTGTATAGGCTAAATAAAATCACACTTTACGCCCCTCGTTTAATTTTCATCAGACCGCCCGCCTAGTTTATTTTAATATACATACCTCTTTGTCATGTTGAGAAACGTTTGTTACTATATTTTGTTCACTGAGATCACTAATTTTCCGAACTGCTTAATGGAGCACCCAATTTCGAATAATTATTTTATTTTCGGGTTATATAAAATAAATTAATTAAGAAGCTAATAAATAATTTAGTCGTTAAATACCAAAACTGGTGAGCCCGATAAAAATTCAGATTCGTCAGTTAATTTAACGAAAATTATCTTCACCCAAATCCATTAAGTGCTACATATTTTGAAATGTAAATTTGTTCAGTCCACTAACAGCTTACGTGAGAAAAGAACGAATCGCTGCGTCGAAACATTAGTTTAAACTAAACTCAATCTGCTATTACACGAAGAAACCAACATCGTCAGACGCATAACCGGGCCTCCTTCAACATATTATCAGAGAGCGAGGTGATACCTTAAATAACGTGTCTCTGTAACGGCTGATAATGGTGGTTTCTAACAACATTTTTTCTGACCAAAGGTAAGTGTTTTAAATTTAAATTTAATTTTAATTAAAATGTATTTCGCCTTTGCAATATTTGTGTTTTCGGTAATTTTTCTAATTTTCGCTTTTTTGTTTCAGCGTGTGGTGCAAGGTGTGAACGATCCACCTACTTTCCTAGCATCGACGAATGATGCAGACTTGTTAGCGGCATCAAACAGCGGTTCAATAAGGGGTCTAATATGAAGTTAACTCCCACTGAACTGGCTGGGTTTAATATAAATTCTAACGAAATTCCAGAGGCTCCACGACCAAATATTAATTTTTCTGTCGGTGCTGGGATTGTTGCTCGAGTGGCTTTCAAACCCCCACAGCCACTTCACTCTCAAAATCCAGTTGTATGTAGCCCGAAGGGTAATACATGTTATTCTACATTGAAGGCTGAGGTGATCCGGGTACTTGGTGAATCAGAAAAGACGAAGCTTAATAATCTGATGCATGGCTTGACACTTGGGGACAAGAAGCCGTAGCCATTATTTAGTATAATGAAATTCAATTCTGGTGACAATATAAATGAAGCGACACTTCGTCAATTTGCTACATTATTTGAAAACGACTTCTCCCTGTCAGTCCTTGCTGAACGGGCTGACAACGCGCATGAGACTATGACTAATGCACAAATAAATTCTATCGAGACTTCTGCATCTTGCTCTTCTAATTCAAATTCAACTTTTTCTCAAGACAATAAACTTTCGGAATTCATAAAGACATTGTTTTCGGAGTTTTCGGAAATTTTTGATCAAAATTCTAGATCACGATCTAATTCAAATTCATGAAGTCGTAACAAGTTTCGATCTCGGAAAAACCCGCCAAATTCTCGAAATTCCTTCTAACCATTTTATGGTGAACCTTCGGCTAAGACCAATTTCATTTGCTTTTATCATAATCATTTCGGCACAAAGGCGTTAAAATGCAAACTGAATTATAAATTCGTATCAAATAACTCCGATAACAATGATTCAAAAAAAAAAAAATGTCATTCACAATTGGCGGTGTGCAATGACGTATCTAAAACAAGTCGCCTTTTAATCTACGAAATTTTTCTTCAGACGCATTTTTTAATTGATACAGGGGCAGATGTGTCAGTCTTGCCAGCGCGTTTTGTTCTGAATCCTAGTGTCGACCCATCATTCAGGTTGTTCGCAATGAACGGTTCTTCGGTAAATGCGTACGGGACTAAATTTTTAAGACTTGACATCGGACTGCGCTGTGAATTTTTCTGGGAATTTATAGTTACTGCCTATCATCGGAAGGAAAACTGGATTGTGGATGTATAGTGGCTATACAGAGACAGAGGCTCGCAGATCCGTTAACCTCTCTGTATTCAAATGGTACTCCTTCCTCCTACGATGATACTACTGTATCTAGGATCGACAAGTCAACAATGGCTCCAGGAGTTTTCAACAATTCAAAATTTTTGACAGTCATTCACAGTAACATTAATATTGAGAATATTAGACATAACGTGAGCCACGTTGAAACGAACGGACCGCCAGTTGCATGTAAACCACGACGTCTAGCACCGGACAATTTCATCATAGCGAAGACACAATTCGAAAACATGATGAAACTCGGGATTTGCCGACCTAGTAACAGTCCTTGGCTCAGCCCGCTACACTTAGTACTCAAAAATAATGGAACTTGGAGACCGTGTGGAGACTCTCGTGCACTAAATAAAGTCATAATTCCAGACAGGTGTCCGATTACACATTTTCAAGACTTTACACAACGATTCGAGGTCTGCACTATCTTCACAACGATAGACCTTGTCCAGGCTTATCACCAAATTCCTATTGAATCGACGGACATTCCAAAAACAGCAATTTCGACACCTTTCGGACTATTTTAATTTTGTAGAATGACTTTCGGTTTTAGGAATGCAGCACAGTCGTTCCAACGATTATGCATTCAGCACTACGCGAACTTAACTTCTGTTTTGTATATTTGGACAAATGCGTTTTCGCGAAAACCGAAATTATCTTTTAAGGCTATTTGGTAACTGGACAAGGTATATACCGTCGCATGAACCACAGACTGTTAAACAACCGAAACGCATTTTAAACTTTTATCGACGCTTCATTCCGGGTGCCGCTGCTGACCAGGAATTGTTGAACGACTATCTAAAAGGTTACACTAAGTGCAGTCGAGTTCCAATACAATGGTCAACGGCGGCTATTGAAGCGTTCAATAACTGTAAAATTAAACTTACGGATGCTACTTTACTTATTTATCCATCATCATCAACACCTCTGGCCATCATGGTTGACGCTATCGATACGGCGATCGGAGCGGTGGTTCAGCAGTTTGTATCAGACACTTGGCAACCACTCGGTTACTTTGCAGTACGTCTCAGCGATACGCAAAAAAGATACAGTGCTTATGATCGTGAACTTCTTGCGGCTTATTCAGGGATTGTTAAACATTTTCGACATGTTCTCGAAGGTCCGTTTATTCATACTTTATACTGATCATAAACCACTTGTCTATGCTTTTAATCAGGAACTGGAAAAAACAGCACCTCGTCAATTTCGACATTTAGATTTCATTGGTCAATTCACGACTGATATTCAGCACATCTCTGGACTGGATAACGTTTTCGCAGATACTCTTTCACGCATTAATCAAATTTCTATTCCCGAAAGTATTGATTATGCTTTTATCACAGATGCTCAGACCAATGACGAAGAACTTCAATAAATTTTAAGAAGTAACTCTGTTCTCAAATTTAAGAAATTTCACGTTTCTTTCAATTCAAAAAAATTAATTTACTGCGATATTTCCACCACTATACCTAGGCCATTCATTCCCCTTAATTTCCGAAAACAAGTTTTCGAGACTTTTCATAATCTGTCTCATCCTGACGTCAAAGCTTCCATCAAACTTTTGACTCAGAATGTCATCTGGTTATCGAATAACGTTCAGAAAATGGCTCAAAGCTGTGTAGCCTACCAAAAGGCTAAAATCTCTCGACATACAAAATCTCCACTTAGTAACTATACATTTTCAACATCTTCTCAAACTTACTTGATTTTGAACGCAGGAGAACAACTAGTTACAATCCAAAATGTAATGGCATGATCGATGGCACGACAGATCTGATTGGGCTAGTGTTCTTCCTGCAATCTTACTTGAACTACGAACCACTTACAGTGACGAACTAAAAGCTACTCCAGCTGAACTGGCTTACGGATGTACAACTCGAGTTCCTGGAACATTTTTAGATACTACGAAAGTTTACAATCAGACTTTATTACGAACTTAAGTCGACACTTTGATGAAATTCGACCTGTACCGCCTTTTCGACATACTACGGACAAAACATTCATCAGTAACGATCTGCTGACTTGCTCGCATGTGTTCTTACGAACGGACGCTGTACGCAGATCACTGCAACCACCATACACTGGACCATATTTGGTTATCGATCGTACAGACAAATTTTGAAGATCTAAAACAGGGTGTGAAATAAATCAAGAGAGACATAATATTTGACAAAAGGGATGGTGATACGGAGCAGAAGGTCGAGCATTTTCATAACGATGGGGAGCAGAAATTAAAAAAGTCCAACATTTTTGGAATCGAGTGGTGGCGAGGAGCCTGCAGATAAAAAGAATCAATAAGAAGATATTGTCACAGTTCCAGAAGAAAGAAACGAAATACTCGGGATTTTGGATGCTCAACCGGGCACAGAATCGACGTCTCATAGTGAGCTATTTATTAGTCAGCCCGAATCAGGAAAGTTGATGTGCATAAATAATGGATTGTTTGTGTAACGAAGAACGCCCGCAGTAACCCAGGGTTGTACAGCAAACTTGACGAAAGTAGTAATGCTGAAGCTAGAGAAAAATTCAAATATGAACTGCAACGCATGGATGATGTCGGTAAGTATGACTTACAGAAAAATGAGAATGTCATTGCAAATGCAACGATGCTCTCGGATGATGCCAGGGAGTAATTGTGCAGTTAAATTTAGGCGGCATAGAGAAACATAACTTGAACTAATGCTGGCCAGTTCGATATGGGATTGTTGGGGTGGTCATCTTAGGTTCGGAAGAAGTTCCATCGGTTAGAACATTGAAATGTATTTGGAGGAGATATCGGCCAAGGCCAGTGAGAGTTATAGATGGTTCTCCAGTTCTGAATGTTAAGGCAGCAAGGATGATCGGAAGCGGTGATTGATGATTAAGAATTCACAGGAAGGCTGTCCAAAATATCCAAAAAAGGTTACAGGAACTGGTGCATAGTAACGGTGAGCAAGAGCCATATGGTATGCGATTGGAGTGAAAGATGTCATATGGAATACGTAAACAAACGCTCCGGAATTTGGAGTGGCGATATTAAGGGGAACGGGCCTATACCCTATGTCACTAAAACTAGAAAATGTCGTAGGATGACAGTATAGATGGAGAGGTATAAGCACGTTGGGGTTGATATACAATGGACAATGAAGAGTAGCAGCAATATTGGATAGCGTCGAGAGCCGAGCGCACGAATGTGAAGTTGAAATTGTTTGTGTTACACCATCAAACCTGTAGAGGCGAAAGTTTGAATCTTGTTCGAGACGAACAGGCTTAGGGGGGGGGGGGTAATGTTACGATCACGCCTATTAATTTGATGGGCAATTAATTCAGCATGGGCGAGATATTTATTCAACAAAAATTGTTTATTTAAAGTTTAGGACATTACTATCAATTGTGAGATTAATGACATCTGGGTTAAAGTAGTGGCGATAGAGACAGTCTTACATTTTTGTTGTATCGCGGATTATAGAAGCATAGAACAGAACCGAGAATATTACTACTGTATAGATCTAGGCGAGTCTAGAATATTCGATCGGTGTATAAATACGAGCGCAATGAATACCATGAGTCAGCCTTAGTAAGTCATTTTGGAGATTCGGTACGCGAAAGATTAAATGCGAAAGTGAGTGGCGGGAAAATAATAAGTGGTGTAAAGGGGTACAATTAAAAATTGTAAATGGTGCATTAAGAGAATTAATAAATAATTGTGGAAATTATTTATTGTGGTGATTTAGTGTTTTTACAACAAGAGTGGGGAAATTATTGTCGGTACTCCAGTAGTGGCGTAAGAATTTCGTAAATATTTGGAAATTTTTCCGGGATTATTTCCGATATTTTCGCGAATATTCCGGAAGCGGTGTGAATACAAACCGGATTTGGGGCAAATTCGTTAAGATTTGGGTCCATCTGCAAGAGGTGGTTTTTCTTGTTTATTTCGACTGTGTTTTTCTTTAGAATTACTTTCTATTACTGTCAGTGAGCTGACAGGTTTGGAAATATATAAATACGATTTCTCGGTTGAGACCTATTAGCTAGCATAGTACACAAGGGAAACTGAGAGTAACCTACAAACCGTGGATGAAACGATTAAATGATTATGATTGCCACTGGAACGCACACAGAAAATGTTTCTGACAACAAAAACCAGTGGCGATAGGATTACAAGTAGCGGCCGTATCAGCGCCGTTCCAGCGATTGTTGTTTACTCAACCGTTTAAGATAGACGACTTCACCATCATACAAAGTGCAGGTACAATTATACTCGAGAGCCCATTTGGTGTCGTGCGTACAATGCTGGTGAACTCCGTGTGTCAGCAGGACAATGTCAATGCGCTGGAAGAGTACTTTATCGAGGTGGTCAGGAGAATGAAGAACACCACTGGATGAAAGAAATTAATCGTCTCCTCAGCAGTTATTAACTCACTAAGGCTGTGCAAAATTCTGAAGGATTTGACAGCGGGATGAGTGTCACAATCTGCGTAGGTAGAGAAAAGCAGAGACGAGTTACTCTGGAACCAAGAGGAATGTGGCATTCCCATCCCCCAACAATTACGCGACATACAACCGTGCGACATACAACTAATTCGACAATTGATTACCGAAAATAAAATAAATCAACATCCATAATCGACCGTGCGCATGAGCGCACGATATCAACGGCCACATACACACGCCACGCGTTTCGACACAATGGTGACAACACATAAACAAATGAAAATGAAAAATTTAATTAAGAAAAAATTCTACCATTTAAAAAAAACTGTCATCATCCGTGTGAACAACGAAAAATAAATTTTGTGAAATAAATCGAAGTGAGTGTTGTAATTAGATCGAACACGCCATAACACAAGACATACGCAGACATAATAAAAATGGTGAAATCAGGGGTCACTAGAAGTAAGGATGGAGATAGGGTCCAAGGTAAGAAAAAACCGAAAGTTTCAGAGAGTTCATTCTCGGCATGTGGTAATGATGTCAATGATACATATATACTGGGCGTAGAGGGAGGAACGGTCGAGCCTGATGTGAAACAGGGCATCAAGCTGGCTTTTGAGGAAGATAACATCTATGAGATATTGGCCACATCGCTAAGTCCAATACATTCGAGCAGGAAGAATGCTACAGTAAGGTTCGCCTCTGCTATAAATACTGAGAAAGAGGGCATATAGCAAAGAGTAACAAAAGTCTGCAATGAGACGTAGAGTAGTATTTATGCTGAGAAGCCAAAAAACATAGAGAGTAGCCACACAAGATGATTCAGTTTAATACACCGAAATAAACCGATGGAGCAGTTTGCCCTAAGCCTGTATGAATTTTGGAAAGTGTTTCGAAAAATGGTTTGAGCGTATGCAAAAGTGTATAGATCTTAAAGGCGAGTATTTTGAAAAGCAATAAAGCATTTTTTTACGGCAGCCCTCGTTAATAGACTAAGTTAATGCTCTATGAAAAAATGTTGGCCTTCTAACTAATAGGCTGGGTTCTTCTAGCCTTAGAAAAAAATTTAAAAATGATTTAAAAACATTTGGAAAATGAAAGGCTAATTTTAGGCTAAGAAAATGCTCCATTAAATTTTTTGTTGGTCCGTTCGTTCGAGAAAAAAATATTAGGCTTTTCCCATTTCAAAGCTAGCAGAACCCAAATCGAAAAAACCGACCAAAACCGAAAATAGAACGAGGCAGTACGATTACAACAAACTCTCTATCGTCTGACCGAATAACACCATCTCGACCATTTAATGTAATGCGTGTCGGTTTCTGCGGCCCATTATTGATTAAAGATTGATTATTTTTGTGCCACTAACATTGGCGATTTATGGGAGACGCCCTGTCACAGACACATCCCATTAAAATGAGTTACGAATATGGAATTCATCCGGACTAACAGAAACTGGACAGTGCAAATACAAATTTTTGTTCTGGGATATTGTAAGGTTAACTTCGTTTACCAATTGGTTCCTCGGCGCTTCATTTTAAAGGAACGAATAATTTTTATAACGCTATACCAATGAGAGAACAAACATGCAAGGAATAACGGTAACCTGTTTAAAATCTACATGCGTATGAAATTCCAATCCATTAAAATTTCACGCGAGTAAGAGGCCGAGCTCTAATTAATTTTATGTGTGAACTGAACTTGATTATATTATTACCAAGTCGGTACCTAAATCGTATATAATTAATTTTCTATTTATTAGCCGTGATGTGCCAGTGCACAGAGCTCATACCCACATCACAAAAAACAACTCATCATTCACCTTATTTGTTTATTGTTAAGAACATAAAAGAAAATCCAACAGGTATAAACAAATACCTACATAGCAATCATCTTATGAATCTGAGAACATGTTTTCCATTATATACCGACCAGAAACCAGCAGCAGCAGCAAAAGCGACCGAAATTCTACTCTAATTTTGGGTTGTGACATTTATTCGGATGTGTTGTATAGCAACAACAACAACAACAATGCAGCATACGATTTGGCTTGGATGTTTTCTCCATACAGCTTAACACACAATTATAATTTCTTATGGTTGTTAAACAATCAAGATTTTGTGTAAAATCATTTTTGTTGATGAGTTGGAATGATTTGGAATTTTGTTGTTAAATTTTTTTTTTTTTTTTGGATGGTTAACAGAAAACAATACAATGGATCAACTGAATTTTAAATAAATTTTTCTCTTGTATTGTTCTCGGTGCGAGCAAACAGCCTCGAGATATGGAGTAAAGAAAATCAACTTGAGAATTTAATCAAAATGGTCTTGCGTTATATGGGGAGTACTTAAACGCACAATGGCCAAACGCACATTGAAATATGTGAAATGATTTTTGGTTTAACATAAATTCGCCCATTTTGAACTATAAATTCCAGGTGGAGTGCAAACACTGCTGGGGTCAGTTCATGTTTATGAAGCAATTTCTATTTCATTAAAATTATTTTAGTTCCAACACGAATAATTTCTCGATTACAAACGTCAAGTTCTATTAAAATAGCAAATCTTAAATATTTTAATCGAAATCAAAATCGAAACTATCTTAAATTGTTTTTATATTGGCTTTACTCTTGAATCTTTCTACATAAGAAACTAACAAGAAGTAAATTAAAGATAACAGTATTTAGCTCAATTTTTAAAAACTAAGTTTATTATTTCTTTAGCTTTCGGAACCTTTTCGGTTCCTTTCTCAAAAGAATAATAAAACAATTTTACAAAAAAAAAATTTCTATACAAAATAAAAACGAAATCAAGGCTATCTAAAATGTAGCTATTTTTCTGTAGATACCGTTAGCTACTAGAAAAAATATATTTTTTATTTTAGCTAGGCAACAAATTGTGACATCGTATCTACAAAAAAATAACAATTAAACTCATTAGCAATTGCTAAATCACTCGTAAGAAGTTCTCCGTTCTGTGCTAAAATAGATTTAACTAGTGGCATTTTAGGTTTTCGAGTTAAGATTTCGCACACTAACATCCAGATTTTTTTATATAACCGCGGTTAACTGAAAAACGCTTAAAATAATAAATTTCTTTTTCTTTTTTGATATCTACATTAATTATGGTGCACATACTACTGTAGCTTGCGCGAAGCATTATCAGTGCGCTTAGATAACCTGGTTCGCAGTTTATTCCTTTTATTAATACGTCGCGCAAGGTCAAAAGAAATCCAAGGCTGCAAGCGTTTGATTTTCGATGAGCAATATATGCAGCAGCGTTCTAAAATAGTTGAAATATTATCCAAAACTACCTCAAGAGCTAGCGATGGATTGTCAATGTTAAAAAGAACCCCCAGCCCATATGATCCAACCTTTCATATAGCAATAACAGATTGAGCTTCTATCTTCTTCTCGTGGAATTTTGGTTCAAGAAATTAGAGCCATATAACAGTATCTGAGAAACCTTAAACCATATCTCAATCAAATGGTGGTCAGGGATTTTTAGGTCCAAAGCCGACGCTGTTATGCCTGAAAGATCATTAGATCTAAGCCGAGCAAAAAGTGGCCAATGCAAGTTGAAGGAAAAGCAGTAACACGCGTGGGAATATTAATCAGTGATTCAAGCACAAAACCAAACATTTAGGTTTATATAATCAATGTTGCTGTTTGGAAAACCAAGGTCATGTCTCCAAAAACAAACAGATTTTTAGACCTAATACAGTCCAAAACCTAGGTCATCTCCCGAACGAAAATATTTACAGCTGTAGATTGAATTCGATAACTGAATAAAAAAAACATAAATATCATAAGCAAATTTCCATTCAACCTTAATGATATCCGCTGATGACAAATTATGGCCACTTACTGAGCAATCTAAATTCGAATCGAAATATACGACAACACCACCAGCCCTATATGAATCATTGCACGCACCACACAACGTATAACCATTTAAATTTTAAGACGACAATTCATTAGAGCGAATCCAAATTTCACTCAAAAATATAAACGAGGGTTCTATATGTGGCTTATCTATAACTCCTTCTATAATTTCACTGACCAATTTGAGAATTTCTTCATCAGAAAATGAGTCAGACGACTGTACCACTTCACTGTGCCTTGGTCTATTTTGTTGTTTATCATGTCTGCTTGCTTGGAATAGTGGAATGTTGTTATCTTTGACAGCAGATGAGGATTTATTGTTGTTAGTGTTTCTGGAATACGTTGGGAAACTTTGCTCATAATTAGTCAGCAACTATTCATGGATCCAAAAATTGTTGTCTCTTTGGACAATCAGCTGAGTATGACCTATGTTCACCGTTACAGTTACAGCAAGTCGGTTTGATTTGAGATACGTTGTCAGAATTTGGATTAATCTCAGATCGGTTGATCGGCTTCGAGCTAATCTTGTCGCATTCTAGTATTTTGTGTTGTCCACCACAGAAGGAACAACGGGGTTTTAGAAACAGTTCGCAGAAGCATTCCCGTAGTTTTGGCATCGCGAACACATTGTTGGTTTCCCATATTTGGGGCGATAATGATCCCAAGATACCGCAATATGTTTATGTTCGTGGATTTATTTTTAAATTTCACGAGATAAACATTCTGATCGTCATAACGCCTCTTTTTTATGTTGAGTGGTGTCACATCTGTTATACTCGTAAGACCCTCTTTAACTAATTCGCCTTTAATTTAGGAAGTATCCATTTTTGGTAATCTCATGAGAACAAATCTTAGTTGTTTGTCGTCATTCTGTTGTTCAATTCAACTCCGTTAATGTTTAATACTTCAAGAAACGATGAATGAATCTTAGTGGACAGACATTGGATGCTGTGTCCATTGGAGGTTTATTTTATTTTATGATTTTGCACGTTACCGCCCTTGACGTATTTAACAATGTTGACATATGATTGTCCCTGGATAGTAATCGGCGGGCAGTATTTTGATGGTTTAGTTATAGATTTTTCGACACCGGCTTGCTTATTACAATCCGCATTTGAATTTGGACTGTCAAATTTATTTTGTGATTGTAGTGATTCGTAATCCATACAATCCATTTCATCGTATCTGCTGTTTTGAGCAATTGAACGGGTTACCGGATCGTTTTTTTACTCTTGAAGTCAAGGTCATATTAGCGACGTCTATATTTGACAATGCTTGAATGGTTCAGATTATACCGTTGGTACCAGTTTTATGTGGTTTTAAATTTCTTGTAAGATTAGCATTCTTATTTCTTACAAGAATTGCTAGTAGCCCCAACTGAAGGCACTCTGATTACTTAACTTTTCACTGATACACGTATTATTTTGCTACTAAGCACAATACACACACACTTTCAAATAACAACTGTCTATACGTTTATATAGTATATCACATTGAACGATGTTTACCTCTTGACTGTGTTACCGCGACTGGATACTTCAGTGTTATTTTGAAGATATGCGAGTGTATTGAATTTAACTTCTTATGTTGGCAGTATCTGAGTCTAAGTAATTAGCGTTTCTGCTACTTGGTTAACAAAGATCCTTATACTATGCGGATAGTTAATTAAAGTTTCATGTTTCAGTACAACCAGTCACTGGTAAAGAAACCTCAGCATCTTATTTTGGCTGTGTCGAACATTTTTTTGCAGAGCGCTGGTTTAATCATCCGAATTCAATACACGATTAATTAAAATGCAAGAAATAGTGTTAAACTCCTTATAGAGCTACGCTAATTGTTTTGTGGAGCTTAATTATTGTCTAGGATTGTCCATTAGGAATTACGAAACGTATCCGTCAGACCAAGTTAATCTGTGAGAATGTTTGTACAAAATTGTTTTTAAGGTGTTTATGCGTGCGCAACTTAATTGTAATGTGGGATCTAATATATATTTTAGGTTACGTATAGGTTGCTTAATTGTTTGAAGGATTTGCTTTTACTTTTATGAGGAAGTTATAAAATTTTTGATTATTAGATATCTCAGAGATTACGAAATGGCTTCATCTGTTGGTTCTCCGCAAAAATCGTTGATTCCATTTTGATGGAACTTATTGATTTAGCTATATCATACTGTATAAGATAGCAGAAAATTTCCAGCAGAAAAAATGTGTTTGCTATTCACCGCTAGAGGCATCACTATCACAAAAAGGAATTTTTGTCTGCACATCGCAACGAACTTTTACGGCCAAATGTTTTAAGAGTGGGAGCGGCACGTCAGAGCAATATAAACACATTCAGAGCACAAGTTCGACAAAGACAGGAAACGAGCCGCGTATTAACACGTGCATCATTCATTCGCCTTGCGTTCGAATATTCACCAGACATCAATTATTCAGCGCATTCTAAAATTGCTATCAGTGCATTGGACAAAGAATGTCAATATTGTCACGCGTTAAAATTCAGTAAACCTCTACAATCACTTTAAGCTGGCACATCAGACGATTCAAAATATTTTTTGTGCAAGATACGCAAATTCTATTCTGGCTTCCAAATGACATCGTTTGGAGCAACAAAATTCACAACCACAGATCCGACGGACGCAACTTTGAGTCTACATTCAAAATGCAAGGCCAGGTGTATACCTAATGAGGGCCCGAAGTTTGTCCAAATATATTTTATGGGTAGTGGGTGATGAAGAACGCATGACAACCCGATGCCAGTACAATTTCATCGAACGGGCAGAAGAGCGACCAATTGTGAAATTGTTGGAAATATTTATGAAGAATACGAATCAACTTATTCAATTGTTTAAAAGAATGTCTTAACAATTGAGAAATGGCACTATCAAATCTTCATCAAGGCCAACAAAGTACCATCGGGCGAACATGCTGGCAGGTTTAACACACCAACCGTAGACGAAGTTGCTGTTATTATTGTCGGTGATCCAGTTGAGTGCAGATCCATCGAAATCACACATCGAGACAGCACTGTGAGTATGACGCCAGCGGGATGGATATCACATCAATATCAAACAACGAGATCCAGTTACAGGTACAATCTTATATTTAATATTTTTTTATATTATTTCATTTTTTATTTTATTTTATTAATTTTTTTAGCTGTTGAAACAAACAAAAAAGTCAGCTCGATGCACTACTGTTCATACCGATTGATGATTAGACGTAGTCAGACCAACCATATCTTTCGATATCGTCAGCTGTACCATCAATATATTGTGGACATGTACGCTAAGGTTGAAAGTGAACGTTTGCAATATATTCCATTCAACCAGGCTAAATTGCGATCGGAGGAATACATCCACTTACGGGATGCTATTATCGGAAACGTTGATGGAAATTTAGATGTCAACAACATCGGTAATGCATTATCGACATTACATACAAGATGCGATGACTTATACACGCCATTACGGTCGTTCAAATTTATTTATTACATTTACGTGTAATCCAAAATAGGATGAAATACAAACTTTTCTATTGCCAGGCCAACAACCAATAAAGTCTATTCAAGCAAAAATTAAAATCATTAATGGATTTGAGCGTAAAATACTCGATTTTCGGTAACACACGTTGCTGGATATATACGGTTGAGTGGCAAAAGCGAGGTTTACCTCATGCTCATATTTTGATTTGGATTGAAGATAAAATCCGCCCAGAAGAAGTTGACCAAATAATTTCGGCAGAAATTCCAGATCGATTAATTAACCAACAATTGTTCGATATTGTTACCACAAATATGATCCATGGTCCGTGTGGTGCTTTTAACATGACATCGCCATGCATGGACAATGGAAAATGTATAAAGCGTTTCCCAAAGCAATGTATTAATCGACGCAGAAACGCAGAGAATGGTGGCGAGTGTCGAACACTACAAATCAAATTGAAATTGATAATCAGTGGGTGGTACCATACTCACCAATACTTTCTAAAACGTACAAGGCTCATATTAATGTCGAGTTTTGCAGTTCTGTACAGTCCATCAAGTCAGTGATTTGGCAGTATTTGAAGTACAAAATATAAATGAAAATGACGAAATATGACGATACCAGACGGGCAGATAAATCAGCAGCAACGAAGCTGTCTGGCGTATTTTTAGTTTTCCCATACACGAACGAAACCCAAGGACCGAGCACCTTGCGATTCATCTTGAAAATGGTCAACGTGTATATTTCACTGAAGAAAATGCTCTCCAACGGGCTTTTGAGCCACCAAAAACGACACTTAGCGTTTTTTTCAAACTGTGCCAAAAAACTGATGTTTTCGGACAATTCGCAGAAACATTATTATATGCCGAATTTCCACGCTGTTTTACATGGAACAAGTCAGGTAAAAATGGGATCCACATAGATAAGGCAAACCACATCCAACATTCGCAGGCGTATTCAAAGCCAATACATTGGGACGACTTTACACAGCACATCCAAAACAACGTGAATGTTTTTTTTGGCGTTTGTTGTTGGCGAATGTTCCAGGACCAACGTCTTTCCAATTTTTGCGAACAGTCAATAAATAAGTGTTCAAGACGACAATCATTGGGATCTGCGAATAACATTCGTCAACTGTTCGCTATTTTATTAACGAGATGTTATCCAACAAAATCATCGGCTTTGTGGGAAAAATACAAGAATTACATGGCTGAAGACATAATACACCGAGTTAGATATACAAACCAAGATCTAAACATTGATTACACGCCAGAAATGTACAATGAAGCTTTAGTGTTGATCGAGGATTTGTGTATTTTAATTTCAAATTGGCCAATAAATCATTATGGTATGTCATCGTCTGATCGTCCGGCGGCCGGCTGTTGCTGCTAAACAAGGCAGCTTTGTCTTCATGGATGCACAAGGCGGAACCGGCAAGACGTTTTTAATATCACTTATCCTTGAAAAGATACATTCGCAGCACAAAATTGCTTTGGCAATTGCATCGTCAGGCATTGCTGCCATTTTGTTGAATGGTGAACGAAAGGCACATTCAACGCTCAAGGATGAATGTACTATGGCTCATAAGCATTCACTCGAAAGCATTGCATAGAACTATACAGATTTAAACGGCATCAGCAAACTATTCAGTGATTTCCGACAGACATTGCCGGTCATTCTACGCTCTACTAATGCAGATGAGATTGACGCATGTTTAAAACAATATGGCGAAGCGTAGAAACGGCCTCAATTGACCACCAACATGCGAGTACAATTGCAAAATGACCCGTCGGCACAAATATTTTCTGAACCATAATTGGCTCCGTGAACGTGCAGCGAAAAATGTTGATGTTGACGAAATTAATTTTCAGATACACGAGTCGTTGCCAGGTGAACTAACGTCTCTCAAATCAATCAACACTGTCGTTGATGAAAATGACGCAGTAAATTATCCAAATGAATTTTTAAATTCAATAGATATGCCGCAGGAATGCCACCAGTCAATCTTAGATTAAAAATTGGTTCGCCGATAATTCTGCTACGTAATTTAAACCCACCCGTATTATGCAACGGCAAACGTTTGGTCATCAAGCGGATCACCTGAAATGTTATTGAAGCAACCATTTTGAACGGAAAGTTTTAGGGAGCAGTCGTTCTTTTGCCACGTATCCCAATGATACCCTCGGAAACGACCACCCTATTCAAACGGCTTCAATTTCCGATTCGTTTGGCATTCGTTATAACAATCAACAAATCTCAAGAGCAAGCAATGTCCGTTTGCGGACTCGAATTAGAAAATCCATCCAATTGAACGAAAAATAGTGTACACAAAATCGCACTACGTTAAATTTAAATTCATTACGATAATTTCAATTGAATGTTAGTTTTATATGGATAGTATTCGTATGGCAATCGGTCACACTGTTCCGCAACTTTAAGATATGTAAATAACATTTCATTTGAATATGACTTGCGCATATGTTCTACTCGTATGTATGTCAAATGCATAAAATATCAGACACCTGTCGCTACCAGTCATACATGAAATGCGGTCTGCAAAGAAGACGGTTTGTGGCAGGACAACGTCTACCGAGTCAGCTAGTAGTTTTATAAAACTTACATTGCTGACATGCCTATTTGAAAAACAATGCGCATTTGCAAAATATTATTGGCTGTGTACACCGCAGCCACCTATTTTGGCGCTAACAAAACATCTTTCTTATAAAGGGTAGATGGTACTACATTCAACAAAGTTTAAACATCCATGAAGTATAATAGATCAACGACCACCCAGTTGCGGGTCAATGTCGAACACAATGCATTTAATACTTTGTTGGTTATAACAAAACTATTAATAAGACAAGCATAAAACTAGAGTTAATTTGTATTAAAATTCGAGAGGTCGTCTTCATCGTATAATTAGATACAGGTTTAAACGTATAAGACGTAAGACGATGTAGGTAAATAACAAAACCTATATACCGTAAAATGATTGATTGAGTTTTAAAGTTTAGTTTTCTAATTTACACATAATTATAGGTTAGAATGAAGTGGATTTAATGAATATCGTAATTGAAATATTGGATATAATCGTTGTTGGTTTTAAACGATTTGTAAATTGCATATAAACACACACGTGTTTATTACAACGATTTAAGTAAATTCCAAAGTCTCAAATCTTAAATTTCCATCATTGAATTTATAAAGTTAACGAAGTATAAATTTGTAGAAATGCACAAGAATCGTTTATACGATAAAACAACCTAATTAGCGAAATTAAGCAAGAAACGTGCGCTGCTTTGGAACTTATTTTTGATATTGGTTTAAGATGCGCTTTATATATGCGAGTGTATAACAACAACAAAAACTTCACCTACCTGTTGATGATTGTATGCTGCGACGACGCTTGTTCCGTATCGGTAGCGTATAAATCGCACTACATTTCTTAAACCGTTTCATTTTTGATGCCAACCGCTGTTGTGTGGGTGGTGAAGCACTTTGGGGCTTTCGTTCGTCGGTTGGTACGATACGTTCTTTTGGTAGTGGCCATGATGGTGATGGAGATGAATTAGCGCTGGAAAAATTAGAATATTTATTTATGGTATACAGTCTTGAATCATCATATACTTACTCTTTGGCTTTTCGATATCGGCAAAAAAATTCCGGTCGTATACGATATTTTCCCAAAAATGTTTCGCATTCCTTAAGAATTTCGGGATTTTTTTCCGACCCCTTGTTATTTTCGTGCTTCACCGTCAAACTGAATGGACCAAGTGGTTCGCCCTCGAATTCGGGAATGTTGTTAAAAAAATCCACTGTACGATGATAATTTTCAGGTATCTCAGTACAATCATACGCTTTATTATTAAATTCACTAAAATGTGTAATAATATTTTCGTTAAAGGTGTCGTTCGTGATCGCAGACGATGATGTAGAAGCGGACGACGTTGATGGATTCGTATCACTTTCGCTATCACTAAAACTATCGTAATTTGTTGTTTTGTCTGGTTTATGTCGTTCCTCGTCGTTGACTTCTGGAATTGTGTGGTCGGCACATTTTGTCTTTGGTTCTTTGCATACGATAATTTTTTGTTTGGCTGCCGTGTTAGCAGTTGTTGACTTTGCGGCGATTCGTTTAATTTTATTGTACAGTGAAATTTTATCGAATTTAATTTCGCCATTGCGAAACAGGTCTTGTTCATATGTTTGGTCCGGTAGCAACATATCACCATTGCAAAATTTCAAATGTGTTTTTGGTGAAAGAATAAAATTTTTGAAATAATGTTTGTTGTAACAGGTTGCGTGGCCAGTGTGTATTGAATGTCTGATTTTAAAAGGCGGTTTGAAATCTGAAATTAAAAAAGTTTAAAACATTAAAATGATTGAAAAGAATATATTTTTAAATATTTATTAATTTCTTAAGGTCTACCCCAGAGTAACGTTCCGCCTAAAAGTGTTTGTTAAAATGTGGGATTTACTAAATCCTAGGGCGAGGACGATTTTACAAAACGTATATATGTATGCTATTGTCTATCGAACCGACATTTAGTCAAAAAAAATCTGTTCTCAGCTATCGAGCCAAATCCACTTGCCGCACGTTTAGCCCGTTCCAATTTATTTTCTCAAATTCCTCAAATATATTCAATTTGGGTTGCTCACGTCCACGTTTTTTCAACCGGAACGATGTCAGGGTGAACCAGTTCTATTATGCGTTGAAATTTTTAAATAATTCAAGCCAGAACTATGACAAGCAGGCCGAAACAATTTTCACTATGCGATGATCTACTGTGATGAACTGTAACAATGCCAGCCGGAACCTGCAAACACCAGCCGGTGCTGTAGTAAGTCTGTAGAAACTATCTGCTACGTCTTGATGCTGTATGAGACAGCGGAAAATAAGAGATTACGCTACTTGCCGCAAGTGGCAGCACCACCACAAAAGAGAAATTATATTGGGAAATTTTTTATTCATTTTGTATCTCTATTTTCACTAAATAAAACATCGCAGCGGAATAAAATATTGAAAGTGATCCTTAAAATGACAAATTGATTGATCTCCGAAGTAAAGAAACTCGGTAAATGAAATCTTGAAATTTAACAAAATTCCGTCTTTCCGCCATTCTTAAAGAATGACGATGAAATTTGGATAGTAGAATTGATCAGGGATTTTAAAGTAAATTTTGGACAAATTCTAGAATCTGTTCACGCTGGACGAAACTTGGCCACAACCAATCCGTTTGAAAATTTAAAAAATTGTATTAATTTGTTTTCAGTTTTTGGCCAATATCTCAAAAACTTCCACTAGTAACCAACACTGAGACTACGAAGAAAATTTGGGGAAAATTTCTTGATTAAATCAACCGAAAGTATTGGTTACTAGTGGAAGTTTTTGAGATATTGGCCAAAAACTGAAAACAAATTAATACAATTTTTTAAATTTTCAAAAGGATTGGCTGTGACATGGCCAAGATTCATCCAGCATGAACAGATCCTAGAATTTTGTTCTAAGTTTTGGACCCTTGATCAATACTATTATCCAAATTTCATCGTAATTTTTTCACAATGGCGGAAAGTCGGAATATTTTTAAATTTCAAGATTTCATTTACCGAGTTCCTTTTCTTCGGAGATCAATCATGTCATTTTAAGGATCACTTTTAATATTTTATTCCGCTGCGATGTTTTATTTAGTGAAAAAAGAAATACAAAATGAATAAAAAATTACCGCTGGTAATTATATAACAAATTTAATTCTCTTTTGTGCTGGTGCTGCCACTTGCGGCGAGTGGCGTAATCTCATGTTTTTAGAAATCATAGAAAGCCATTATGGATTATTGGGTGCATTGTATTTTGAATCGTTGTGCATCACAAAAGCGTTTAGCCAAAACCATAACAACGCGGCCACTCAAGACCACGACAACCCCATTCAGGACCACTACAATAACAGCAGAAAGTCGGTGAGACTTGCCCGAACTGTCTAAAATATCCCATAGAAGCGACAAAATGCCCAACGGAGCATTAAGTACATTATATTTTGGATGGTTGTGGAACATATAAGCTTTCAAACGGCAACATAGAAAGCCAACCGGAACCATTTAGCATCTGAACAGTTAGCATTAATGTGAGCATTAGTATTAATGTGAGTTTGAATAACTGTACAACATTTATGAGCATTCAGATGGGACAATACCAATGCAGGCAGAACAACAACTGTTAGCCGGATGATGTGCCCAATGTTCAACTAGTTTTGGCTTACTTTTTATAGTTCCGGTTGACATTCTGTTGATACCGGTCCTATTTTAAAATGAAGCCAATGAGCTAGACACTATTGTGCTGTTTGCAACTGTTAACTCAGAAACACCATTCGCAGAGGTAACTGCGGGTAACGTCCGAAATAAAGCAAATAAACCTCAGAATGATGAACAGGAAATTTTCAAAATAATGAGTCCTGTCAACGAACCAATTTATAAATTTATGCAAATTATGAAAACAAATTGGGACTCATGCTGCTCAAAATACAAAATGATTAACCTTAATTAGCCTTATGGAATGCCGATGGGCTAGCGAAACATAAATTAGAATTACATCGTTTTCGTAATGAACACAACATTGACATCATGATGGTCTCTGGGCCACATTTTACAGAAATAACTACTGTAAAATTTAATGAGTACAAAATTTACGACATCCATCATCCTAA
The DNA here is from genome assembly GCA_963691935.1 of Nephrotoma guestfalica. Lineage (NCBI taxonomy): Eukaryota > Metazoa > Arthropoda > Insecta > Diptera > Tipulidae > Nephrotoma > Nephrotoma guestfalica. Next base: position 62,335,474 of record OY829913.1, on the reverse strand, counting down.
CGGGAAAAGTTGTGGTGGGTCAGCAATCCTAATTAGAGAGAGAATAAGACGTCATGAATTGGAAAAATATGGCGAGGGGTATATACAGGTCACTAGCATCTGCTTAGAAGAAGGGCCTGGTAAATGCACCATATCCGCAGTCTACTATTCACCGAAACATTTAATAAAAAAGCAACAATTTGCAAATTACTTCAAAACCTTGGGATATAAGCTCCTTACAGGGTGAAACTTTAACTCCAATCACATCCAATGGGGCGCCAGATTGATATCACCAACACACAAACTGCGGTATGGAGAAAAGAAAACTAAATCACGTATCTGGTGACAGACCAATATATTGACCAACCGAGAGACGATCCCCGATTAAATCGATTTCGGTGTAACAAAGAGTATCGTCAGAACTATCTTCTGACCACTCGCCGGTTTTAACAAAATTGAGCACGTGAGTCTTAAATTCAGCACGTTCAGCAGCTCAAAAAGAGGAAACGCGTACTGCGAAGACAATGACAATTACATAGATTACCTGAATTTAAATCAAAATTAAATAAAGTTATCAAAGATCGGAAAGTAGCGTAAGAAGAACACGATGATGCGATCCAATACTATATACAAGTAAACCTGCAGTGCCAGAAGCAACCGACTAGTCACTGTGGAAAGCTGCAAAAAATCTGAAACGGAGTGAGCACCGAAGTGAGCTTTTCAACAAAAAGTGTGGCTACACAAATGAACGGAAAGAGTAACTATTAGAAAGTGTAGCTATGAAAAAGTGTAAATAAGTAAATAACAAATCTTTGAATGACGTAAGGGCGGATTGAAAATGAAACTACCTAGCGCTAGATGGCAGCACAAACACAACAATTTTTTGATTTTTAGAAATTGCGATCTGTCAAACGTCAGCTGTTAAAATTTCACCCAAATTCATCGATTAGTTTATTTGTTGTAGTCGTTTGAAGTAAGCAACTTTTGTGTTTCTTGAAAAATGGAAAAAAATGAATTTCGTGCAGTGATTAAACACTATTATTTGAAAGGGAAAACGGCGAAAAAGACAAAAGAAAAGCTCGATAAACATTACGGTGTCTGCTCCGTCAGATTACATGGTAAAATATTGGATTGCTGAATTTAAACGCGGCCGAAGATGCACTGCAACAATACCATCAACAGGAAGGCCAAAACAGGTGGTTACTGAAGAAAATATCAAGAAAATCCTCGATATCGTTATGAATGATCGCAGAGTCAAGTTGCGTGAGATTGTTGAAATGGTAAACATATCATATGAACGTGTGTTCAACATTTTGCATGATCATTTGCATATGAAAAAGCTATCGGCAAGATGGGTGCCGCGTTTGCTCAGTGTCGAACAAAAACTAAACAAATGCTAAAATTACGTGAAATACACTTCGAATTGGTTGATCATCCACCTTATAGTCCAGATTTAGCTCCTAGTGACTTTTTCCTGTTTCCAAACTTGAAAAAATGGCTCGCAGGACAAAGATTCATCTCAGACGAAGAAGTGATTATCGAAACTAACGCGTATTTTGAGGGGTTCCCGAAATCGTATTATTCAGATGGTATAAAAAAGTTGGAATATCGTCTTACTAAGTGTGTCGAACTAAATGGAGACTATGTTGAGAAATAAATGGTTTTTGGCCAAAAATAATTTTGTTTTCCTACTTAGGTAGCTTCATTTTCAATCCGCCCTCGTATGCTACACTATGGCCGATTAAAAGAATATCAGGGATGTTGTCAAGTGTGGGCATATGTCGCTTAATAGTGTACGAATTAAAATGTTCAAAACAGTTAACCACATTAAAATAACAGATTTGTAGTGGCACTCCTGGAATGGGCCATAGTGTAGCAAGTATTTAGACGAATATTTGAATTTTTCTCAAATATTTGGTGCCACCCAAATCTTTTGTATTTTAATATTTGTTTTATTTTTGGTTAATTATTTTGAACAGGTGAATTGGTTCACAATTAAGCGACATATGCCAACACTTGGCAATAACCCTGATATTCTTTTAATCGGCCATAGTGTATCAAAACATAGTATAAATAGTAAAGGTTTGTTACACTTTTTCATAGCTCCACTTTCTAATAATTACACTTTTCGGTAAAAAGCCTACTTCGTATAAATTCGCTCAACATTAAGTTAAGGTATTCTCCGCACGAAAATAATGGACACTCGGAATTGCTGCCTGATGATCATGATCTAATTAGTGGAAAAATATTTGTAGAACTTCCCGGTATATGTATCAAATTAATAATATGCTTTGAATGTAAACTGGCTGTTTTCCGGAAACTTGGAATAAACCTGGTAAGGATAAAACAGAAGTAAACTCGTATCGTCCAATCAGTTTACTGCCAACTATGTCAAAACTCTTTAAAGAAATGCTTCTTAAAAAACTTAAACCAATTCTGCAAGAACAAAGTATTTTATCGGATCAGCAGGTTGGATTTAGAGTAGATCATGGAACCATGGAACACGTGTATAGGATCGAAAACAGAGATCAGCAACTCATTTCAACAAAAGAAGTATATAAACCTCAAGTATAGCATAAAGGACTTATATATAAAGTTAACGCACACCGCCCAACGAACTAAACCGGAAATTCTTCGTGAAATGTGAAAAGTGTGATATTTTATTTATACAGCTGATCTTCCTACTTTAAGTTATGTAGCACTGTAGCGGTCTAATCGTACATATCGAGAATGTCACATCTTGCAATCTTAACGCAAATAGTGGCAAAACTCCAAATCATCATCCGGTTATTTTAACACGTGTGACTGGCAACAAGCAAAGTACGTGGCTCGTTTTGAAATTGCCACTCATATTGTTTTCTACAATTCTCGATGAATAACGTGTTTACGAAAATGAGGAAACAAGAAGACAACAATAAAAGAGCGACACGGCGAATACAAGCAAAGAACAAATAATAAATTTGAGATCATTCAGTTCGTCTCACACCATCGTCATAGCAACAAGTGCCACGACATTTTCGTTCACCATCATCACGCACACCAAGCCGCCATTGATAATAATTGTTAATAATAATTAATTAAATAAATAACAAAAAATATATTTAATTCTACAGCTACACATTAAAATCCTCGAATAGCGTCAAGAATTCTGCAAGAACGCCAGAAAAGTTCATTATTGGAGGAGATTTCAATGCGAAACAAACTCAATGGGGATCAAGATTAGCTTTCACTAGAGATAAACACCTCCTCGGAGCGCAGTAACAAAATTTAGTTGTGATTGCCACTCGTCTGGAAATCCAACTTTCTGGCAAGCAAATGTCAATAAGATACCCAAATTCTAGGACTACCAGGATACCCACTGTTAAAAATATAATGAAATGTTTGACCCTGCGAAGCAGCGGAAAAATAAAGGAATATAAAAAAATAAACTAACGAGCTCCCTACTAAGACATCAAAATAAATAAAACGCTCCATAACTCAGATTCCACCTATAAGACCAAACGAAGGATACTGGACAAGAAGCAATGAATAGGTGTCATAAACCTTTGCTAGACAATATATTTCAGCCTAATGAGGTACAGGGTAGCGAACAAATATTCAAGAAATAGAAGAAACCGAAGATCTAGGAACCACCCTCACCTCTCTTGTGGAGCTCACCAAAGAATTAAAAAAAAAAAATCATGTAAAGCACCAGTCTTTGATCTGATCACAGGAAATGTTCTTAAACAGATTCGCAAAATCGGAACTAAAAGCTGACCTCCCTAATCAACGGAATCTTCAAATTAAAATATGTACTAATGGTATGGATATTTGGCGAAGCGATTATGATACCCAATCAAGGCCCTTCAAGGGATAATTATTAGTGACGCACTATTTGTAAAACTACTTACAAAATATCGAGGAGTCATTGTCAATTTTAGAAAAAGATTGTACTGCCCAACTACAATATATGAACTGTTTCTGTATCCTCATCTGTGTACCTCTACGAGGTTGAAGAGAGACAATGAAGTCGTGGTTCCCTTTATAAGATGAAATAAAACTCCACTACACAGGTTAACGAAGTGCAGGAACATAGATAGTTAGAGACAAGGTACAATTTGTTCCAGGTCAGGGTCTCCATTTCCAAAGGTCAAAGCGCAGAAACGATTGAAATCGATGACGAGACAACGTATAAAAGTGCCCAAATATTGAATGAGTCACTCCCCATGTATCCAGAAATACGAACTCTACGCAAAATAACTGTTGCAGACAGAAACAAGATTTTTGAATGCTTGAGCTCAATTCATGACGCTGTCCACACAATGTGCAAGGAGCTAGCCAATATTAAAAGTAGTCTTGCCGAACGAAAAGAGATAGTTGATTCGCTATTGAACTGCACACAAAAGGCAATTAGCGCTACATACGCGCAGACACTAGTCGCAAGAAAACCACAGCCACCTGCGATCAAAACAGGTGTTAAAACACTCCAAAGTCTCAGTGGCAATCGTCAAACGTTGTCACTGTAAAACGACGTCCTTAAAGCGTCAATTTTCAATCAGTACAGTATAACAATAAAAAATGAGGATTTGACATTTTGATTTTGAAACAGGGCCAAAAGATGACGCAAAGGTTAATTAGGTCTTTGAATTGACTTCGGCCGCACGAAATATCTTAATACAAAATCGCGGAGTATGTTTTGGTTGGTCCTCATGCAGAGTAAAAGATTTTATTAGGGACACAAGATGCTTTAAATGTCATGCATTTGGCCACATTGGAAGATTTTGCAAATAGATTGATCAAATATCTGAACATTCTGTACATAGCCAGAAGGTCTGTCCAAAGAAGACAGAGGCACCAAAGTGTGCCTGCTACAAAAATGCTAAAAAACATTTAACCACTCATCACTCAAAATATCACAGTACTATGACTCGCATTGCGTACGCGTTGCAGTTAGATCAGAAATATTTAAATTTCACCTAGTAAGCATCTACAAAATATATTGAATGTCCCAAAAAACCATCAGATCATAATCACGAGTAATTTTATTGTAAAGTTATGATTATGGCACAAAACTGACACCAATTATAAAGGAACCGTCATTGAAGACTATATTGCACGTATTCACCTCTTCATTCTGTATAAAGTTGGTCCATGTACATAAAGTCATAATTGGCAGTCGAACATTGACCTTACATTGAGCGAAGAGTGACAAACTGGTCAGTCAAAGAAAACTGAAACAAAAGTGATCGCAGAACCATCATCAGGCGGCTTTCTCATCATACACAGGTGAGATAAGCGATAAGATTCCGAGGTACTCACTGAAGCACGCTAACTGGGAATGGTTCTTCAGTCTGCTGAGAATAAAATAGCAATAGATAGATAACTAATTAAACGTATCATCTATCGTCAGGTCACAACATGATGAGAGAACAATAGAACACCATATGCCGTGCTCAATGCTACATACTTATAAACACTTGAACAGTGAAGAAAGTGCCAGGCCTAGACAACATCAAGATAGAGGTAATACAAAGATTTAGACCAATAATTGGGTCAAGTATTATACTAACATCCTAAATACTTGTCTAAATAAAAGAAAATTTCCAAAATGCTGGGAAAACGGCAAAGTAATAATCAGCAAAAAGGGCGGTAATAGAGACCACACCAATCCTAAAGCATACAAGCCAATCATGCTGCTACTACTATGGAATATGTCAAACAATCGGCAGATTGTTGAACATATTTCATAGTAGTAGAAGATACAACGACAGGCAGTTCCGGTTCATAGAAAATAAGTCCAAATAAGTTCTTCGACGACAAGGTTTATCTGTTCGCCGGAAATTCAAGACTGAGCATTCAGGAGAATGCGCAGAACGCCATACACAGGGTGGTAAATTGGTACAATATCAACAAAATGGGGCTATTCTCCAATAAAACCGTAATGATCCAACTCAAAGCTTCACTTGGCATTAGCAGACCAACTTTGGTGGTTGTTGGTGGAAGGAAAATACAGATGGTGGCATCGGTAAAGTGGTTAGGAGTTGTTTTTGATGAAAAGCTCGGTGTCCCTCGCACGTTAAGAGTTAAGAGTTACAGAGAGTAATAAAAAATTTCTTTGTGTTGAACATGCGGAAGCTGTATTAGCTGGAGTTATCCCAACTTGGCATGACAGATCTAGACAATCGGGTGACGGCAGAACTACTTATAGTTACATGCCTAATACAGCAGAAAAACTTGCTATTAAAGTATCCTAAGTGCCCCTTTTACTCAAATACTATCTGGTCATGGAAAACTCGCAGTCTACATGCATAGATTTAATCTATCTGATGCAAACGAAGTTCCGAATGTGGTAATAGCTAGGAAATGTACTGACCATATGCTACAGGAATGTGATCTCACCGACAATGCTAGAGATCATTTATGCAGAAAATCAAATTTAGTCTGGTGAGCTAGCAAACTGGTATTTACGTTGTCCATTCACGTCATTACGGACGAAGACGTTCCCAATGTTCAAGTTATCAAAGGTTTTAATCTCGAATAATCTCGGAAATTTGGAAAGTTTCTCTTTTATAACGCCAGGTTATAACAGAGGTTTTGGTAATTTCAAATATTTTAGCAAGGAGAGTGAAAAGCCTGGGTTAAACCGCATCTGCAAATTATTATGATATTTCAAGGTTAGTAGATATGAATCTATATGTGTCCAATTGAACAAAGACTGAATAAGAAGATAGTTGAGGAGTATGTGCATCCAAGCGGCAGGGACGGAAACCGGTTTTAATCTGGCCAATTATACCAAACTCGTACCAACAATACAGAATACAAAATACGTAGTGGGAATCGAATAAAGGCGTGGTAGGGTGCCATTCGCACAAATAAATATGTCTACAACAAGAATGACATAATAATCCAAGCCAGGAGAACCACCACCCAAGTTCATAGGATAAATAACGTAATAGAAAACGCACTTGAAGAAAAGAGGATCTGCTCAGTGACGTGCAAAAGGATTTTGAAAAAGTCTGGTAAACTTAGGAAAGTTTTATCACCACAATTCTGCTTCTCCTTCTTGAATCATACATTACAGACTGACTCTTTCATGTTAAACTGAAGCGTCTTAGGACCAGTTTTATCCCTTTATATTCACAAGCGCCATTCCACTAAGCAATGGGAACATTTAGAAAATGACTTGGATTGGCGCCAGTTCTGTAATATCAAAACTGGATTATCAATCAATAATACGATTTGCCTGAATGGTTTTGAACTATAATTTTTCAAAAAAATGTTTCTCGTTGGCTCTCTCTATAAATTGGAATATTTCCTTAAACGCGCGAAGTATAAAGTTAGAGCAATTCTTAAGAAATTTGCGACTTATAATTTTACTTGGGTATATACGAGTAATTTTCGCTTAATCGCCACTTGGTTTATATTTATTAACAGCCAACGAACAGATCTCATCTAATTAACAATCTAACAAAAAAAATTCAAGTGACTTCCGAAGTTCATTTGTTACAATGTCTATTCTATACACGAATTCTTAATTAATTCTTTTCTTGTTTGCTGTTTTAAAAAGTTATTAATCAAAAGACACAAAGATTCTAATTGTTTCTATGGTAGGAAACACTGTCTAACAACATAAACCAAAATTGAAAATCACTCTGCATGAGGTTTCCTTTTCAATTTACTCGACGTACAGCATTCTAATTGGAAATAATTAAATTTTCTATATTTTAAAATATCATAATTATTTTTTATGATTGAATTTAATGAGATGTTTGTCACTTTAAAGCGCATGCATACCATCTTATATGAAACAATTAAATGCGGGAAAGTAGCCTTAGTCATTATGGGCGGCAATCGTAATAAATTGCAAGAAAATCATCTCATGAATAAATTCTTTACTTAACAGATACAATCGGGTTTTGATTTATAGAAACGTTAAGAAATTGGCACAAGAGTGGTATCGCTTTTATGAAAGGCTGAATGCAGTTGAAATTGAGCCCAAAGTAATCAATTTAGACAAGCATAATTTCAATTACTTTATCATAGCCGCAACCTATCCAACCTCAAATGGAAATTGTTATGTTGTTCGAATTTCATGTGTCTGTGCGAATTATAATAACAGCGTAATTAGCAAAGCTCTTCTAAAATTTGTGGTCCATACTCGTACATACTGATTGTGCAACTTGATCATTGTGATCGTGGATCCCTTTAAGAAATTACAATATACTTCAAATAGTCTAAGACATGATTTATGGCAAATAATTAAGCTTGAAACAACTTTGTTTAAATAATTTAATTAATAATAGAAGACCCACATGTACTTGGTTCATAACTACTTCTTTAACACTGTCTTTTCTGAAGAAAATGTCACTCATAAACCTCTTCTAAAGCTATGTTGACGGCAAGGAATAGCCGCAAGAATTGGAGATGCTTCCCGTGTTTAGAATGGATGTGTACCTGTGAACATGAAAATTGAGTTGAACCTTATGCCTGGCCTCCAAGCCATCTGTTTGCCAAATAAATCCGAGGATGTAAGATGAAACAATCTCTAAAATGCGTGGAGTGAATAAACTACTAAGTGTACGATTGATGAACAAGATAGCATTCATCGTTGTACTTACATCAATAACTTTATGTTTCGTATATAATATCTAGAGCCGGCATCAAACAATTAACTGATGCATCGGTTTTCCTACTTAAACTTTGCTCAGGGTAAATCGAAACTGTGATTTTCAATACCCTTTGCATTCTATTAGTTTTTCTTCACTTTATCTGAGAAGGCAAATTTAATACCATTTAAAGTATAGAACTGCTGATCAAATTGGAAAGGATAATGTAGACTGCAAAAAATTAACAAAGAACCCTGTAGCAACATCGTTCACATAAGCAATCCCTGAAACAGCAGCATCTTCCAGGTTCAGTAAATGTTCTTTAATGACTCAATATGTGTTGTTCTTTTGTTCATCTCCTCACAAATCTGCTGATAGAGGAGGAGCCACACAGGCCGGCAGTCACTTGCCATTCAGCATTTGATGTATCCAGTCACTTGTCCCCATTTATATATCTAAAATATTTAACAAAGTGATTTCCTTATACTTAAGGGATTTTTCTATAGGATTCTTACGGAAATGGATAGCAGTTCGCCTGACGTCTTTTTCTAATACGCATGTTGGTTTTTAACAATTTATATGGCTTGATTGAGCTTCTATAATATCTTTCCAAACATTTTAGAAGAAAAGAGTACCTTTTAGGTAGAGTTTTAGGATTGCAATCGGAGATTAACCCCCCCTCCCCCCCCCCTATTTGGTTTATATATATTGACGTCGTATTCTAATCTACAGAACTGTATATCTTGGTGGTTGAGTGATTAAGGTGCACTGTACACCACCAAGTCTTATGGTCACGGGATCGAGCCTAGAGGGTCTGCATCATTTTTTTGAGGCGATTATTATTTCCAACATGCATCGATGGATGATATTACCGGCCTGTAGAAATCAAACATTTCGGCAATTGACATTCAAGTGACCTACCTCAATGGATGCTTTTAGGCTACATCTAACCACAAAACACCATAATTTTGAAATCAACAGGTTCTCCAGAGGTTAGGCCATATATTACTAGAAATCTATAACTATAAATAAGAGTTTCTTTCTTAAATCAGCCAGATTTATCAGACTATCAACCTAGCCGGTTGTTTTCTGTGTAGCCTACAATTTAAATTTTCCAGGTGATTCTACATTTTATGAGAATATAAGAAAAATTCAAATTTTCAAAGTGGAACAGTATGGAAGGTTATTGTCACAAAATTTATTAACGATGGAAAGCTTGAATGTGGCTACATAAACAAAGTTAACCAATTTTTTGACAGCTGAGAAAGCCAAAACGAATAAAATGAAAAAAACAAAGCCATTCAATAAATTGTAAATTGATTGATTGAATGGAGTGCATGGTCGAGGATTAATTAGGATCCCCGGAATACGCCGGCCCCGCCATACGCCAGCCTGACGAACAACAAAAATGAAGGGATAGGATAGGGTTTGTTAGTTGCGATAGGTGCCCGGTTACAGATATTTAATTAGTGTATTTTTCCATACTTTCTATTATCTTCGAAAACATAAGACTCTCACATAAGGTAAGGGTAAGGTATCAGAAGCCCGTGCACCAACATTACTACAGTCTTCCTAAAAGCTAAACAAAACCACCAAAAACCCAAAACCACTGATTTAAAGTTAATCTAATATTTTTAAATCAGTTTTTACTTAACATAATCGGGGGGTATCTAGGATCACTTCTGAAAACATCAATTAACTAAAACTTTGTACGTTATTTTAAAACCATTCATTTACTATAATTGGGTTTCTCAAGAATGTTTAAATTGAAGCCTGAATGTTTAATTGAAATTTTGATTAAACAATATGAATTTATTAAAAACTATTTAAACGGGACCGCCTCGCCCCGTGGGGCTAGTGCACGCTCAACTGCCTGTTCGGCAAAATGCGCCTCAATGACGGCTCTCTCAAAGCTTTATAAATATCTTTGGATGTTTCTAGCAATGCGATTAATTTCAAATGGTTTAACTTTCTATAATTTTGAATAAATTAAATTTTTTTAAACGAAACTCGGCATTTCCGGTAAAATTTTAAAAAATTGACTGAGCAAAATTTGTTTGAAACTTAATTTACAAGCTTTTAATCGTTGCTTTTGTAAATTGATTGATTGATTGATTGGACTGTAGGACCAAGTACTGGACAAGTGTCCCGGATAACGCCGGGCCTATTCCCACAGAATGTTTACACATAACAGTAGGAAGGATAGGAAAGGTTTTTTTTTTTGGGACAGAACGACCCGGTTTCAGACACCTAGCGATCGTACGGCACAACACAATTCTAATCTACTTCTAATCTACTAGAGGCAGGATAAAGGCTTAATAGGTTTAATGGATAATGATGGTATTGGTCCTCAACAATTGCCTCTCTAAATCAGCAACCTGAGAATAAAATATTATTATTTCACGTACATCTGGATATTTCCTGAAATTTAATTCTGCATTAATAATTTCCGGCTTCCTAGACAAAATTGATTGATTGAATCGGCACGATTACATACACCTAGATAAAGTCAACCGTTAGTAACACAATGATAATATAATTCTAATCTACACAATCAGCAATTAAAAATACAAACAAATATTATTTCACAAGCATCTGTAGGTTTTCTGAAATCTAATACTAAATCATATAAAAATTTATTAATTGTATTCTCTACTCCTGCAACTTCACAACTTACAATATAATTTCCGGAAACCATAGTTAATTGAATAGTACATATATACAAAAACATATATACATATATGGCACATACACATACAAACATACATACACAAACATATTATTACACATATATACACATGATTGATTAATTATAATGAATTTAGCGAGACTCCCGGATGATGACGGTTCCGCCATACACCCTTATTAGATTTAACAAGATGGAAGGATAGGATAGTAATGTTAAATATGACCGAAACAACCCCGTTACAGACGGGGCGAAAGCACGAGTACCTAAGTAGTCAACAGTTAGTAAATTGTTAGTCGAAAATATAATGTAAGAAGGTTAGCACAAGACAGAACAATTATTTTTGTATCGTTTTGGATATAAATATTCAGCAATCAGCATCCTAATAAAATTTAAAATTATAATTAAAAAATTTATTACCAATTAAGTTGCAGCAAATTTCCTAAAACAAAACGTCATTACTATGAGTCAAATTCTACTTGAACAAAACAAATGAAATATTATGACCAGTATTAACCAGACCAACCTGCCTCTCCTACAACAAATCAAACCAAAACAGAAGAAATCGAATCCAGAAACAACCAAATACTATAGCACTCATATCAAAGCACGAGTCCTCCATCCTCACCAGATAGAAACACTGTAAACCCGCTAATTAACGGATATATTTATAAAAATAATTAAATGAAAAACTATATAATGTGAATGTCACTTATCCTCGCCATTCCCAAACCAATATAAATTATTTATGAAGAAAAAAAATCATTTAAAATCTGGTTCCAACAATCTGAAACCAACCTAATTGAAATACATCAATAATGGACGCCTGGCACAGTTCCAGAATCAAAACACCCAAACAAACTGAACTGAACTGAAGAATTAAACAAAACTATCCAATCGACTATTCAATGCCTGGATTACAAAATAAATGATTAAGTAAACATCAAAATAAGACCATTGACAGTCAACTATTGTATATATCAACAAATTTACAACAGTGTTAAATAAATAAAAAATTATAAAATGAACAACCAGCACAATCACCCATCCAACCCAGAACAAGCCAACCAAAACCCCACCAATTCACAGTCCCCCTCGCAAACAACCTACAAAATAAGTTAATTAAAGAAACGTTACGATCCCCGAAAAGCTATCTAAACACAGCAACATTCAACTGTACTCCAAATCCACTCTGCAGCCTCCAAGCCTTCCACAACTTCAAAAGGTCAAGCCTCCGCTGAAACATCAAACCCACAAGCAAACCCGACAGCCATTTTGATTCATATCCTGTCTGCACCTCCGATTTTAAACCAAAATTCTATTTTCAATTAGAAAGCATTACAGCTTCAAACATCCCCTTTAATCAAAAATCATCACCAGAACCAAATAAATCAGCCCAATTACCAAGAAACACGTGAGACACCGACAACTCCAAATCGCTAATCAAACCAAAATAAAAATATAACAATTTATTACACAAACGCTGAATAATTGGATGAAGGAACATCACCAAAATAGCTCTCTCCGAAAATCTCCGAAATCAAACCGAACAAACCACCTCTACAAACAATCGTAGTAAAATGTACCAAGAGAATTGTGCAATGCCCATCCAGGAGCACTCGATACTCGCTCCTGCACAGCAAAAACCAAACAAACTGCAACTCCTAAAATTACCTCGAAACGATCCCAACAGATGTAACGAATTGTCTTTAGACAAATCAAAATCTCGTTACTACTTTCAACCTATCTAAACCGTCCGATACAATTGTATACATATTTGCAGTGTTAATCATGACCTGCACAATATTCCTTAAATTTTTCTAAATGCATACAAATTGTTTATGTTACTCAAATAACATAATAAACGTATCTACCTGAATAAACCATTTTTATATGAGTTTACCCAGTGTGTGTATTACAACAACGTTGAAGGTTGTTGTTCGTAAATATTGCTTATAAGTAAGTACACTGCACTCAATTTCCCACGTTTGCAGTAAATATAATTGTAATGTCGTTCAACTAGTAACCGCATGGAAATTTCTGATTTTTGGCACATGTTGCCTAATCAGCGAAATATATGTATGCGATTACTGGTGAATTTCGAAACTTCGATTTTTTATGTTCCAACACATGCCGCTTAATAATCAAATAAATATTTTTTTGATGATTAACGGAAATGGAGGGGGGCTATTTAGAGGTGATTTCAATCATTTAAATAGTCTGATTTTTTTTTTGAATGTGGGATTGGAATTTGGAAGGCAGACGGTGGCGGTTGGCAGTAAAAAAAAACTCGGAACAGGAACTAACATACAACCGGTCCAGGCTGTACTAGTTAACAAGGCATCTCATGTGGCGTTTTTCGCCGGAAATTCCCGCTGTTGGCTAGTATAGTAACAAGGTGCATGGGCAAGCACCTTTTCTAATTACTAACCCGCGGCCTCGCGCCGTTATTTAACAAAATTTTTTTTTTTTTTTGATTGATCGGACACCTTGCCAATAATAATGTGGTAAAGGCCGAAAAATCAGCGGATCTTGTGTGGTTTACGTCAAAAAAGTGGGCCTTCTGCTAGTGATGGTACTCACGCTCCACCCTCCTTAACTCCCTCGCGATTGAGCGAGACGTCTTTCTCCCTACATCCACATGATAGCGGTAAACTAGGCCTTATTCACACCTCCATCCCCACGACCATACATACCTCTACCCTTTGAGCTACGGGCTAATGCCGCTTGGAGGTAATGTGAATAGGGATATTATTTGTGAAACTGGTTGCCCACAGCAAACTGTTTCACAGACGGCATGAATCCTCCCACCATGAAACCACTACCATCCACCAAGCGACCCCCCGGCCAACACCACCAACCCACGCTTCACAAAGCCGTAATGAATCCATGACAGATCACAAACGAACCATAGCAACTCTACAGCTCAAGAACTTCAGCGTACGACCGATCATACCAAACCTCCAAAAATGATTTAGCCCCCGCCAAACCGACGGCAAACTCCAACAAAAACATCCAAAACATTCAGCAAAGAAACCAATTTGAACATACAAACCCAACTTTCAGGCAATGATTCAATACAAAACTGCAAATCCGCCTTCATACACTAACAATTGAGAACTACATCAAGTCCTAAACAAAACAACTCAAAACAGTCAAAAATACCTTTTAAATACAGGTAACGACAGAACTCAACCACAAACCTCAGACACCGACCCATTACTCACCTTAAACGAAACCCATTCAAATCACTCCAAATATCAAAAAAAGAAAAAAAATTCGCTGCAATACAGCTGCAGCACATCCTCGCCGCTTGTTTTAAACACAAAAAATTACCAATTGCCAAATTCGTTCTTTAGGATGAAGTTGTATTATTGAGGGATTAATACCCTAAATTAAATTAAAATTTTGCATCAAGGTGTTTTTTTAGTAAAAAGAAAGTATTAATTATCCAGTGGATTTAGTATTCTTTGAAGGTTAATTAATACCCCTCTTTTTCATTCACGCACACACCCACCAAGTCACCTAACCACACTTCCAGTATACCACCTGAAAAATGCAAGTTCCATGTCAACCTGTACTGGCATGGGTGGTGGGTCCGCGCTGAATTCTGCACTCCAACAGAGGGTCTTAATTGTGTTTATTAACATCACCGATCGTAATCGATGACGAAAATTCGCATCCAAGCCTCTGGTGGGATTCGAACCCAGTACCTCCCGGTCCAAGTGCCGAAGCTTTAACTACTGCACTACTTCTCCGTTGAATGTGTTAACAAACATAAAATCGAGATAAGTCATGAAATGACGTAGAAAATGACTGCTATAAGCAGTCATACAACTTTTACGTTTTTTAAGGCATAACTCGACATATTTTTCAATTCTCAACAATACATTCCTAGTTATCAAATGTGTGTTTCTGAGTAGCACTTACATTTAGAAAGTGTGCGTCAATGTGTTAAAAATTTCGATTTTTATCGATCGTAAAAATACGTCAAACGATAAAATTAAAAAAAATATTACTTAATTTTACACATACAAGCAATATAAGTAAAGTTTAGTAAGCAAATTATACACAATTTTGGCACCCAAATTTATTAAAGAAACAAACCATTGCATAAATTCTAGGGGAATTTAAATATACGATACTAAAAAAGAAATTTGTTTTCTCAGTACCAAATAGCCTTAAGTTTTGGAAAACTTCTCGTAAATGATATACTTTACATTCTGAATTTTAGTAGCCCAGAAAACAAGAGAAGCTTTATTGAAGTTCAGACCTGTTTAAGATATTAACCTTCTAGCGCGTTTCTAGAGTCGGTTTAAGGATATCACGATTATCAATGTTACGCTCCGACAGAACCAGATGATGGGGAAAACAAAGATTAATTTTACAACCAATTTGAAGCCACTCTGGTCGGCACACATAGAGTTGATATCGAGCTCATTATCAAAGAATTATCAATTCCACAGTACGAGTCACTCAACTATATATAGAAGGCACAAAATTCTCACATCCTAATATGCACAAACCCACTGGGCTATGATTGGGTGGCGTAATACGCAACCAAATCTGTCACATTCTGATCAGCAAGCAATCATTTTTTAATTAAGCAAATGAGGATGCGATCGACAGCTGTGCATCATTAACAGAAACGACAAAAGTATGACGTTATCAATCTGTAAGTTTCAGCTATACAATTAATATGGATGGAAATAAGTGCATTCTCTCTTCTAGAGAGAAGAAATTTCTAGAGAAAAAGAGCGGTACTAAGAGATTACTAGAAACTACAACCTAATCAAGCCAGCTAGCAAGCTGAATTAAGAAACATAAAAAAGGAATACAAAACCTCGCTCTCCAAACAACAGAAGACGATGATAGAAACATGCCGGTGATCCAACAGCAACAGCTGTTCCACTGCAGAGAGATTTTTGAGGACGCAGGGGCTCTCGCCCGACAGATAAAGAAATCTTCCTTACCATAAAATTACCACTACACCACCTGGTAAACACGAAATTGAATCAAAATAAAAACCACATACTATTGAGCTAAATAATTTCTCAGCACTTTTGAGTACTTTTCATGAAGTTCTGGTTTTCTTGTCCATATATTCATATCTCAATACCTGTGATACTATTAAAATCGTCGGCCACTAAAACAATGGTGGCGTCGTGCAAAGAAAGCAGTCCTTAACCTTCGCAAAAATTGGCGAGAGATACACTTCTTCATATAACACAGAAAGCAGCTATCATCATTTTGGATCGTATTTTTCCAACGATCGATTTATTGTGAACAGAATAAGCAGAATTTACGTCCCATCGATTATGATGTATGTGAAGTTGGCCCAAATGTCAGCCCAAAAAAACGCGCTGGCAACACGAAAACTATAATTTCTATCACGTATGAACTGTCAGCCCAAAAAAATCGTATATCACGACATTTTAATTATGTCAGCCCAAAAACAAATGTGTTTTTCTTTATAGATTTTGAAGTATATGAAGTGGGCCCAAATTCTAACCCAAAAAAATCTATGGCAATACTAAATATACAGAATTTGACTATAGGCAAGTATCAACCCAAAAATGTTTAAAAATACTATTTTATATATATATATATACTCGTACAAAATTAATAATTATTCTGCCAACGAAATAAAATAAATCTGTCGTGATACTATCATTAAAGACAAATAATACTGTCAACCCAAAAAAGTAAAATAAAACAAAATATGTAGTTGATTATAATTCTGTATCGGATTAATTTAAGTATGGCCCCTGAATATGAATAGGTTTTAAATTAAAGGATACATCAGAGCATTATACGACATAAACATTTATTGCTGGATTCATAGAATTTTTGGCCCAATACATAAGGAACCACAACAACTTTTTAAAGATTTAACATTTGTTTTTAAATTGTAACATTATTGCAAGTTTGTATCTTAATATTTTCTATCACGATAGTTTCATTTTTTCACGACACTTGCATTAGTGTTGCCAGCTTTTAAATCCGTAATTTTTTGGGCTAGAATTTTGGGCCAACTTCATATAGGTTCGATTATGTGGCGGTCATTTAGATAAAAATGTTCTGATTTTAGAGATAGAGAGTTTTACAGATATGACACATCCTGCGTAAAGCACACAGGCAAAGAAAGCACCAAAGTTACTATCAACGGAGCAACATGAGAAGGATGCATCTCATCAACAAGACTCTTTCTGATTGTCTTATTCACCGATTCACCGAAAAAAACACAATGGCCATTCTAGCAGCCAATGATCTCTAGTACGCTGGTGACAGAAAATTTGTATGAAAAACGGAGCAGGATGAAACTTATGTTTCCCCGGTTTTAGTAATATAAACCGTTCAGAAATCGAATTTCTACTGGGCAAAATAGTCAGCCCAGAAATATTTCAGTTGCCCTCTGTGCATTTTCTTTCAATAATTTATTGAAATTTGTGCCTCGTTTCTTAAATAAAAATTAAAATTAAAAATAACATTATTTAATTTCTACCAAATAATTGATAAAAAGACATAAGTTCCGACGAAAGACGGAACAAATGCAAGAATATCCAAGGGTGTGGGTAACTGCAGCAAAGAAACTTTTGAATTTCAAAATGACACGTGGCATACCGATTAAGGCCAATTTGTGCTAATTAGTGCTCATAGGGGAAGTTAATGCTAGTCCAGGAGCCGAGAAAACGGGCAAAGAAAATTTCAAATTTCGCCTGAAAGACGAAAAAGATACAACCTGATTTCTAGAAAAATACAGACATGATTTAAGCCTAAATTTAACAGTTTCCAAATGCGTCTAAATAGACTGTGCTTATCATAGAAATAAAATGTTCATAAATTTTCATTCATAAATTGAGGAAAAACAAACTAACCCCTAAAAGATACTATAATAAACATAATTAATGCAGAGGTATACCGATCAATAATTTTTGTGTTGAACAACAAATTAAACAACAAAAATAAACTGTTCTAAAATCCAAGAACCAAAAATTCAGATAGCATATTCCCATCAGGCATGTGCATTGCTATCCGAAAAATATAGTGGGTGAATTTGTGCTAAACAAGAATTGGCCCAATTCTATTGAGCAACAAAAACCGTTGAATGTATGATTTTCTAACCTACAGTGTTGTAAAAACCAACAAACTTTGCATTCCTGATTTCATATTACTATCAGGTATGTTAATAGCCATCCTAAAAATGTAACAACTATATTTTTCAAATGGCTATGAACATATCTGATAAGAATATACAATCAGAAGTGCCAACTTCATTGGTTTCTAAAAAGGTTTTTTTCGTTCTTTCGAATTGGGCCAATTCTGCATTAGCACAAATTCAGCCACTATATTTTTCGGATGGCAATGAACATATCTGAACGGAATATGCAATCAGAAGTGCCAACTTCATTGGTTTCTAGAACGCTTTTTGTCAGAAAATTGTTCATTCAACGGTCGTTGTTGTTCAATGGAATTGGGTCAATTCTGAATTAGCACAAATCCAGCCACTATATTTTTCGGATGGCAATGCACTTAGCTGAACGGAATATGCAATCAGAAGTGCCAGCTTCATTGGTTTCTAGAACACTTTTTGTCAGAAAATTGTTCATTCAACGGTCGTTGTTGTTCAATAGAATTGGGCCAATTCTGCATTAGCACAAATCCAGCCACTATATTTTTTGGATGGCAATGAACATACCTGACAAGAATATACTATCTGAGTTGCTTATGCCTTGGATTTTAGAACATTTGATTTCTATTATTTTATTTGTTGTTCAACACAAATATTATTGAACGATATATATACCTCTGTATTTTGTTTTTCAATATAGTATCTTTCAGGGGCCGGTTTGGTTTTCCTCGATTTATGAATGAAAATTATATTTCTATGATAAGCGCAAATGTTATCAGTTTAGTGGCCTTTAGAAAGTTTTAAAATTAGGCTTAAATTATTTCTGGTTTTTTCTAGAAATCGGGTTTAATTTATTCCGTCTTTTAGGCGAAATTTGAAATTTTATTTTCCCGTTTTTTTCGGCTCCTGGACTAGCACTAATTTTTTTCCACTAGTTAGCACAAATTGGGCTTAATCAGCACTAATTAGCACAAATTGGGCTTAATCAGTATGCAAAGTTTCATTTTTAAATTCGAAAGTTTCCCTGCAGCAGTTACCCACGTTATACCGATCAATAATTTTTGTGTTGAACAACAAATTAAATAATATAAATAAAATGTTCCAAAATCCAGGAACAAGCAATTCAGATAGGATATTCCTGTCAGACATGTGCATTGCAATCCGAAAATTATAGTGATTGAGTTTGGGTTAATTCAGAATTGGCCCAATTTTATTGAACAACAGAGACCGTTGAATGAACAATTTTCTAACAAAAAATGTTCTAGAAAATAATGAACTTGGCAATTCTGATTGCATATTCTTATCAGGTTACGATCATAGCCATCCGACAATTATAGTGATTGAATTTATGCCAATCCAGAATTGGCCTAATTCCATTAACCATCAAAGACCGTTGATTGAACGATTGACATAAAGTGTTCTAAAAACCAATGATCCTGCTACTTCTGTTTTCATATTTCTATCAGGTATGTTCATTGCCTTCCGAAAAATATAGTGTCTGAATTTGTGTTAATGCAGAATTGGCCCAACCGAATGATTTTCTGACATAAGGCCTTCTAGAAAGCAATGAACTTGGCACTTCTGATTGTATATTCTTATCTTAGGGATATGCTGTCTGAATTTTTGGTTCTTGGATTTTAGAACAGTTTATTTTTGCTGTTTAATTTGTTGTTCAAAACAAATATTATTGAACGGCATACCTCTGTAGTTTTTATGTTTATTATAGTATCTTTTAGGAGTTAGTTTGTTTTTCCTCAATTTATGAATCAAAATTTATGAAAATTATATTTCTATGGTAAGCACAAATTTCATTAGTTAGAAAGTGTTAAATTTAGGCGTAAATTATTTCTGTTTTTTTCTAGAAATCAGGTTTTACATTTTTCGTCTTTAAGGCGAAATCAGAAATTTTCTTTTCCGGTTTTTTCGACTCCTGGACAAGCTCTAATTTTTTCCCGGCAGCACTAATTAGGACAAATTGGGCTTCATCAGTTATCCACACTATCCAAAGGTACAGGAAAATTGAAATTTTTAAATGTAAAATAAATGTTGCACGGTTGATAGTGTAAATGTCACTGCTTTAAAATATTTACAGCAACAGTTAGATGATCATCATTAATACATACGCAGATCTGTGTAAGATAATTAGTTTAAATTACTCAGATTATATTTTGTGCTTTCGCCCGGAACTAATTACCATTAAGCAAAGCAAAATAAACTAATTGTATTATTTTTCAATTTCATTTGTTTAATTGCATTTCTACCTATAATGTTAGTTAGAACACTTCTCTATAGATACACCTATAGAGTAATACTCGTATATTCCCTCGCACCAGGGCATCATAAAAATGTGGCAATATAGATTTACTCTTCCTAAAAGTAAATAATAAAATTTTACGATATACAAAATGGTATATTTTTCTGCAACTTAGAATTCTTAATTGCACGGCTATCGCTCGAATTTATTAGGAACATAATGTTTAACTGCATTTTACATGTAGCGATTGAAATGTAACGGGATTTTATATTAAAGCGTCACTTTGAAACTCTGTTAATAATAATGATGCGGAAAATATGTATATATGGCAGGTGATTCTCTCTCCCTTACCAAAAGGTAATAAATTTATTCGAGTCGAAAATTAATATTCGAATGTAAAATTAATTTGCATAAATTTAATTACCGGCGTCGTAATAAACAACAGATACATATTCATTAGATGATTACGAGAGAGGCAATTAATCAAAAATAAAAAAAATTAAAATTAGAGACGCGGAATATGCCGTCATTAAAAAGCTTTTGATTGTGTGAAAAACTTGTGTTTCCACTTTTCGCTATCTTGACATAACATTATATGTACAGTGTTTTTTTTATCTTTTTATGGATAGTTTATGATTTGTAGTTGAAAGTTATCATGGCAGTTATCATAAATCTTCGATTGCATTATGTGCTATTTGTGAAAGAAAGTAATAAGTGTTCTTAATGGATGTGCTAGTAAAATCGCAACAGTAACTGCAATAGTTATATAGTTTTTAAAACTAATTTATAGTTTCACTTCCAATGCTAAACGATTCGAAGTATTATGTATTTAACTAGATTGGCATGACATTTTGCACATCTTGACCATAAATATTAAGATATAACAACAATATTTTGAAGATTTTTTGCCCTTCAACTTTGTATTTACGAACCAAAAAATCGAGGGGTGATTATGTTGTGGCCAACACCAAACAATCTTTTACCACGAATGTATACATATCTCGAAAAATTAACTAACCGCACTTTTGGTAAAACTGTCTTCCTGAAGACGTTGAAAGGCTAACGAACGAAGGGTGAGGTGATTGACAAAGCAAAATCTTTAGCAAACATTCGTGATAAGAATGCAAAATCTAATCGTCTGCGTATTCGACAAGAAACCGTCGAACAGGGAGTCGTTCAGCACAAAACTCATGCTTCTCCCCATCATCAGCCCATCGTACATCAAACTTGGCTTCGCAGCAACGGCGTATTAAATCGATGATAGAAGAAGAATTGACATCGCGCGGGAATCTTAGTTTCTCATCGTTTTTCTCACCACGTCAAAGTCAAGGTATTCGAGATAAATACAAGGCAGTAAATTTCGATGAAAGTTGAAAAGCATTATTGTAGCTCCTTTAATATCAACTGCCAATTTTGTAAAGCAAATCATTTTCGCGCTGACTTCCAAGTGATAAGAAATTCACAGAGTGCTGTTAAAAGGCAAGCTTGTGCTGCCTAAGCCAAATGACATAGACGGTAACAAACTTAAATATCGAGAGTTCTATGAAATGGTTCTCTCAGATGAAAATCATTCCCATCGTATAGGCTTAAGCAATCAAATTAGATCGTATAACAGTGCTGTTCCGGTCCAATATACACGAACAAACGTCTCATCGCCGAATTTGGAAGTAACTGACAATCAGACGCCTCAATATGCTCAATTATATTTGATTGACAGCACTCAAGCGACAGAAATACGTCAACAAAACGCCCCGAATCGTAATTGCCAACGTGACATCCTTGATGAACTGGATCGTTTCTTTCGTTCCTTAAATGAAGTGGCTACGATATTTGTAAACGAAGTTGGCGAGCCTCCTTTCCACTGACACATCCATGTTTGTCCGAGAAATCCAGAAGATTTTAATAAAAAGTTTATAAACCTTGGCGTTTGAGTCCCAATATTGTCCCTATAACTTACGAATTCTAATTTCCTTATGATGAACCTGTTCGGCAGCCGAATTGACATTATGAGTGTTATCCAGGAGCGGTTTTTAAGCGAGTGCGAATCAATGTTACCTTGCTTCAATATAAAGCTGCACTAACAGCTATTTGAGACGCCTTCAATCCAATTATCAGT
Organism: Nephrotoma guestfalica; assembly: GCA_963691935.1. Taxonomy (NCBI): domain Eukaryota; kingdom Metazoa; phylum Arthropoda; class Insecta; order Diptera; family Tipulidae; genus Nephrotoma; species Nephrotoma guestfalica. The sequence continues at coordinate 62,312,722 of OY829913.1, read as the reverse complement.
TCTGACAAGCTGACATCCACAATGGCTAGTTGACTCATACCTACAAGTTGAATAACCAATACAAGGGACTCGCTGATCCCATAGAGAACATGGGTCAAAACGAAAATTTGGCGAAGGTGTTTCGGCTATTCGGTTATAAGCATCGGAGGATCGCCAAATAACATGCGAGACAGATGTTAGTATTTATAAAGTTTTGCGCTCCAGATCGATTGCTGTTATTACGAGAAATGGAATTTGTGGAATATCGATTGCATACGTCTACACCAGTTATCATGTACACATTCTGGTGACCTTAAGAGCCGAAGACAAATTCACAATTGTTCAAAGAATCGATCAATTTATCAGTACTGAGATCCCACCAGAAAAGAGACCAAGGCTTCTAAAAATTATGCTCAAATTTACGTCGCATGGCCCCTTTGGTCAATGCTTAAAACAATTTCCGAAATGCTTCAATGACGTCATTTTGGTCAGAGGTGATCGTACAAGTACAACGCACACATAAATGTAGAAGTCGCAGCAACATCTTTTCGATTTGTAAAGTACATTTTCTAATATATGTTTAAGGGATTGGATTGTACGAATGTTACCATCGCACCAACTTTATCGATTGCCGTTATGTGAGCGCCCCTGAAATTTAACTTTTAAAATAATGAAAAATGCACGATCACTCGCGTGATATCATGAGGCTCCCAGGCAGCTCACCAACCAAATTAGCAACAAATTTTCTTCCAGCCAGGTCACGGAGAAGAGGCATTGCTCGCAGTTCAAACAAACAAAACTAAATTGAAGTCCTGGTTTGAATTGACCACATTACACAACTGATGAAGACGCTCGACTGTATCGCTACACGAATATTCCATATAATTGGTAAGAGGCGGCGGATGTTACCGCATGTATACGGTAAGTGTCAAAGATGGGGAGCATTTCTACTTACGTATATTCTACTTCTTAATGTGCCTTCATGTGATGGTGGTACTTACATGATCCTCAGCCTCTCAAACTATAGCAAAATTATTTGGAAAATTTGACACTTAACTATATGCGTTTGTACGATGAAAACGACAAATCGAGAAGCTCAATAAAGCCCAAACCAACGCATTTATCAAGATAATGGTAGCAGTAGAGAACATGCATGAAAATCAGTCTTTTATCTTGACGGTCACGGTGGTTTAGGAAAAACGTTCCTTTACACTGAAAGGAGGACGCACTCTCCATAGCGGATTCATATTATCCGTGCTTTTGCGCGATGCATCTGTTTCTTCAATGCGCATGAACTCACTATAGAAGCAAAGTTCTTACGAAAAACTTATCGGACTGTAATTGACGAAATTACAACGCTGCCTGAACACAGACTATGTTGCATCGATCTATTGCTTCGTGAAGTGATGGAATCTGACATCCCGTGTGGCGGAACAGTTTTAGTTGTCAGTGTGTCAAGAGGGCAAGCACAGGAATCATAGTGTTGTCTTAAATCTAGTCCATTGTAGAGATTCTTTGAGCAATTGACTCTTATTATCAATATGCGTAATGAACGACAGGCTGGGATCTGGAAGTTTCTGGAAATCATAGACATGATAGCCGGTGAAGCGCACTTATATTACAGCGCTGATTTTATCGTGAATGAAGAACCAAATGATACTCTTAATTTCTCCCTTCTTCCTTCTGAAGAATGGATTATGTGTAATGGCAGTCAATTAATTATAGAAGTACAAATTGGAAATTTCATAGAGGTCAAAACAATTTCGGAAAGATATAAAAGGGCAAGCGTACTTATCTCTCGAATTGATTCCAGCCTATACGATCACCATCAGCAAGTCACAGGGTCGTTTCTTTGATCGCGTGGAATTCATTTAGAGTAGACTGTTCTTGTATGGCGGCCAACTTTACGTAGATTTCTCTCTCAAGATCATGAATTGCGAGCCAACTCAATTTTTGCTTCAAATCCGCAGCAAGAAACGTTACTTAATGACAATTTACTCGCTATATAGCGAGTGGTCACACCTTCTATAAACAAGATATAGTCGACACAAATCTTGTCAAGCAAGGTAATTTTTCTCTCCAGAAAATCGTGTTTACCCCGTAGTAACATTTACTAAAGGCCACAATGCCATGTTAGTTCAGAGTAATTATATTTTAGATCGGCTCACTGGAGAGAATTTGCCACTAATAAACGCTCAAACATATAAAAGCCACGCGTTAGGAGTAAAAATCGCAACTTGGTTTGAAATTCTAGCCTCAAATTCGAAATCGAACGCCCAAAAGCTCTATAGACGAAGACAAACAGTGATTTTGCTATGTCGAAAGTTTGACGTAAAAATTATTTTCAAGCCAATCGTGTACGCTCAAAAGATTATCAGAGGATACTTCATCTTGGAAAAGCGTATTATATTGAAAATTGTAACAGTATCAGTTATACAACACAAAGAGGATAATTCAAAATTTAAGCACATCCTAACCTTAATCTTCTTAATTTTACAACCTTCCGTCCAATGCAGTGGAACGAATAAAATAAATGCTGACGTGCGTGTCAACATTTTATTTCTAATGAGTAAAATTATGTCACCCTGTTTCTTGTTCGCTGTCAAAAATATGACAAGTCATTTTCATTTGAATACTACGGCCGAGACTAAAACCACTGTGCACACTTTCATAAACACAATGTGTATTCAGTCGACATCCTAAATCATTTCGAGGATACCGATGGTTTTCAAAATCATGTACGCAAATTCGTAGATACGAGGATGATGATGACATAGATCATACCATTTCGAATATAGTGAAATGGGATCTGCCCATAAATAGCAACAAAATATATGAATCAAATTGATATGAAATTGGCCAAAAGGCCAAAACTACAATTAGTCAAAATTTCCCGAAAAGTATCAAATCTTAAAATCAGTCGATATTGACACGAATGTATTTAAGAGTATGGTCGAAATTTATCAATCGAGAGATTGAATGAATTTGATGATGACTTTCCTACAGCTGAAACTCAAGTCAAAGGACGAATGAATAGTTTTAGATTTTTTAATGCTTATGCACAATTTATACCTATTCAGATTTTTCTGTTACAGTGCTTGATTCTATTAGCATTATTTACTAAACTTGAAATTTAAAGGGTGACAAGGAAAAAGTCTCTAAAAAATAGAAATTCTGATATTAATTCAATATATTGGGAGTACAAATTAATTCGGTCCGTTTTTTTAGTTTAAAATATTGTCCACCGCTGTTTACGACTTCTCCCCACCTCTCAGGAAATTTTCGAATTCCATCTCGGAAAAATGTTTCGACTTTTGAGGCGATCCAGTGAACCGAAGACCAGCCAAATAGTAGAATAACCAGTAATCAGAAGCAGCAATGACCGGAGAATACGGCGGGTGCGGTAAAATATCCCACTTGAGTGTTTCCAAATATTTTTGTACGACTTTTGCAACGTGAGGCTGAGCGTTGTCATGCAGAGGAATAACTTTATCATGCCTTTCCTCATATTCCGGTCGTTTTTCTCGTAATGCACGACTCAAACGAATTAATTGTAGTTTGTAATCACCAGATACACAGCATAACTTTTGAACCATGACTGTGCGTTTATACTTGCGGAAATAAAAATTGATACACTTGTTTTCGCACTCTAAACCAATCAAATTTCATGAAATGCTTTATGTCCCGCCTACTAGTTCCACACTCGAGTTGAAATATTTTTACCTTTGTTGTTGTTTTAATACATTAAGTACGATTCTGTAGAAGTTTTCCCTCAATCGCCTCTGCAAGTATAAACGCAGACTGAATATTCGTCTTTGGTGTTGAGGTTAAGTACTTTTTCAAACCGGCAAAGCGTATTACTTTTTCTTCTTGGGGTTTCCGTAGAAGATCCACTTCTCGTCACTAATCACTATTCAATGTAAAAAAACCTTTCTTGTTTGCCTTTGAAGTCTCTTGGCTTTCAATTCATAAGGGACCCAATTGCCTTACTTTTGAATCACGCCCATAGATATCATTTCCATCGTACGGAAACTGTTTGTTGGATCACCCCAATGTACCGGCAGCTCCTCTTGCGTTTCACCTGGAACTTCATCGAGCAATGCCTCTAATTCATCGTCTACGAATTTTTTTGGCTGTCCCAAGCGAGGCTTATCTTCAACACTGAAATCATCATTTTTGAAGCGTTTTAACCACTCTATGCATGATTTATCGGTTGGAGCATTGTCATCGTAAACTTCCACAAGCATTCGATGTTCTTCAGCTGTACTTTTTTCCAATTAAAACAAAAAATTAACACTTCTAGTAAATGCTGTCTAGTTATCACAAAATCCTACATATTCGACACCGTAAAACACACGTTTTGTATGAAACTCAAAGTAATACAAACTGAATGTTAATGGCAGATGTCTAATCTGTCTGACACAACGGAGATCAGCTGTCACTATAAAAAATGTATTATAGTCAGAGCCAATTAAATTAATTTGTATTCCCAAGAATTGCCAGGAACCTTGCTGCCGTGCTCGAATTTTCATGGTACCTAGCAGCTGTTATAAAAGTGTCATGGCCAGCCATCCGCATGATGTGATTGGCGGCATGGGATCATAAGTGAATGGATTTTTGTTCAAATTTGTTGTTTTGAACAAACTTGAGCAAAACGCCGAAGTTTTGGCCAAAAACCCATTTTGGCAATTTCCTCAAGGTTCTTCGGAATTGTTGAATTCATATTAAATGTAAATTAATTTATCTAAAAAAAATTCTCTTGTAGGTAAAAAGTAAAATATTGCACCCAATAATCAAAGTCACTCTTTATTATGTTAAATTAATAATTGGAAACTTGGCACTTGCTATTTGGATTATGTCATTCGTGAGTTCAAGAACTCGTTAAATAAATTCGCAATTTATTTTTATGTTTTATTGAGCCATAAAAAACCGGAGGCAGAAGTACCAAGAACAATTTGCTTATAAATTATATTTTACTCTTACCTGAGAATACTGTCTAATTTAATCTACACTTTTAAACTGATTGCAATTTCAGAGAATTTTTGTAGCCACACGTAATTTGTAAAGTTTCAGGTTACACTTTTCGTGAACTTGTACCTGCTGGATAGAGCATAATTGCATGTATGTCTGGGATGGTGGTTTTCAATTTGATCCAATTGTTACATTTACATCCAACCCTACCACTAAATTATTCGACGTTGGGGATACAGTTTTTGGCATCTTTTGTCCTACTACTTCTCGCTCTCAACGTGTTTACAGCCATGATACTTTAAACCTGTACTGGCTAAGAAGTAGTAAAATTTTAAACCGAAAACCGGTGTTCTAAGAGTTTTAGGGGTGCTAACTGTGCTTTTACAGTTTTCTTGTTCGTTTTTTTTTACTCAAACCAGTCTTGAAGATAATTGTAAGATGATCTAAACTAATTGCTGGGGAGCAGTAAAAATATTATCTGAGCATAGTTTCTTGAACTTGAAAAAATATCCGTTAAACCATAGATGCAAATAATCCGACGAAGGGCTGAATTTTCTTTCTTCGTGAGAAATGGGTACCCAATAAAAACTATAGAGCTTCCTGACTGCGTTGTTAAACTTCATGAGCCCAGTAAGCTCGTTTGAATTTTAAAATCGCTGAAAGAATCAATACTAAAAAATAACCATTTCGAAGTGTTTTCTTTCCGACACATACTATATACAGGTTGGTTCAAAAGCATTGAAACCAAAAATGATAGAATGTGTATTTTTTTTTATTCAATATAATCTCCCTCAACTTCAATACACTTATTCTAATGAACCTCCAATAATTTTATACCATATGTGTAATGATTTTCCGGAAGCTTTGTAAAATACTGTTCCACGGCTGCAATAACTTCTTGATTCGACGAAACACGGTTTCCACAAAGGAATTGTTTCAGGTTTCTGAAGAGATAGAATTCGCTAGGTGCCAAATCTGGTGAATACGGTGGGTGTTCAATTTAGCCATCGTCAGAAGACGAGGCACGACGTAAGGAGGATTGTTCTCTTTTTACGAATTTTTCTATCCAACTGTTCCAAAAGGTTGCGATAATATTCAGAATTAACTGTTTCACCTTTTTAATATAATCAATCAACAAAATCCCTTTTGCATCCCATAAAACTGATGCCATGACCTTTTTTGCCGATCGTTCTGGCTTCACCTGTTTTGGAGCTGAACAACCAGCTTCAGCCCACTGTAAATGTTCTTGTTTCAGTTTAGGATCATGGTGGTAGATCGAAGTCTCATCCATAGTTATAGATCTACGCACAAAACCGGGTTTATCCTGCTAAAAACGCTTCAAATTACGCTGAGAAATTTGTTTTCGATTCAGTTTTTGTTGAATTGTTAACGATGTTCTTAACGATGTTCTTCATGTAAAATATGGAGTATGCGTTCGTTCGAGTTGTCTATGGGATCAGCAATTTCGCGCTTAGTCGAACTTATACACTTGCTCAATGATTTCTGGTGTTGTTGCATCTTTTGTTCGTCCACTACGTGGTTCATATTTAACGCTTGAACGACCACGTTTAAACTCTAAAACCCATTGATACACAGTTGGAAATGAAGGATCAGATTCCTTAAACACTTTTACTGAATTTCGGTTGCTGATAAACCTTCCAAAACAAAGAATTTTATTACTGCACGATATTCGGCTTTTTCCATTGTAAACGAATACACAAATAAAAATTATGAAAAATGAAATATTAAAATGGCGTATTAATTTTGATTCATCTACTGGTTAATAGGTGTCGCTTTCAATACTTCTCAACCATACCTGTATATTCTGTTCAAGGAAAGCAACATAAATCGTCTGCCAAACTCAATGATCCACCAAGGCGTCCAAGTGTTTCTTGGTTTACAAAGCCTTCTCTTAATATCCTCTTAAAAGCTAATTTTAATTTCTGACAGTGACTGGTTGAAATTGAATCTATAAAGCACCACTTATCTAGGGACTATCCAAAATTAGAGAAAACGAATTTAAGTGTCGTCAGAGAAACAGGGTTATCTTTTCTAAGAACTTCCAGTCTTAAAGTTTCTCATCTAAACCCTGCGGGACAAGGACATAACCCATTATTTTCTGCTGTGAAGGTCTCAGGAAAGTAGATTTACTTCCCACATTTAGTATGATTAGTTCAAAAGCGGATAAATAATTTAAAGGAGCTGTACTCCTAAATAATTGAGATGTCACTCTTGTTTGCATACTCAACGGATTTCATAAGCACCTAAAATGGAGGAAACGCGTCACCATTTCCCTTATTTTAACTCAATATATGGCTGTTGTATAAGGTCGTTACAACAGATTTTGATACGAAATTTCCATATTTTATTTTCCACCTTAAATTTGTTGCCACCTGGTCACTTCCCAAATTTTTGAAAAATTTATTATAAAATGCTCACACTTTTATTCGCTGCTGTTGAATTTCTCCATAGTGCTTTAAACAGCAATATAATCACACGATTTACTTATGTTTGGTAAATAAACTGTTGGGTCTGTCAAAACTTTAGTTCACATAGCAAGAATTCACGTGGGTATCTGCAGTAGGGAAACTTACGAATTCCAAAATGAAACTTGAAACCGATTAATCCCAATTTGTGCTAATTAGTGCTCACGAGAAAAAATTAGTGCTAGTCCACAAGCCGAAAAAACGGGAAAAGAAAATTTCAAATTTCGCCTGAAAGACGGAATAAATAAAATCCGATTTCTAGAAAAAACCAGAAATAATTTAAGCCTAATTTTTAAACTTTCTAAAGGCCGCTAAACTGATGAAATTTGTGCTTATCAAAGAAATATATACTTTTCATAAATTTTCATTCATAAATCGAGGAAAACCAAACCAGCCCCTGAAAGATACTATATTGAAAAACAAAATACAGAGGTATATCGTTCAATAATATTTGTGTTGAACAACAAATTAAACAAAAGAAATAAAATGTTGTAAAATCCAAGTCATAAGCAATTCAGATAGTTGATCATGATTAGGTATGTTGATTGCCATCCGAAAATTATAGTGGCTGAATTTGTGCTAATCCAGAATTGGCCCAATTCTATTGAACAGCAAGAAACCAATGAAGTTTGCAATTCTGATTGCATATTCCGATTAGGTATGTTCGTTGCCATTTCTGGATTAGCACAAATTCAGCCACTATATTTTTGGGATGGCAATACACATACCTGACAGGAATATACTATCTGATTTGCTTATGACTTGGATTTATAACATTTTATTTAGATTGTTTAATCTGTTGTTCAGCACAAATGTTATTGAACGATATACCTCTGTATTTTGATTTTCAATATAGTATCTTTCAGGGGCTGGTTTGGTTTTCCTCGATTTGATAAGCACAAATGTTATCAGTTTAGCGGCCTTTAGAAAGTTTTAAAGTTAGGCTTAAATTATTTCTGGTTTTTTCTAGAAATTGGATTTTATTTATTCCGTTTTTCAGGCGAAATTTGATTTTTTTTCCCCGTTTTTTCGGCTTCTGGACTAGCACTAATTTTTTCCCGTGAGCACTAATTAGCACAAATTGGGCTTAATCGGTTTCAAGTTTCATTTTGAAATTCGCATTTCTGCTGCAGTTCAAGAATTCTAAAGAGAGTAATGCCAACTGAAGTCGTTTCGATATTGCCAATAGTTTACACATAAATGAATGGAATCAGAAGATTTTAAATTCTGTCATGTACAGTGAAATCTCGTTATAACGAATACCGTTTTATCGAAATTTCCTTTATAACGAATTATTTCAACTTATTTGGTTGGCCACAGTACATTTCCTTAATAAACAAATTCCGTTTAGCAAAGTGTTGCATAATCAACGATTGTTAAAGATCGCGATAAAATACAAAAAGCAAATTAGTAGTGCATCGTGTCCACAAAAGAAAATTAGGCCAGCAAAGTATAAAGATGTGAACAAGGCTGTTTTTAAGTGGCTTCAAGAGGTTCGTTCGAGAAACATACCTATAAATGGTAAGCGGGCCGGCTTTCGTGAGAAAGCTCTAGAATTATCTAAACTGTACGGTCATAACGTGTTTCAGGTAGGTAAATTAGTTAGTAAATAATTTCGACATTTACATTTACGGGAATTTAAATAGAAGTTTTAACTTTTTCTTTAAGGTGACATAAAAAACATTTTAGGAGTGTATGACATGAAGTACATTTTTAACGCAGATGAAACGGGAGTATTTTACCAGCTTCTGCCGAATAAAACTCTCACACTGAAAGGCGCATCTTGTAAACGTGGAACAAAATCAAAACAATGACTTACCGCATTATTACGCCACAGGAATAGGGCCAATAAATATGCATGGATGACCAAACTTCTTTTCAACGAGTGGCTTGTCGAACTTGATATAAAAATGAAAAAACATAACCGTAAAATTTTATTGCTGATCGACAATTGTACAGCCATAATTTAAACTCCCAGTTAATTGCTACCTCATTGTACATCAGTCTTTCAACCTCTGGATTTGGGAATAAACCAGGCGGTTAAAATTAATTTTCGTAAGAAGTTGGTGCCGACAGTACTTTTAAATTTATTGAACGACACCAAAATTAATGTAAAAACGTTTTCGAAAAACGCAACTTTATGAATCAGAATACGTTCCAGATGATATTGAGCATGAAGTTGACCAAACCAACAACAATACCGAGTTGGAAACGGTTTGGAATTCAATGAACGTCCCTGAAGTCACATTTCAAGATTATATAAAGAGTGTTAATGAGGCATCTGCTTCAGTGGGATTATCACACGAAAGTGATAGCGACCACTGTACCGAGTCGAAGTGATTTTCTCGGTCCCGTCGGCTTCGTTACAACGAGATTTCACTGTATATGAAATCCTCGTCCCCCACCAAAAAGGAAATAACATATTTTTATATTTAGAACAAAATCTTTCCCTATTTTTTTTAAAATGACATTTGCAATATTAAAACTATATGTCATCATAAATTAGCATTTAAAATTATGTTATGTTCTATATTGCAATGCAACATGAAACACAAAACTATTTTTTCCCGACTTCAATTGCTTAGTAATTAACTGTCAATTTATGTAAATACATAGAATAATATGTAGGTACGTAGCTAGAAATTAAATTATTTATACATAGACGATCGCATCGATATCTGAAATGTCGATCACTTTTGTATACTGATATTTATTTATGTAAGGTCACTTTAGTATTTGAATGATTTATAGTTTTTGATAGTTTTGTGTATAATGTCTGATAAAAAAAAAACTATAGCTACATATAAAACAATTATATTTTGACATGATCATTATATAAATACGTTCGAGCGAGTATGTGAATATGTATATCGATCGAGCGATCGTATTTTTTTTTTGTTCTTCTGTAAGACGGCGCAGCACAGCAGGTGCTTTATCAATTTCAAAAGGTATTTTCTGTGCTGTGTTTTACTATTTCGTTTAAAATTATGGCAAATTGATCAATTAATTAATCATATTTTGTTTTAAAGTTTTTTTTTTTTTCTTGTTAAGCTTTTAGTTCATGGAACTATTTTTTCCTCTGTGTTCAATTTAGACGATATAAACATGATTTGTTGGAGTGTGACTAGTGGTTTAAATTTTAATTTTAATTCCAGCTTTGTGAGAACGAAATGGTGTTGTTATATTTAGATTAAACATCTCATTTTAAGCAGAATTAAATGAATCGTGAATAATATTGATAATATGTTCCAGTGGATTTGTACACAGTTAACTTTGGTTAGGTTAGGTTTTAACTAATTAAATTTTATTAATCTTAATTTTTTTCTTCGTTTTTAATTGCAACTGAGACTGTGCTCATCTTGCAATTTATCTTTCAAATTTATAAATTTTACATTTCTTAAACAATTCTGATTTGTTGTAGAAAATACTAATTTTATCTGTTAAAATACTAATTTTAATTTGGTATGTTTACTAGGTGAAGTGACCTCGTTCTTTGAAGTCTTCTTCCAACGACAGGGTTATCTATCATATGGCGAATATAAGGGTTTCCATGTTCCTGGAGCCTTAGTTCGTGTTTGGCGGAATGCTTTTTTATTTCATCTTTGATGCATTCCATCTGTAAGTCCCTGTGAAGGTCTTTATTTCTTGTGTACCACGGAACATTTACGATGCTATGGAATTTATACTCGTCATTCATCCAAATTGGACGTGTTTTACAATTTTTCTAATTACTGTATATAAACAGTAAAGTATATATTAAGCAGTTTTATATTTTTTTTCTTGTGAATAAACAGTTAAACAATTGGTGCTGTGTATTTAATTTAATTTTTTGCAATCTTTATTGTATAACATCTAAGTATGTCAATTGAGAAAAAATGTGTGGACTGTGCCATAATAATTATGGGCGAGTGGTTCTTCTCATGTAAAGGCTTCATGTGTGACAAAGTGCTCGGATATAACTGTGCAGCGAAATGTACGAAACATTTGTTTGATAGCGTACCAGGATTTAGTTGGTTCTGTGATGCATACATGCACAACATAAAAGAGTTATTTAACTCAACAATAAAACGAATAACAGCAGAAGAGTCTTCGGTAAATAAACCAAACGAATATCCATTTTGTCCATTACTACCCGACCTGTCACTCGCTCACAAAGCAAATCCACTGCACAAGTTACACCACCTACTCAACATGAACATGAAGTTTTTGCCCAGAATAACAAACAAATGAATATTATAGATGACAAAATATACAATATGAGAAATTTATCGCCATCTGAATCAGGAATATCTGTAGCTAGTTCACCAGTACCAGTGCCAATTTCGAGCCCGACTTCTGAGACACAATCAACACGAACCGAAACTAATGTAGAAGCCACGGTACCTATTTCTCAATCAGAAAACTGTATCCAAACATCTCCCACTGTTTCAACAAATGACCTTGAAACAATTAGAGTGATGAAACCTCGAAGATGGATTTTTATTTTATTTTTAACTGATGAAAAATTCAAGAGATTTGTGGAAAATAAATGTCAAATCGTAAATTTAAACGCGGTTCGAATCATTCCGAAAGAAAATGACTACGTCTCTTACCGGATCAGTGTCAAATTCTTTCAATGAGAAAATGGGAGAGAGAGTTTGTTGAAAAATGTCAGGTGAAAGGTAAGAAGTACTTTGAGTTGGTTAGGTCTCCTTTGAGGCAACCGTTCTTTAAGGTGCTCAAAGGAGATACTAGAATGTTACGAACTATGGAACGAGTGAGATTGAATCATGAAAATTGGAAAGAATGTTTGAAGAAACGCAATTTGGTTGTGTGTGAATTATGTGAAAGCTGTTTGGTTGTGGAGGACATCGAACATTTGATTCTGAAATGTTCTGCATTTAACCAGAGCAGACAAATGTTCGATGTTCTATTGAGTGCAAGTAGTTTAACTGAATTATTACGAATGGGAATGAACGTATATAAGAATATGTATGAATTTATTAGAACAAATCAGATAGAAGTGTGAAAGGGGATCGATGTGTGCTAGGTGAATGACAAGAAATTAAAATTAAATTATTAGTATTATGGTAAAAAATGTTAAAAATTAAAAATTGTAAATTTTGAAACGGGCCATATGGCACCAAATTTTTGGAGCTAGTGCCAAATAAAATAAAAATAAAAAAAAAGATAAATTCTGATGTTTGGCCGAAAGGCCTTTTCATAAAGGGATTTGAGTTTCCAAAAAACCAATCGTTTTTTCGGAATACAATAAACAACATCCAAATAACTTAAAAACTTGTAAACCGTGCGACTCAACATATAATCTCAATGATAGTCTCAAAATACGTATTACGGGTGAGGTTGATGATGTCGATGCTCGCGTCATTTCGCGTTCCGAAAACATCATCAAGTCAGCGTTTGAATGTGCGATTCAAACGGTGGCTTATTGTATTTTTCATCTTCCGAAAACTACTCCAAGACTCCAAGGCTGACTAACATCTACGCGTCTAAACATTGCGAAACTCAAACTGACATTGATATTAAACCAGCACAAAACAAATCGATCATCTCATCATTTAAATCTAAACTTATGTTTAGAAGAGGCGTAAAAAACAACCACCATGAAGATTATATTAACGGGTATGAGTTTGTTAAAAATATTCCTTCTATAAAATTTTTGCTTGCCGAACCTCAGATTTTAACCTGGATAAATGGCAAACACTTAGTTATTTCATCTACAGGGTGTCCGCCGGGAAGGTATACTACTTTGCTTTGCCGCCATTTAGGCATATATTAGTATTAACAGTTCATACATGACAGTCGTGAAGTAGACACGTGGCAAATTTATTATGGAAAAATATTCGATATACCATCGTGTCAATAGGATATTACAGCTCGCCCATGACAACCCCGATTTTCATGAAAAAATCATAACGAGTGACGAGGCACATTTTCATTTAAATGGATATGTGAATAAACAGATTATTCGGTTCTGGGCAATGGAAAACCCTCACATTATTCATCAGTCACCTTTATATCCATTAAAAGTGACAGTCTGGTGTGTAATTTGGTCAGGAGGAATCATTGGACCTTACTTCTTTGAAAATCAAAACAGCGTAACGATAACTGTGAATGGGGAGCGATATCGTGATATGATTGAAAACTTTTGAACGCCACAACTGCATACTTTGGGCTTGATTAACATGTGGTATCAACAAGACGGTGCCACATCGCATACAGCCAGGATTACAATGGAATTACTGCGAGAACTCTTTCCACAACAAGTTATTTCGAAAAATGGTGATGTTGATTGGCCTCCACGGGCGCCTGATTTGACTGCACCGGACTTCTTTTTGTGGGGATATCTAAAAAGCAAGGCTTATGCAAACAAACCAGAAACGCTTGAGCAACTCAAACAAAATATTCGTGATGTAATTAATGAAATACCGCGTGAAATGTGTGAGAATGCAATAAAAAATGTGCTCAAAAGGGCTCGCATTTGTGAGGCTAACAGAGGCGGACATTTATCTGATATTGTATGCCATACATAATTGCCGACATTAAATAAAACATTTATCAATATAAGATCCATTCTCTTTCATTTAATCAAAAATCATAAACAAACAAAGTAGTATACCTTCCCGGCGGACACCCTGTATTTTAATTTGTGTTGCGTTAGATGAGAAATTGGAAAATTGTAATCTTAAGTCAGTTCAGTCTATAAACCAAGTATTACTAGTGGATTGTACGAACAATCCAGCCATACCAACGTATCAATAACTCCTCCTGTTATATATGAGGATAACATTTTATCGGCTCTAAAGGGATTTGGAGACGGTTGTGGTCTTGACAATATACCCTCTTCTATTCTGAAGGAGTACGCTGACATTTTAGCAATTCCATTATGTTACCTATTGAACCACTCCTTAAGCACCGAGATGTTTCCCGAAAAATGGAAAATTTCAAAACTTACACCAATTTTTAAATCGGGCAAACGAGACGACGTTACATGCAAAAGAGGAATATCAACTACATCATCAATTCCAAAATTGTTTGAATTTGTTTTATGCAACAACTTTAAATCCACAATTGCACGTCATATATCAATAAACCAGCATGGGTTTATGCCTGGCCGATCCACATCAACTAATCTGGTTGAATTCACCAGTAAAATAATTAATGAGATAGAAAACCATCATCAAGTTGATGTAGCGTACACGGATTTCAGTAAAGCATTTGATTCCATCTGCCAACAAAATGCACTCCGGAGTTTATTCGCATTTTGGGTTTAACTCGATTACATAAATTAGTTCAAGTCTTATCTATCAAACCATTCCACCGAGATCAAAGGATCTCACATCGTGCTCATATTTGCTGATGACGTGAAAATTTTTCGAACTGTTGATGGAATGCTAGAAAAAAAGAAATTTCAAGAAGACATCGATAGATTAAACATTAAGAAATGCAAAATCATGTCTTCCCATCGTAAGGGAAATCCGCTAATTACTTCCTACAAAGTCAACAACGAAGTATTGCAAAGATTCAATGAGATCATAGATCTAGGTGTTACATTTGTCGAGAATGCCAGTTTCAATAGGCATATTGAAAATTGTATTGCGAGAGCTAATGCCATGTTTGGATTTGTTAAAAGGTGGACAGGTGAATTTAAAAGTATTCAAACCTTATGTTCACTTTATTTCGCTTACGTTCGATCTAATCTGTAATACGCTGTACCGGTCTGGAATCCTTACTATGCTGTACACATTAAAAGAATTGAAAGCATTCAAAATAAGTTTCTGATTCTCTTGTTAAAGAAAAGTGACTGGAATTAGGACCACAATTTACCATTCCATGAAAATGTGGCTCGGTTACCTCCGTACTCAACAAGATGCACGGATTACAAAATATGCACGCTTGAAAATAGACGACTTCTCTTAGGTGCGGCTTTCATTGGTAACGTTTTGCTTGACCACATTGATTCAGCATACATTTTGGAAAACATATCAATTCATATGCCTTGCAGAACATTTCGAAACCATGAGTTTTTAGCACTAGAAGTTAATATGCGTGGATTTCGTCTAATTATGCTTGATTCTCCAGCGCTTAGTCCAGTTACAAACCGCATTGGTATAATCTTCTGGAGTTTGCTCGTTGCATCAGCGACATTACTTTCAATCGCCATGATTGCTGTGTCATCTGCAAAGGTAGTTCGGAGTATTGATCCTCATATTTCACACGAAAATATCTATTGGATGGGAAAAACATTTCTGGTGGCCGAATTAGTTTAGGCCAGTAGGAGTCGGTGTTGAGATAAGTTTTATGGACATTTTAAATTATTTATTGACAATTCAAAATCAAGTGAAGTGTCGACATTTTTACATTATTATTTATATTTGTCTCTCTCTTAATTTTTGATGTAGCAGTCTTTCTCTGAATATTAAAGTATTTGGTCTCCAGTAAGACAAAAGTGTTTTGGTTGTTTTTATTTTTATTACGGTAGTTTGCTTTGTTCCATGTTTTAAGTACTCTGTTTGGCTAAGTAGATGCACATTAGGACTTTCGTGTATTTCAAAAGGTTTTGGGCCCAGAACAACGACAATTATTTTATGTGGAAGTACAAAACAGAGCTATTGCTTATGAAAGAAAAATTGTGGAGTGTTTTAAATGAAACAAAACCAGAACCAACGGAAGATAATGCCAATGCGGAAGCAATGGATTGGTTTGTCGGTTGAAGACAACCAATTGTGCTATGAATAGTGTAGATGGAAACGTCGAAGAGTATTTGAATGAACTCACGAATTTGTTCCAGAAATTAAGTGATTTGGGCGAAACGCAATTGTCAAACACATGGCATGTTGGTGTTATCGAAAGTAGTTTACCGCGCAGTTACGATAATTTAATTGTTGCACTCGATGCACGACCAGAGGCAGATGCCACATTGTCGTTGGCTCAATCGAAATTAATTACTGAGTATCAACGTCGAAAAGACGCGGACAGCAACGAAAATACAGATTCGGCATTAAAAACTACGGCGAAAATTAAAGATAAAATTAAGTGTTTCTTTTGCGAACAATCTGGCCATGTTAAGAGTGACTGCGGTAAATATAAATCGGGGAAATAAAAACACAAAATAAAGGAAAGTACATCGACTAGTATCAAGATAAATAAAGTTGAAAAAATGACAGTTTCTTATTGTGATGGATGGATTCTCATTCGGGTGCTACGAAACATATTTCAAGCAACAAAGGTTTTTTCGTTTCACTAACGAACTTCGTCACAAACGATAAAAACGTAGATGTGAAGGGAAAAGGCGTATGTCGCATCGAAATGGTCAATGTAAATGATGTATCGACCGTGACAACGGTAACGGCTGTTTTGTACGTGCCGAATGTTCAAGGAAATTTATTGTTGGTAAAGAAGTTGCTGGAAAAGGGCTAAGCAGTGAATTTCATTCCGAATTCTGAAATGTGTAAAATTAAGTTCGAATCGAATTTGTTTAAATTGCGTCAGCCGAACAAAGTGTGTACCGCGAACATAAAGAAAATTGCATTTATAACTGGCATCGCATTTTTGGCCATCGCGATCCAGTTGCAATCAAGCAAAGTGTGTCTCAATCATTAACAAAATCTACAGCTCGTCGAACGGTAAGCGGCACGTACTCGTATTCATTGATAATTTTTCGCGCTATACGGTGATTTATTTACTAAAAAATAAATCAGAATTCGACGAGAAAATAAAGCAGTACGTAGCATTGGTAAAAAAAAAATAATTGTCTACGAAATCAAAAGTCCACAGTCGGATCGAGAAGGAGAGTACACCGAAAGAACGTAGTCGATTTTTTGAAATATGAAGGAATTCAAACTCAGTACAAAACACCATACACGTCGCAGCAGAATGGTGTTGCTGCGAGAAAAAATCATACGCTCATTGAGATGGCACGTTATCTATGCTGTTAGACGCAAATTTACCGAAAACATTTTGGGCAGAAGCGGTAAATACGGCAAATTATGTTCAAAACAGGGTGTTCAGGTATTAAACATTTTTCAATTTTTGGTGCTAAATATTTTGTTCGTGTGCAAAACGACGAAAATTGGATGCATGATACCAGCGCACCGATGATTTTTGTTGGTTATGACGAAAATTCAAAGGGATTCAGATGCTTAGAGCCAGTCAAAATAAGGTGGTGATCAGTCGCGACGTACGTTTTACGAAAAAATCTGCGAGTGAAATCAGCGTTGATTTATCATCAAGTGATGCGAATGTCGAATCAAGTACAATCGGCATCGATATGGATACGCCAGCTGAAATCAATCCAAATATGCGTGTCAACGTGTGTGATACTGCGAGCAGTATGGTGATGCAGTGTCGAATGTCGAATTTGAATCTTTCGCTGAAGGCTTACATGGTATTTTCAATCAACAAAACAACAGAAAAATTCCCATTCACGGGACATCAGTGCATCGCATTTCACAGCGCGAAAAAAGGGTGTGCCACTGCGACGATTGAACGCCAAAATCAATATGGTTTATAAAAATGAAACATGGCAATTGTGCGAATTACCAAAGGACAGAACAGCGATAGGCTGCAAATGGATTTATAAAGTAAAACCCGATGCGGAAGGAAAAATTGATCGACACAAAGCGCATTTAGTCGCACAGGGTTTCTCACAAAAATATGGAACGGCTTATGATCTAGTGTTTCCTCCTCTTACTCCACGAACAACATTCGCAGAACGCTTTTATCGATTGCATTGAAAGAAAAACTCATTGTGCGATTGATTCAAAGACGGCGTTTTAAATAGGAAATTGAATGAAACGATCTACATGAAACAGCCGCCTGGATTCGAGGAGAATAGTAAACTCTATTCATATAGAGGGGTTTCAATAAAGCAAGGCAGTTCAATGCTTGTACTCACGAAAGAAAAACGGCGAATTGTTATTTCTTCTGATTTATGTCGACGATATGATTGCGGCAGCGAAATTAATAAAAACAGCTAGCGAAATAAAGAAAATCATCGCATCGAAATGTGAATTGCAAGATTTGGGTGAAATTAAATTTTACCTCGGAATAGAAATCATCAAGGACTTTAAAAACAATTATCATTTGTGTCAATCAAAATACATTCAACGAATGCTGGCAGATTTTGGTCTCCGTAATGCGAATGTTTCAAACGTTCCGATGAACGGAAAAATATAAATCCGATGCGAATGATAATTTTTTGCTGGCAAACATAGATTATCAAAAACTTATCGATGTTAGAACGAAACTTATCGTGTTTCAATATTAGTGCAATGAGTGCAACAGCCACGTCAACAAGATTGGAACGAATTGAAACGGTTGTTGAAATATCTAAAGGGCACTGCGAATGTAAAATTGGCATTAAGCAGTGATTACGAATCGGACAAATTTTTCTACGGATATGCTGACGCCTGCTTAATGGTGGTATCGTAAGTTGGGCATGTCGAAAGCAGAATTGCGTCGCATTTTCATCTATATAAGCAGAGTTCATCGTATTGTCCGAAGCGTGTCAAGAGACATCTTGGTTGCGGCGATTGCTGAACGATTTGCAATAGCCGGTTCAAACAGCGACAACAATCTACGAAAAAACCAAAGCAAGCTCATAGTAGATGAAAAATTTTCAAATCGAACAAAATATGTGGGTACGCGATATAATTTGCTGTTCAGTAGATATGTTGGCCGATTTACTAACAAAACCATTACCAGCGAAGCGGCATTAAATTAAATTAAACAAATAATTAGAATGATGAGGAGTGTTGAGATATGTTATAAGGACATTTTAAAATATTTGTAGATAATTCAAAATTTATTGAAGTAGACGTTTTGTTTTACATTTATTTATGCGACACCCTGTCACCTGTTTATATGTCAGTTGAGTGTTCGACATTTTTACATTATTATTTTTGTTTGTCTCTCTCTCTTGTTTTCAGAAAGACTGATACATCAAATCAGTCTTTCTATGAATATTAAAGTATTTCGTCTCCCGCAAGACAAAAGTGTTTTGGTTGTTTTTATTTTTATCCGATTACGGTAGTTTGCTTTGCTCCATGTTTTAAGTGCTCTGTTTGGCTAAGTGGATGCACATAGAGACTTTTGTGCATTTTGTGCAGCAAATTTATCAGTTCGGCCAAAGCAAAAGGAAAAATAATGAGTAGATTGAGTTCTTAACATCATTTCCTTGGTTTGTCAACGTTGTATACGTGGTCGACATCAAGAACGAAAAACATCGCTAAGTAATCTGCCTAATAAATTACGTGTCGACAATTGCGTAGATTATGGTACATTGCGTAATCTATTTCATCCCTCCCTGTGGCCCTATTCTGGCTTTCCCGGGGAATTGGGAATTGGGAAAATATCTTAAATTTTGTAGTAGTTTTATTCCCTTTTCCCCAAAGTGTATTCTGGCTATTGGGAAAGAATGTTTGTTGGGAAAAGTTATTCCCAATTATAGCAGTTTTGACGTTTATTATTCCATACCTATTTTACGATAGATTTAGGTGTGAATAAATTTAACCGTATATACGCTAGTGAGCATTCATTACTTGTGTTGATTTAAATATAGTGTTAAATTAATTTAATAATTTTGAAATATTAAAATGACTACATTAACGTCTCGGGTAAGAATGCTAAATGTAAAATATATAGTAAACATTTTTAAAAAAAATAATTTAACATCTAGTATTTAGGGAAAAGTGTATCGAAAGACCAAAAATTGTCGCTTGTAACTTTAATGGAGGAAAATATTGACAGTGCAAATGATCGGTAAAACATAAATAAATATTTTGGTATAATTATAAAGATAATTGCAACGTTTTTCTTATTGTTTCAGATTTGTTGGAATTGATGGGAAGGGTAATAATAAAGCAAATTGGATTAAAGCGGCAGCCCAATTAAATTCGATAGGTGGTGCTAATAAAGACGGCGACAAATGGCGTCGTGCCTGGATCGACATGAAGTAGTTATAATGCTTTTAATTGTAAAATAATAATTTTTATATATGTGTATCTTTGTCTGTTTTTAGAAAATACGTTCGTGCACAGTGGACTTCCCTAAAGGAATATGATAATCGCAGAGGATTGGGGCTAGTCGCAATATCAAAAATACCGAGCCCATTAAATGCATTGGATGAGAGCATTGGATATTTTTGTTTATAAAATAATAACAAAATACATTTGTGTTCCAGCTCAATACATGCGATCTAGATCAACGAGCTGACAATTTAATGCCTGAAAGCAATATTGTTGAACCTAACGAAATGAATGGCTCTATGGCGGAGAAAACAACCAGGCAAATAAGGTCTAGAACGATACAGAAAACGATAATCTTTCAAATTGTTTTACTGTGGTTTTAGGTTCCGCTTATACCAGAGATAAGCTCTTAGATGAAGCCAACAAAATTGAGAGCCAAAAAGCTAACGCATTGCATAGGATTGCTGCGGCCAATGAGCTGAAAGCAGCTGAAGTTTGAAGTTTTAATATTTCGCCCCGTTCATCAAGCCATGATGTTATATTGTCTTCCATGTTCATCTGCTGGATTGTGAATCAGTGCCATCGCCTACGGAAGGGTGGGCAACCACTGTCCCCTTAGATAACAAACATTTACAAATAAAATTTATATTTTTATACTTAAATATTATTAATATTTTTAGGAACATGGACAATGCATTATCCATGCACGGGTCTCCGGAGTATTTGGACCCTATTTACCTAGATGACTAATTTTTTTTTATTTACTTAAATTTTTTTGATTAATTTATATACTAGTCATTATACGGTTGTGAATTTAAACCAAAAGTTTATAATTATGAAATAAATTAATAATATGTATACCTAACAACCATGTGTTTGATAACTCTCTTGCTTTAAATTAATTATGAAGAATTGCTTTCGCACAATGTTTGTCACCGAATGGTAGTATCATAGCTAAAACCACTAAAAGAATCGTGCAACCACTAATTATTAAATCATTATCACAAGTCTGCATCAATATAAAATAATCAGAGATATCGTAACGTTGATTTTTAATGAAAAAATTTCTTTGGGCTTACGAACTGTGAATAAATCATGCCAATTTAAATTGACGTGCTCGACACGCTAAGCCGGCCTTTACTTCAACACATGGGTGTAATCGATGCATCCCACTGTTCCGGGAAAATGGAATGCATAAAATACTATAATTTAACTTGGTTCTTCTAGGACAACATTTGTATCAGTTTAATAAGTTTACTCATTAAATACTCATTTACGATAATATAGTTAAAACGATTGCGACAAGTAGGACAAAATCGCGGGACCAAATTTATTTTATTTCTTTCGGTCTTTCTCTGGATCTCCTTCGAATACATGCATATCCATCAGATTTAAAAGAAAACAAGGTTTGTAATTTAAAAATAGTAGTTTTATTTGTTATACAAAAGTAGCATCTGTTAAAAGCACTTATAAGTAATATATAACTAATCTTATCATTTTATGGTTATGACTATTATTTATATTTAAAAATATGTACCAGCAATATTAGTTCTGATTTGTCGGGCTATTGTTAGTAGCCGCTCTGCTGTGGCATCAGAATCTGTTACCTCCTGTTCCGATGGGTGTTCTAAATCATTGTCATTGTTCGGTTGCGCTAAATCGTGTTCATCAGTATAATTATGCTGTTTAATAAAATTATGCAATGTTGCACACGTGTTTATGATTTGTCCCATCATAAAAGGGGAATATTTTATACATCGATCTTTTACCAAGCATCGGAATCTCGATTTCAAAACACCATTGCATTGTTCAATGCAATTTCGAGCCGACCGGTGAACCATATTGTACCTCTCTTCTGACTCATTTGTTGTATTCTCAATCGGAGTCATCAACCATGGTTGTAGTGGATAACCACTGTCACCTTAAATGGTAGAAGAAACCTAAATAATTATATTTTTAAATGCAAGATATATGTATGAGGATAAATTATATTTTTTTAAAATACATATATTAATAGCAATATTTTCAGTTCTATAAATTCCGAGCGTATAAGAATTATTGGAATATGATGATATAATTGATGTACGTAATATAGTTATATCTATAATAAATGAATTTATACCTAACAGCCATGTGTTTGCCAATTCGCCCGCATCATATTTATTGTGTAGAAAAGCCTTCGCCAACGACTTTCTCCAAATTGTTGCATCGTGATTAGAGCCTCCATAAGAAGCGTTAACATTTAGGATTCGTAGGTTAAAGTCACAAATCTGTAAATAATGTAAATATATATGTAAATAATTAAGTGTAAAATGTATAAACTTGCTTCATTACCAATTGAACATTTTTTGAATGATAATGATGACGATTCAAATAGACGTGTTCAATTGATTTAGCTGGTCTATGCATAGACACATGGGTACAATCGATACATCCTATTATCCCCGGCCAATTAAATTTTTCATAAAATCTGTAAATATTAATAAATTATTGTTTACAAATTTAAATATCGGATATACAAATTAAACTTACTGGAATTTTATTTGATTCATCTCGGATATTGTTTTTGGAAACTTAATGAATCGATGCATCAAATTGCGCGACTGATTGATGATTGTGACATACACGACAAGAAATTCAAACCAATTTTTGTTTGAAATGTTCCTAAAAAAATATTTTACTTATTTAGAAATAAAATAGGACAATGACAAAATAAATACCTTCTGCTAAAAAACTAAGTGCCGCAAACATTCTTAATTCCTTTGGAATTAAAGTATCCATCATGTGGGGAGCAACCATTTCCTTTAAAATTAATGCCAGTTCGGGCGACATACGATAAATTTTTACAAACTCTGGCTCATACAGATCAACGGATTGTTTGAATACCTTAAACGTAGACGTTGAAATGCTGTATAAGATAGCAGAAAATTTCCAGCAGAAACAATGTGTTTTTGCTATTCACCGCTAGAGGCAGCACTATCACAAAAAGGAAATTTTTCAGCTGATATTTTTTGAAACCAGCAGAAATTTTTTGAAATTTTTAAGCAAATTAATAATTCTGACCAGCAGAAAGTTTGATGAAAAATCAAACAATTAATGAAAAAGAAGAGAACATATAGGTTTAAACGTATTGAAACGAAAAAAGTAAATTTTCTTTAAAGAACGATTTGCGGTTGTATAAGGACTCTTAAAATATATTAAAAGTATTATAATCATCATAATACAAATACAGGGCAACACAAAAAAAAATCATCTACGTTGATAGCACTCCATTAATTTTCGAAGTCATTTTAATGTGAAATGTTTTCAGTTTTCTAACAAAAGTGTTAGAAAAACCCCCTGTAACTACCCTGAGCTCATGTTTTTATGGTAGCTGAGATCATAATCTGTATACATGAGTAACATAAGATTCACAACTGGCGTCAGTAGCGTTCCATAATTTTTTGAAGTCATTTTAATGTGAAATGTTTTCAGTTTTTTAACAAAAGTGTTAGAAAAACCCCTCTGTAACTACCCTGGGCTTATGTTTTTATGGTAGCTGAGATCATAATCTATATACATGAGCAACATAAGAATCATAGCTCGCGTCAGTAGCGTTCCATAAATTTTAGAAGTCATATTAATGTGAAATGTTTTCAGTTTTTTAACAAAAGTGTTAGAAAAACCCCCCTGTAACTACCCTGGGCTTATGTTTTTATTTATTTTAATGTGAAATCTTTGTTAAAAACTGAAAACATTTCACATTAATATGACTTCTAAAATTTATGGAACGCTACTGACGCCACTTATGAATCTTATGTTACTCATATATACAGATTATGATCTCAGCTACCATAAAAACATAAGCCCAGGGTAGTTACAGGGGGTTTTTCTAACACTTTTGTTAAAAAACTGAAAACATTTCACATGCATATAATAACTAAACTTTTATGGAGTAGTATAAAGGTAGGCGATTCGTTTTCTGTGTTTCTCTATTTGCTTTATGATGATTATGGTAATTTTAGTATATTTAAGAGTCCTTATAAAGGGTGTTTTTTAAAGAGGTTGCCGATTTTTTTTTTGAATAAAACACATATAAAATTATGAAATGACCAAAATTTTTTTTTATTTGGTAGATAATTTTTCGGCATTTAACATTTAAACACAATTTCTGGCATATGGCTTCCACGACTATTTTTCACAAATGTCATTCTGGAGGTCCAATTTTCCAGCACTTTTTCAAGCATTTGAGGGCGTATGTCAGCAATGACACGTTGAATATTGGTTTCCAAAGCGTCAATCGATTGAGGTTTATCCACATAAACCAATGACTTCACGTATCCCCACAAAAAGTAATCGAGTGGCGTCAAATCGCACGAACGCGGAGGCCAATTCACCGGACCATTTCTCGAAATAATGTTGTCGTTGAAAGTTTCTTTCAATAAGTCGATTGTTTCACGTGCTGTATGGCAAGTGGCACCATCTTGTTGAAACCACATTTCATTCATATCCATATCTTCAAGATTTGACAACAAAAACTCATTTAACATGGTTCTGTATCGATTTCCATTCACGGTAACGCGTCGTCCTTCCTCATTTTTAAAGAAATATGGACCGATGATCCCACCAGCCCATAGACCGCACCAAACAGTACATTTATCAGGATGCATTGGTAATTCTAGAACGGCGTGTGGATTATCTTTGCTCCAAATGCGACAATTTTGTTTGTTGACGTATCCATTTAACCAAAAATGCGCCTCATCACTGAAGAGAATTTTACGGTAAAAAAATGGGTCTTCGTTCAATTGATTTAACGACCAATCACTGAATTCACGGCGCAAACGATGGTCGTGTGGCTTTAATTCTTGCACCAATTGAATTTTGTATGGCACCAAACCCAAATCTTTACGTAAAATTTTCCATAAAGTCGATGGACAAAGTCCAATTTGCTGAGCACGACGACGAATCGATAAATTGTCGTTTTCTTCGACACTGGCCTCAACGACAGCAATATTTTCTTCTGTACGAACTCTTCTCATTCTTGTCGGTGGCTTGGCATCCAAAAGAGTGAATGTAGACCGAAATTTGGTAATTACGTTCTTTATGGTGGTCTCTGACGGACGATTATGTGCACCATAAAATTCACGAAGTGCTCTATAAACATTTTTAATTGAACACTGATTTTGAAAATAAATTTCCACGATTTGAAAACGTTGTTCTGGAGTTAACCTATTCATAATGATTTGCCAAACAATACTGAGTAGAAATGCCACTTTGAGCTGTCAAAACAACTGTCATAAAATAAAACGACATCTATCGGAAAAACAAACCTAATAAAAAAACACCCGTTACATACGCAAAACCTTAAAACATGTATTTTCGCTTCTTTTTTATAAATTATTTGATTTTTCACAAAACTTTCTGCTGAGAATTATGAAAGTATTATTATTTTCTGCTTGAAAATTTCAAAAAATTTCTGCTGGTTTCAAAAAATATCAGCAGAAAAATTTCTTTTTTGTGATAGTGATGCCTCTAGCGGTGAATAGCAAAAATACATTTTTTGTGCTGGAAATTTTCTGCTATCTTATACAGCATGACGTTGAACTCTAAGATTGTGTCGTCTTTCCTCCTCGTCATCTTGAAAATAAATATTTCTTCTATGTGACATTTTTCTGACGACGTTAAATATATATAATATTAATCTTATATATAAATAAATATACTTAGTATATTAAACGTAAGAGTTGCAATCCAGAAAAAATCTTGTTGTTATGACAGATCAATTGAGTTATTGCGTTTTCGTGGTAAACACTTTAACTAAAACATATTTCCCGGGGAATTTATTCCCAATTGAACAAGAACGCACTTTTGGGGAGTGGGGAAAAAACTTTAGGGAAAAACTGAACTGGGGAATAACTGCGGTAAAAATAAATTATTCCCCGTTCCCAGGGAAAGCCAGAATAGGGCCACTGGTCGCAACCTCAGAGGTATTGCCTGTTGCTGTATATGATGTAGTAACCAAACATTGCATCGTTACTTTAGCTTAAAGGCCAAGTTATAATTTTCATTAGCGTCTGTAATTTACTCAATCGAAGAGTCTGTAAAAATATTTAAATACTTTATAACCACAGCGATATCCATAACCATAACCATTATAAGTTATAGCCATTCATTTAAATGAATACATTACGTTATAAGGTATTACCGGGTTTAAAATATCACTACACCGTAATAAACGTAATTTTTTACGATTAATAATGGAAATAACATTAATCTTAAACCAACTAGCTGTTGCATCGTCTTCTTCACAACACAACTATACAATAATTGTAATGTCTAAGTACATAAATATGTTTACGATCAGAAATATATTAAAATTCAAGTCGTTCTGTGCCGGAACGATTCGGTAGACGAGTACGTCTAGGTCAACCAATAATACCTTACCACAATCATCATGCAACACATCAAAAATACATCTTAGATATATCAATCATTAAATCAAATATAATAGAATAACAGATCAAATATTTGTATATCGTGTAATCGCTTGTGGTTAAAAGTAAAACTAGATTAAGAAACACGATCGATATATTGTTAAGATCCTGTCGCCCAGTTTCTTGTCGTTTGAATATAAAAACCACAAAAAATACGTTCGAACGCAACAAAATGATAATATTGTTGTGTTAGTTGGAAAGCGCGAGATACGCGCAATGCAACCGCAAAATATATCAAATCCATTTGTAGGGAAAGTATCAATTTTGGTTTCTTAATATCTTTTAGAAAAAAGAACTTGTTCTTCGTCTGCGTACTCGTATATGTACGTTTGTCAACATAAATTAAATTTAAATTACGGTTCTGAATACTATTCAAATGAGATATGTGCAAAGCTGGTGTCTATACATAGAGATGAGTTAGATTTTCTTGTATGCCCATTCCATCGTTAATTTGAATAGAATTATGTAAATCAACCTTAATGGGATTCTTAAATCACTATAATTGGATAAATTGCATCAGATAAGTGTGCATCCCAAAGATGGTTAATCTATTACATACTATGTAAACAGAATTGGTCAATATACAGTGTAACCAGTGATACAGCATCAACGGCCAGGTCGTTTTTTTTGCCATCAAATTCAGAAGGACGAAGGAAATGTACAGGAAAGTCCCGAAGTTTGTAACTTCCAATTAATCGTATGATTAGAGACGTACAATTAAATATGATAACCAGTGTTGTGCGTCTACACGTATTTCAGAATCATCTATACATGTTGGTGTCGAGTTAGTTTTTCCAATTGAGCTTTTCAGCACAAGGATGAATAAATTCAAATTGTATAAGGTTTTACAGGACAATTCCAAATTACAAGGTCATTCCTTTCCGCAAGTGTAATAATTTCGAAGAAGATTAAAACTAAGCTTAAAGTTTAATTGAAGTTGAAACTTTTCTTTAAAGTTTATTTTTGCAATTGTCCAAGTCAACTGACACCCAGTTCAAACTTCCTTCGGTAATGGAAATTAAAACTTTAATTAAATAAAATTTAGTAGAATATAACAACAACAGCCTTTAAATTAAGTGATAAACTGTGGCGCTAATTCTTCCAGCAATCATTTACATTCGATATGGACCACCTTTACGCAATTCTGACGGTACTAGTTCCTGGTAGTATCGCGGCCAATGCGACATTTTCTTCAGAATGTTTGTATTTATTTTGTCAGAATCTCAACGTAAATTTATCATCCCGCTGCTAATTGTGCATATTAAACACCTCTAGCTCCTATAACTATTTACAGGATGGTGATTTCTAATAGTTTGGGTCTCTAAGAAGTGAGCATACTAAACACCCTTAGCCCTTATACATTTTCAAGGGATGGCGATTTTCTATTAGTTTGGATCCGTATTACAGCCCACAATATTCGTAAGGTTCTGTTTACCGGCTTAAAAGTACTCCACGGTGGAGTGCAACTCAATTATTCGTAAAGTTGATACTACAAACGTCGACGCATTCGATATATTATACGCGACATTCAACCGTGCGACATCCAATGAATTCGATATTTAATACCGACACTTAATAATCAACTTCCACAATCGGCCGCGCATGAGCACACTCATAAATTGGCCACATACACTGGCATTGCAAAAAGCGACACTGAAGTTGATTTCTCAATTTTCAACGAAATAGACAGAAGAAAAAATAATACAAGCACGACGCATTTTTTTCCGCTTTTAGAACAACACAAACCGAATGTGATTTTCTATACATCGAGACGTGCAAATTTATGTATTGGCGCGATAGGCTTGCCACGAGTCTAGTTTGTTTCATGCATCCCAAACAATATCGTGTGTATTATTAAATTATTTGTGAGTGACCGAAACACGACCCCCCGGCGAACCCCCAAATGTTGATGTAACTACAGGGTGGTCCGTATGTTAGTAATTACTTTTTTCATTTGTAAATAAAACACATTTTGGGATGAAAAGTCAAAATATTTATTGATAAGGAAAGGTGGTTCTATGCCATTTATGTATGAAAAACAATATCATATGCCCACCACAACTTCGTCTACAAGCCTGTATCCGAACCGAATTTTCGATTATTTTTTTCAAACCAAAGGTTAGTTTAGGTTAGCTTTCAGTGCTATCGCACACTTAGATCAGTTTTGGCCCATTGTGATACCACAGTATCCGACATCATTAAACTCCCTTTAAACCAATCTAGTGCTATTCACATAACGTAAGAGATCTCGCACATAACAGCTTTTGATATCAGAGAGGCTATCCATCATAGTGTAGTTGGCCAAGTGATCATGTCTTCTGTCAGTTAGCGCAGGACACGAGCATAGGAAATGAACTAGAGTCTTCTCTTCCTCCTCGTCCTTGCAGCTTGCATGCTTCATTTGCATCTAGACCCAGCCTTCTCGCATGATCACCGAAAAGGCAGTGTCCAGTAAGTACCCTTACAATTCTATTTAAATCAAGCATTTTTAGTGTGATAAAGATTTTGGATTGCTGTAAGTTTAGGTCAGGCCATACTTGCTTCGCTACCATGCCAGTCGGACTGACGAGCCACTTAGCATTTGCCAAGGCAACTGCTTTCCTATGACTTGCTGTTTTCACCCCAGACATAAGTCTTCCTACACATTCTCTCCCTGGTTCCAGTTGGAGAGTCGTACCGTACCTTGCTAATTTGTCTGCCCTGCAATTTCCCTCCAGACAGACTGGATATTGAAGTGTTCACTCATCTCATTAAGAGACAATCCAACGCCATTCTTGACGCTAGGGAAACTGAATCAAGCGAAAGAATGGCCGCTCGACTGTCCACACAGATAGTGATATCAGTCAACGATATTACACTGTATAATTCCACCCAGAACACACCAGCTCCCACTCTACCATCGAGCTCGAAGCCGTCGGTGAAGAATTTAACTATCCAGGTCTCCATAATGAGACCATTCTTCCAATCCTCCCTAGACGGGAGAATCACCTTAAAACGCTTGCCGAAACACAAAAGGGGTGTTATATAATCCAGATTCACCAGGTTATCCCTCACAGAATTAGCTATAGTTGAGTGCCTTTTTTACAGCCACTTCCACCACGAAATCGCTGACAGCCGAGCGGTCAATACAGCCGCATACAGCTTAACCCCTAACGCAATAGGGGGGGGGTCGTTTTCAACGCCCTACTAATCAGCAAGCAGGCTACCCTCTGCACCTTCGCCTTCATGTTCCTGTATGATAATTTGTCCAGAGCTGGTCACCATACACTCACACCATACAGTAGTACGGGCCTTACTACTCCTGCATTTTTGCAAGAATAGAGTGCAAGAATACAGTGGTCTTCTTCACTCTTTCTATCGTGTTTGGTTTCCAACTGAGCTTACTGAAGATGGATCCCCCGGAATTTCGCCCGGTAAGGGCCAGCATGGTACCATTTGGTGGAACCATTACCGGAATTGTATATCTCCTAGTGAAAAGGACCAGCTCTGTTTTAGATGGATTAATCCCCAATCCGCATCCGCTGGCCCAACCCGCAGTGGTTGATAACGCATTCTGCATCACAACTCTGATTGTACATAAGTGCTTCCCCGAGACAGGTATCGCTACGTCATCGGTATAAGCAACCGAGCCTAGTCCTCCCCCTTCAGTTACAATAGTAGTTCATTGATTACTACATTCCAAAGAAGAGGAGAGATGGCACCTCTCTGGGGTGTTCCCCGGACAACCCGCCTTCTAACGGAGACTTCCCCCATCTCCGGTATAACCGTTCTGCTACCTAGCAGGTGATTAATTAGCCTGGTTACAGAGTATTCAACCTCAAGTGGCAACAATCCTTCCCTAATTGCCGCCACCTCCACGTTGTTGAAAGCGTCCTCGATATCGAGAAACGCCTCCAACGAGTATTCTTGAAAATCAAGTAACTTCTCAATTTCCCGAACCAAGATATGTAATGCCGTGTCCACAGACATACGCTTATGGCATGTTGAGACTGTGTCCAGTTTGTGGGTATAATTCTCGAACGAATATGGACATCCAGCAACCTTGCCATGTTTTTTAGCAGAAAAGTTGACATAACCATCATAATCTATGATATTCGTCTTAAGTCCTTATGGTTGTGTGAGCTTCTACCCATTTTCGGGATGAAGATCCCTCTAGCCCCCTCCATTTTTTTGGGATGTACTCCAGCGTTGAAGATACCTCCAGCCAGGGAAGTAAGACATCCGGGTTCTTCTGAATTTCTTCTGACACAACCCTATTCGGACCAGCTGACTTAAAGAGCTTAACACTTTTAATAGCCCATTTCATCTTCCGTGTATTCAGAAAATCCTCTGTACGCAATCGACGCATCATCACTTCCCAGGAAATAAGTTTCCAACCAAAGATCAAGAGTCTCTTCACTAGAATCCGTCCATTCGCCATCCGGTTTTTTCAGATAGCTTGGAACAGCTTGGATAGCTTTTCGCTCTATTGAAAGCAGACCCACAAACTTTCCGGCCCTCTGCAAGTACTGCGGTCCACCAAACAGGTTTTCGCTCTCCCCTCAGCTTTGTTAATGGGCAAGCTTTCCTCATAGAGTTATTGCAAGCCCAAGTAAGAGTATTCACCATTGAATCCAGATCACTATCCGTGTCGGGGAGTCCTGGGACTCTAGATGAGATCCTGCCCTCCAATACCTCTCTAAATACGCGCCATACTGTCCTCCGGAGATTTCTGAATACGCACTGATTTGTAATTTGGAGATTGAGCTTAAACATTAGGTGCCGATGATCAGAAAAGGAATGTTCGTTCGCCTCCCTCCATTCCCTGATGATAGGTGAAATAAAATCGGAGACCAGAGTAACATCCAGAACCTCCTGTCTATTGCTAATAATAAAGGTGGGTTCCCGACCTTACTACTAATAATGAGGTTAGTTCTTAAAAGAAATTCGAAAAGTAACTAACCCCTGCCATTGATGTTCGAGCTACTCTAGATGGTATGATGCCCGTTCGCGTCACACCCTAGGATAACTCCCACCTTTTCCAAACCAAAATAAAACACACATTTTGGGATGAAAAGTCAACAATTTTTTATTGATAAGAAAAGGTGGTTCTATGCCATTTATGTATGAAAAATAATATCGGTCATAAGCCCACCACGGCTTCCTCTACAGGCCATCCGAACATCAAAATTCTCGAGTACTTTTTCCAATAAAAGCGGATCAATGACTTCAATTTCAGTTCTAATGTTGTTTTTAAGTTGTTGAATTGCTTGTGGATGGTTAGCATACAACTTACTTTTCAAATATCCCCACAAAAAATAATCAAGTGGTGTAAAATATGAGCTTCTTGGTGGCCAAGGAACTTCACAATTTCTTGAATTGGATTGTGGCACAACTTGCGTGGCATGTCGCTCCGTCTTGTTGAAACCAAAGGTTGTAAAAAAAAAACCAGACAACATGTTGCGATAACGTTCCCATTCACTGTAAGGACCTTCTGTTCGTTTTCGAAGAAAAACGGCCCAATGATGCCACCAGCCCATAAATCACGCGAGACAGTGACTCTGGGATGATGGACTTCTGCTTCGTGACAATTTTTTCTTATTGGCGCATCCATTAAGATGAAAATGAGTTACATCGCTAAGATGATTTTTGATAAAAACCCTTCATTTCGATCAAGCATTCAATTAGCAAAACGACGACTATTTAATTGGTCTGGTGTTTGGTTCATTATGAACACTTTCATTAACAACTGCCACTGCAAGTATGAACTGGATGAACATGTTGATACGGTCTACGACCTTTCACTGAAGCAGTTTCTTCAAAACGATCAATAATTTTGCTAATTGCTAGTCGACCAAAACGCTCTCGTAATTTACGAAATGTTGTTGTTTTTCAACGATTATTTTCATAATAAATTTGGGCAATCTCAATGAGTTGTTGTGTTGTTAGCGACACTATGATGATAAATGGCATATTTTTGACATTTCATATATGTCAAAGAATTTTTTAGAACAGATAACATTAAATCACCCTGTAGAACCGACAAGATATAAAGACTGTAGTGAACAATCAAAATTTATTAATTTGTATATAAGCACATAGAATAAACCCGATGTTTTCAGCATTATGCCACGATGTGGTAAGTATTTGAGGTCCGCGTGATGAGTGTTCGTGTCATGTGACAACTGTTAAAAAACTCGGTTGTGTACTGATATACCATTCTTGGTATATGTTTGGTTTGCCCTTTGATATTTGATCACACGAAATCAACGTAAACATCAGCCCTCGAAAAAAAATATTAGGGGAGCCATTTCAAACCTTGGGTTAGCCAGGGCTAACTGACTCCATTTGTGATTAAATCAAATCAATCACAAATTTTTTGATGTTCCTCAGCTTAGGGTACCCAGAGGGATTCAACTGTATCTGCGTACACCTAGGTAGCCGCGTTCACGTCGCGTGGGGGGGGGCAACTGCCGGTGGTATATCTTGGCAAATATACGCAATGAGTACAACAATTACGGAATGTAATTCCACAGGTGACACAGCAGCACAGGTGCTGCCAAATCCACAATCTTTGGAGGCAGGCCCAACGGATTCTGGGATAAACCAATCATTGTTTAACCCATTTAAACGAGAACGAGCTCTAAATTATCAAGATCACCAAGATCTTCAACTGGAAATATCTTTTAGTACGAGAAGGAGAACGCCGGAGATCGTGAATAATCTAGAGAAATAAAGGAATATACAACTAAATTGAAAGAAGAATTTACAGACTCTGAAATTTATAAAGCTTTGGCTACAAAGCTTAATACCGAGGGGCATTAATGGTTTACCTACGATGATAAAAATGATCGCCTAATTAAAGTTATGGCTTCATCCAACCTGCGCCAAAGAGAAAATTATTGATGATCTCAACCAAAAGGGTTATAAATTAGAAAATGCTGTAAACATTATTAACAAAGGCAAAATCGAAACTGAGGAGTTTAAACTAGCAAAAGAGGACTTCCACTGAAGGGCTGACATTGAGAGCAACTGAAAAAATAGTGGTCTAAGATCTATTGCTGGAAAATGTGTTAATTGGAAGAAATCAGAACTCGCAAACTACAAGGAATGTCAATAGGCAAGGAGCTACAAAAATTAAGAAACAAAACGCGAAAACAAAATCCAGAAATTCCGTAAAAAATTAAGTAAACTTTCACCAAAGAGGAAACAAAACCTCATGCTCGTAAAACGGGAGAACCAAAACTATACTCGCAAGTGGTAATGGCAAAACCAGTTGACCAGAAGATACAACAATGCTACAAAGATACTAAGAAGCATAGACGCTCTTAACATTCGGCTAACTAAAAAAGAGAAATTCGTTGAAGCTCTAAGTAACGGGTTAAATAAGCAAAACTCTCTAAATGAAATGACATCCATTCTCTATTAAAATGATGCAAACAGGCTTTGACTGTCGCTAACATGCTGTATTTTGCGTTTTTGCAGGTGTAATTAATCTTACAGCATGGCAAGAAATCAACTTAGCTTTGAATAGAGGACGTTTATCCTGAAATGCTATTGGAAGACCGAAAACGCCACGGAAGTTCAAAGACGGTTCAGAAGGGAACTCGAGAAATTTCCACCAATGTACCGGACGCCTCCTTTAAATTAAATGGCTCCACTAATCGCCACAAGTGCACATACTGGAGTCCTGTAGATCCTCATGTAACAGTTGAACACCATTTAAACTTAGCATGAGGAACGGTGTGGTGTGGGATATCTACATTGGGCATCATAGGACCAACTTTTTTAAAGGAACGGACACTGGTGAGAGTTACTTCGCCTTGCTGCAGGAGTTTGTCGGTCCACACATTACAGAGATGTTTAATGATGACGACAATCATCGCGATGTACGAGCTCATCTGGATGCAGCTTTTAAAGACACATGGATTGGACGAAGGGGTAGCATTGAAGACCCTGCGTGTTCTCGAAACCTCACGCTCCTGGACTTCATTTTGTAGGGATACCTCAAGAACAGAGTTTATGGCACCAAACCAAGAACAATTGATGCATTGAAATTGAAAATTGAAAGACAATGTCACTATATTCCAAATGGCCTGTTTCGTGACGTTTTCGAATCCCTTAGTGTGCGTTATCCGCTTTGTTTGGACAATAATGGTCATCAATTTGAACATTTGCGAACACGATTTTTCAATTTGTCGTCTGTACTTGAAGCCTCTTCAACTTGTTGAGACACCCTGTATATTGAGGACGACTACGCAGTTGTGATTTTTATTCTGGAGATCAACCAACTTATTGGCCTACGGATAGAAACAAAATTCCCGATATCATAGGCTTCTTTATCACCAAAAGTATAAATGAAATCTTAATATACCTAGAAAGCAACGAGGGGGTTATGTCGGATCACACGCCTGTTATTACGACAATCAATGCAACGATTCTTAAGAAAACTAGTTCACATTGGCTGACTAATAACAAAACTTTCTGGGAGAAATTCCAGAAACTAGTTGAGGATAATTATGATATTGAGATGCTAATTAAGAATCCGATACAGCTAAGTGACCTTACTCGGCAAAAAGATACCGAATATTCCCTTTGGTCCCTTAAAAATAAAGGTGGTACTAGAGCTAAATGCTTCGTTGTTTGCAACCCTCCTCGAGAACACGTTCTAGCCTCTAGACTAGAGGCAGCAGAGGAAACATACCACCACTCAATAAAGTGGATAACTACTAATTACCCACCTAAGGTAGTTCAAGTGCAGGAAAGCGAAACGGAGAAAGCTGCGCAGCACTGCCCGAACTCTGTTTACAAAAATTTCGTTGTATAGGGAATTTGACTGGCATCTTCGAGCAGGGGTCTAACAAATATTACATAGAGGGCCGTCATGGGATCGAGGCTTAGGAAGTTGCCAACAGTGTTTTACGAAGCCGAGAGCCGAGTTCGCTTTAGTTTAAACGTTTAAGATAGACAGATAGATCGATTTAAATCCGAAAAGTCGTGGACATTGGCGCATATAGGTGCGCCATCTATGAGTCACTTTTGAGGCTAATTGTCTACCAATTATTTTTACAATTTGAGTATTCAATGGACAAATAGTGAATTCTATATTTCAGTTCTCGGCATAAACCAACCAAATTCTGCCTAAAGTACAAACACGACATGATTTACAACAGCATTTCAAATACATAACTTTTACGCTTTGTCTGACAACACAGCACATGGAGCATGTTAAACATTAAAGACATTTTGTTATTTCCTATTTGATACAACGCAGATAGACAGTAAAAACTAAAAACACAAAATGCAATCAACAAGAAATTTACAAGAAAACTTATTTCACATTGTTAAATGTTATAATAGGAAAAAATAGTCAAACTGACAGCCGTACAAGTCATGTAATTTTATTTTCAATTATTCATCAAATAAAAAGAAAAAGTTGACAAATAAATCCGATCAAATTAAAGCCAGCGCAAAAATATTCTTGTTTCATTTCAACCAAGTGTAAGTGTTGGGATCTTGTTCAAATATCACTTGATAGCGCCTTGTACTCATTCGGGAATTGCCACCAAATCCATAATCAATAAACTTGATTTGATACTCGTATGGTATATTTCGTGCTGTTAAATAATTTTAAATTATGTTTTAACATATTTTATGCGTTTCTATTACGATGAGACTTACGTATGAGTTGCAATTTGTATGATCTTTGTTGGTATACATTAATAATTGGAAGCTTCTTGCCTCTTTGATTGCAATAATCGAGAATAACACTTTAATCATTTAATCATAAGTGTTACAAAATCAGAATCTGGAAATTTCATTTCACGTGTGTGGAATATTTTAAATAGGTAACATAATAAAAGATTTGTTGGTATGTGACTTTAAGAGGCCAAATAAGAGGCCTAAGAAAAATCAGTCTTAATCCCATAAGCAAAGGACTATTATCGACGGCAACAGTAACTATGTTATCGTATGTCAAATTGTAAAATTGACTTTTGAAGTAGAAATGAGATGTTTTTATTGTGCAAGTGCGTATAAAAGTCACCCAGTAAGTGGTTTCAATGGAAATTAGTTCGTGCGTCCGTTTACAAGCAAACATAAATTACGAATTTGCAAAAGTAAGCAAATATTTCAGCATTTTGACTAACAGTCCCAAAAATTTTAAGCAAAATGGAAAGCAAGAATTGTGTGGTAATAAGAAACAATTATTTGAGTCTTTAGGTTGGCCATACCCAATAATAGTTAAATCAATAATGTTTATGCTGAAATTATGAAAAAAATTCAATAAAAACTGGACGTTAACCCCTAAAGCTAAACATAAAAATTCGGGTTTCACGTGAGCATTAAAGCTCGAACAACGACGAACGAATAATACGCTGCCGTATTTTATTATTCAACCATATTGAGGATCTTCTCTAGAAAATTTTCACTTTGAATGTTTTATCTTCTATCATTTTAAAACCCCAAACCTCATTTGCTATATGCTGCAGTGATTCTTGCCAATCAAACTTTGTGTGAATCATATTTTGTCTGAATTCGAAATTTCTCAAACAAAAGTGGTTTGTGAAGCTACATTGAAGATTACAGTTTATCCAAACATTTTTCTCACAAAAAATCATTCACTTTGAGCGATTGGTACCAATGCAACTTTTGAATAAATTAATTGCCTATTATTTGATTTTCGAATTCCTCATGCAAATATGGTTTGGAATGTAAAAGGTTATAAGCAAGTAAAAAACTTGGATGAAAAAAATTTATAAAAATCCCAAACACGAATCACCGAATTCCTCGAATTTTTAACAACAACAGGTGTAGGTCAAAATCGTAGTAAAAATGCTTTATTACTGTGGTCCTTCTACAGACGGTTTGCGTTGGTTACGAAACTTCAACCAAAGAGTCGGATATTTAACTAAGATTTACAACAACGACAACCGACTCGATATAAGGACCACATTTGATAAATTTATAAGACAGAATGTATTCAGCTTAAACCGCTCGGAGAGCTTCCAACAACTTTTCAATCAGCCATTTTGGTACAAGTTGTAAATAATTGCACTGTAAGCAGCAAGACAGCGCGGTAAAAAAATTCTCAAGTTTTAAAACTTTTCTGACTGCATATCGGACGTAAACAATTTCAGTTTGAAATAACAACTTTTGAAAGTCAAAACCCACCCGATCTAAGATCAGACAACAGTTTAAAAATATAATTCTATAGCTTTTCGTTGTGAAGGTGAGAACGTTATAAATTTAACTGAAACATTGTAAATTTAATTCATTTCGATATAAACATGTGGCATTTCATTTAACAGGTCTCACATCAGGCAAATCAGGCTTTAATTCAATAATCCACCGTTGTGGAGCTGGTGGCATATATAATGTCATTGAAAAGATTTTGAAGAACTACTAATTTAGCTGGAAAAGGTTGGTACTGAAAACTACGGCTATTACGCTGAGCGGTTGCAAATTTTGTAAGTTTAATTCATTCCGATGTAAACATGGACCATTTTATTTGACAGGTCTTACACCGAGCAACGGTTTTGATAACAATACTTGTATTCATAAAACCACTTTTTTGGAGCTATGGTTGCAAATTATTCATTTATCGGGTACCTTCCATAGGAAATCACTCAAAATACCATCCAATACCAAGATATTGCTTCACATTTTCCCTAAATACTCGTGTTGTATATTGTTTGAAAAGCCTTGAATCGGACAACAATTTCGAAATAACTTTATTTCATAAATGCACCGTTTTGGCAATGGTAGCAAATTTTTCATTTACAATAGAGCAATACTTGTCGTTGAAAAGATCTTCATAATTAAAACTACCATTGTGGCGCTGGAAACAGTTACAACTTTTTTAATCCCATATAATCATGTGGCACATCATTTCAATAGCATTGGGAAAATCAGTAATTTTGTAATCAGGGATCTAATTCGGAAATGCACCGTTTTGGCGCTGGTAGCTAATTATTAAATTATCACATAATACGTGTCGTATATCATTGAGAAGGTCTTGATGAAAACCGTAATTGTTCCATACGCGCCATACTGTTCAAAACTACCGTCGTAGCGCTGAAAGCAGTTACAATATTTCTCATTCCTAGTTCATCATGTAACATATCATTTGAAAGGTCTTGAAAAAAGTGACAAGCTCGTTATTAGCGCTTATTGACCGGTTTGACGCTAGCAGCTAATTAATGGTTTATTATAAAATATCTAAGGGTGACATGTCGATGAAAAGGTTAGCATATTGTTTTAAGATTTCGGTCAAAGAAAATTTGTTTAGAAGTAATTTATTTCACAAATTGGCGCTGTGGGAAATTATTCCTTTGGTATAGAATATACTCGTATAAGTATCTCATATCTCACTGTCACAAAATAAGTGGAAGCTGGAAGCAGTTACATTTAGCTCATTCCAATAAAATCATGTGAAAGAATCAGAAAATTTTTGTAAATCGTTTTGTGAAGAATATTTTAATGGAAATTTTCCGAGCTAGTGCAATGGTAATTATATGATAAGAAAAGATTTCTTTATCTACATCTACTTTCTTTTTTACCAAATCAATGATGATTGCACATATTGAATTTGTTGCTAGATTGTTTTAAAATTCGACAAAACTATAATTGTTTCAAAAACAAGT
Source organism: Nephrotoma guestfalica (assembly GCA_963691935.1). Lineage (NCBI taxonomy): Eukaryota > Metazoa > Arthropoda > Insecta > Diptera > Tipulidae > Nephrotoma > Nephrotoma guestfalica. The sequence continues at coordinate 62,273,222 of OY829913.1, read as the reverse complement.
TTTAAAATTAGACCAGATTTTTTACCGTGCGGCAACAACATCGTCGATTATCGCCACCAGTGATTTACTCTCTGCAAAAGCAACAATTTCGATATACACGAATCAAAGACACTTTCTATACCATCTCGAAAGTTTTTTAAACAGAATTCACCAACACGACGCCAAGTTGTTTTGGGTGACTTCAACGCATAAATCGGTAATACAGACAGTACTATTTGTGATATTACGGGTCCTACAGATTGCATCAAACAATAACGAGATATACCCATCGCAAGCTAGCTCTGCTATATAACCTGGTTGTAGTCGCAACACATACTTCACGTGAAAATCAAATGGTGGAGTTACGGTCAATCAAATCGACAACATCTTCGTGTTCAAATGCCATTTTTCATCTATCTTCTACATATAATAACCGATTCCAAACAAATCTCGCGTTGAACTACTAAATGATTAAACAAGAAAGTTGGAAAAATTGCACAGCTAACCGACACCTTATAATTTTCTTTGGCAGAACAATGGAACATAATAACATCGGCTATAACTATATGAAAAGGGAGATCGATTGAATTGTAACAGCTTTCGCGGAATAGTTTTAATTAACACCGGCTAGGTCTTGACCAACGTAGTTGCTGACAAATTATCAAATAACAGCGAAGGAATTTTGGGCGACTACCAGTGTGGTTTTCATCCAGTTACGCTGACAACCGACCAAATTTTTCTTTTGAGGATTGTGGCTTTTTATGGAAAAGGACCATAAAAAGAATTATTCCGGTACATCTTTTATTCATAAATTTTCAGCTGGCGTATAATAGCATTCAGAGGATGACACACATACACCAGACCATGGAGTCGGGATAAGGTAATACAGGACCTCGCGGGAGGCCCTGTTCGGTGGATGGACGACGTTGAACAGGACCTTCAAACACTTAGCTTTTGTTGCGAATCGAGTTATTGGAAAGAGCATTGCTGTGGCGGCCAAATCTAGCCATGGGAAGTAGCACCAGCAAAGAAGATGTAGCTAAGATATCTCAAAGTAATTACAAGGTTCTGGGGATAAGTATTTTCTCTTTATACTAAACCCAATCCAAATAAAAATTATGACTTTTCAGTAAAACCTGTGGGAACGCCGGGTTTAGAATCCACAAGTTGTGCAAGTAAAGATGTAACGAAGTAAAAATGTTTGTCCTAAAATATTTTCAAGAGATAACAACTGTTAGGATGAAGGTTTTCACTTTGCACTAAATTTAATCCAATTGCACTTCAACCAGGAAAATCATGTAGCGTTAACCAAATTTCGTTAGGTAATTGTTAGCTGAGGATTGGTCCACACATTTTGGTGTTTGGTCATTACGGGTCATTGTTTTGTTGCTGACTAATTACGAACTAATCCAACAATCGGAACCATTTGGTCATCTATCATTGAGAATTAGTCACTAGTTGTTTTCTTTTGGTCAACCCTACGAAACGTTTTGTTGCGGAAATTCTTTAAAAACCCATCATTTCTGCACGATTTGGAATTTTCCTTGTGGCGTCGTTGTCCCAATCGGCATAGAACATATATTCAGATGCTCGTTCGAAAATCACGAGGATTAATGGCGAATATTGATCAATCCCGTAAACAGTTTTCTATACATTCTTCCGGTGAAAATTTGTTCGTTACTAAATTTCCTTGTGGCGAACTCAGAGATGAACCTCTCCCTTGACATATGAAGTTAGGTGTGCCAATCTGCATAGAACAAATATTCAGATGCCCGTTCGAAAATCACGAGGATTAATGGTGAATATTGATCAATCTCGAAAACAATTTTCTATACATTCTTCCGGTGAAAATTTGTTCATTACCAAATTTCCATGTGGCGAACTCAGAGATGACCCCCTCCCTTGACATATGAAGTTAGGTGTGCCAATGGCAAAAGTGAAATTCACGTGCCAATTTCAAAAATTTGTAGAAACTTAACGTTTCAAGTGTTATGTCTGGGAAAGTCTTATTTGAATCGGTTTGTCGATGGTTATCACCGAAAAATTTTCCAGGTCAATTTTCATGTTTGGAGTTCGGGAAAATTGAGGGAAGTGAAATTCACGTGCAAATTTCAAAAATTTGTAGAAACTTATCGTTTAAAGTGTTATGTCTGGATAAGGTTTTATTTGAATCGGATTGTCGATGGTTATCGCTGAAAAATTTTGAAGGTCAGTTTTCATGTTGGGAGTTCGGGAAAATTAAGGGGAGTGAAATACACGTGCCAATTTCAAAAATTTGTAGAAACTTAACGTTTCAAGTGTTATGTCTGGAAAAGGTCTTATTTGAATCGGTGTGTCGATGGTTGTTGCTGGAAAATTTTCCAGGTAAATTCCCATGTTTGGAGTTCGTGAAAACTGTGGGGAGTGAAATATACGTGCCAATTTCAAAAATTTGTAGAAACTTAACGTTTCAAGTGTTATGTCTGGAAAAGTCTTATTTGAATCGGATTGTCGATGGTAATCGCTGAAAAATTTTGAAGATCAAGTGTCATGTTGGGAGTTCGTGAAAATTGAGGGGAGTGAAATATACGTGCCAATTTCAAAAATTTGTAGAAACTTAACGTTTCAAGTGTTATGTCTGGAAAAGTCTTATTTGAATCGGTTTGTCGATGGTTATCACCGAAAAATTTTCCAGGTCAATTTTCATGTTTGGAGTTCGGGAAAATTGAGGGGAGTGGAATTCACGTGCAAATTTCTAAAATTTGTAGAAACTTAACGTTTAAAGTGTTATGTCTGGATAAGGTCTTATTTGAATCGGTTTGTCGATAGTTACCGCTGAAAAATTTTGAAGGTCAGTTTTCATGTTGGGAGTTCGGGAAAATTAAGGGGAGTGAAATACACGTGCCAATTTCTAAAATTTGTAGAAACTTAACGTTTCAAGTGTTATGTCTGGAAAAGGTCTTATTTGAGTCGGTTTGTCGATGGTTGTTGCTGGAAAATTTTCCAGGTAAATTCCCATGTTTGGAGTTCGTGAAAACTGTGGGGAGTGAAATATACGTGCCAATTTCAAAAATTTGTAGAAACTTAACGTTTCAAGTGTTATGTCTGGAAAAGTCTTATTTGAATCGGATTGTCGATGGTAATCGCTGAAAAATTTTGAAGATCAAGTGTCATGTTGGGAGTTCGTGAAAATTGAGGGGAGTGAAATATACGTGCCAATTTCAAAAATTTGTAGAAACTTAACGTTTCAAGTGTTATGTCTGGAAAAGTCTTATTTGAATCGGTTTGTTGATGGTTATCACCGAAAAATTTTGAAGGTCAATTTTCATGTTTGGAGTTCGGGAAAATTGAGGGGAGTGGAATTCACGTGCAAATTTCTAAAATTTGTAGAAACTTAACGTTTAAAGTGTTATGTCTGGATAAGGTCTTATTTGAATCGGTTTGTCGATAGTTACCGCTGAAAAATTTTGAAGGTCAGTTTTCATGTTGGGAGTTCGGGAAAATTAAGGGGAGTGAAATACACGTGGCAATTTCTAAAATTTGTAGAAACTTAACGTTTCAAGTGTTATGTCTGGAAAAGGTCTTATTTGAGTCGGTTTGTCGATGGTTGTTGCTGGAAAATTTTCCAGGTAAATTCCCATGTTTGGAGTTCGTGAAAACTGTGGGGAGTGAAATATACGTGCAAATTTCAAAAATTTGTAGAAACTTAACTTTTAAAGTGTTATGTCTGGAAAAGTCTTATTTGAATCGGTTTCTCGATGGTTATCGCTGAAAAATTTTGAAGGTCAGTTTTCATGTTGGCAGTTCGGGAAAATTAAGGGGAGTGAAACACACGTGCCAATTTCTAAAATTTGTAGAAACTTAACGTTTCAAGTGTTATGTCTGGAAAAGGTCTTATTTGAGTCGGTTTGTCGATGGTTGTTGCTGGAAAATTTTTCAGGTAAATTCCCATGTTTGGAGTTCGTGAAAATTGAGGGGAGTGAAATTCACGTGCAAATTTCTAAAATTTGTAGAAACTTAACCTTTAAAGTGTAATGTCTGGAAAAGTCTTATTTGAATCGGTTTGTCGATGGTTATCACCGGAAAATTTTCCAGGTCAATTTTCATGTTGGGAGTTCGGGAAAATTGAGGGGAGTGAAATACACGTGCAAATTTCAAAATTTTTTAGAAACTTAACGTTTAAAGTGTTATGTCTGTAAAAAGTCTTATTTGAATCGGTTTGTCGATGGTTAAGTTCGTACCAATTTTTGAAATTCGCACGTGTATTTCACTTCCCTCAATTTTACCGAACTCCCAACATGGCAATTGGCCTGGAAAATTTTACAGCGATAACAATCGACAAACCGATTCAAATAAGACCTTTTTCAAACATAACACTTTAAACTTAAAGTTTTTATACATTTTTGAAGTTTGACCATATATTTTATATGCATAAGAAACTTATAAATTAATATCGGTATTATAGTGTTAATTGCAGTTTGTTACGAATGTATACATATTTTCGGCTGATTTTATTGGTTGCAGTAGTCGAGACACTATCTGCATTATCGATTTTTTCCACTTTCGGCTAACTTTAACAGTATGCGGAAAGGTAAGTTTTAAGAAATTTTCGCAATAAACCGTTGCGTAGGGATGACCAAACGAAAACAACTGGTGACCAATCCTCAATGACAGTTGGCCTAACGATGCTCGTTCGTTGATTTTGTAAAAATATTAACGATGAACACTAGTGACCAATTTTGACCAAATGATGGCCAAATGATTCCAATCGTTCTTTCTATCAAAACCTTTGGGTAAGGTGCTATACAGGCAAGCTCAATTAATACGACTTAAACTGATTTGTTAAAATAAAATTTGTATTGTACACAGTGTAATTTAGAATTGAATTAGAGTAATCAAGGTTATTAGATTGCAATTGATAATAATTTTTGTTTTCCCTTTATCCGCTGAACCAGAACTATCTTCAAATTTTACACTTTTATATAAATTTGAAAAACCAACCAAACTTTCTACTAACGGATTGCATTTAACGGAATAAGTCTTCTGTAATTACAAGATACATAACAAAAAAATTGGCGTTGACACCAAACATCCAATAAAGTTTGAATATAACAAAAGGTGCAAAAAATCTAACCCGGTGCCAACTTTATATAGTCTGGACCTAATTGCTAAAAAATATCAAATTTCATAACAAGAAACCAGATTTTAATTTACATTTGATCTGCGGCCGATCAACAGCATACCTAATTCCACTAATCTGTATCTACTGTTAAAAATTCAATGACCTTGAAAAGCATCGATTCCAATTTAAATCAAACATTTAGTAGTTATTAATAGTAATAAAGTTATTAAGAATAATTTGTTTGTCTTTTATACATCTTGTGATGTGTACAAAGCCGGAGAACCGAAAGCACATCGCATGTACAGACTTTATGTGGTCGCTGTCTTCCATCGCAAAAATGAATTACTGGAGTTTAGTTTTGTATTTTTTTGTACATGGTGTTTTGTGATCGTGATGATCGTGGATTAAGATCACGATTTCATGAATTTATTTAAGAAAAAAAAATATTTGTTTGATATGCTGCTTACGGGAATAGATCTACGAGTATATAAACTATGTACAAGAAAATGATTTGTTGGATGTGTAAAACGGCTATGGTTAATTACGTTTGAATGTAGTGCGCGCGGTTTGTGGGATTTATTTCGGAAATATTTCGTGCACAATACTTACGTTAGATTGATATATTGGTTTTGTCATTTTGATAATAAATGATTTACGCGTGATCATTAAGAGGAGTACGTACTTAATAAATCGCGATCTCATGCTAAGTCAATAACCGCACGTTGGGTGCTGTGCACATACCTTTTATTCCACCTCGAATAAGTGTCTGGAAATAAGTAAATAAAAATCGTGTATTAATAATTAAAGATCATATACAAGTATATATAAAAATGAATATAATAATTAATGATGTTGGCGGTAGCGTATCATCCTCCCAATCATCACATAATAAAATTTCGCGTATTATTTTTTATAATATAAAGCGACGGTTGGATGTTTTTGTGCTAGCGAAAATTACACAGTGCATCACCGTAATGATAAGTTTCATAAGGTGATAAACAATAAACTATTTCCCATATAAATTATGAGTATGATGATGGCACCATTTACACTGCCTCATTATTCACCACAGCAATATACTGACAATTTGCATAATAATTTCTTTATTTATTGACTTAAATAAGACTTAAATGAAATACATGAAGCTTTCAAAAGATATCAAAATAATTTATTTATTCTTTTTTATCTTGTTCTGTTGAAAATGAAATGAAAGTGAAATTATATGATGTGTGATGGTAAGTAAGTCTTGAAGTATTCGTTCTTACGATTTTTATTAGTTCTTTGCTTTTTGTACAAGAGTCTTAATATAATATAGTTTCAAAGCCAATGCAATTCCACTTGCGGTTTTATGACTTATGTTTTTAATTTGTTGTTTTACTAAACCATAAAATTGCATAATTAGATTATAACTATCAGAGTAATATACGGTGTATGTAACCACTCATCCATTCCGTTGTTGGATGCATTATTGCACTCCATAGCGCGGCGAAAATAAAAGCTTTATTAAAATCATAATTACAACCAATTTATGTAGTACAAAATAATTTCAAAATTAACCTAACATATTCTAAATGCCGTTTGCGAATATTCTAGCGAAGGATGATTGTTGACTACACGAAAGATACATATTTGTTCCTACTCTGTCCATAATGTTAATATCTGAATCATGCATCACCAACAAGAACCACTTCAAAATTAATGGGTACTCTATTTATGACACTAATCATCCGGATGGCAAAGCAGACAATGGTACTGCTGTATTGGTTAAGAGTAGACTAAAACATTATGAACAATCAACGAGCATCTGTCTGCAAGAATGGTCTGAAAATTGTGTGATATCAGCAGTGTACTGCGCTCCAAAGCACGCAATAAACAAATTACAGTTTACTGATTATTTTGGTCAGCTGGGTAATACATTTCTCGCGGCGTGTGATTACAACGCCAAACATACTCAATGGGGTTCAAGACTAACAACGCCTAAAAGCACACAACTTTATGAAGCTATAGAGAAACAGTCCTTGGATTTTTTATCTACCGGTCATCCTAATTACTGGCCTGTTTGATTTCTGCGTAACTAAAGGCATAGCGCGTACGTGTGTTGATCTGTCGTCTGATTATTTACCGATAATAGTAACAATGAGTACTGTTGTCTTAAAATCAGAAACACCGAAACATCTGACAACCAAACCAACTGATTGGAATCAATATAGGAGACTAGTCGAACAAAATTGTCATCTTGATATCCCTCTAAAAACACCAGCAGATATTGATGAGGCTGCAGAAAAGCTAAAAGAGGCACTGGAAATATCAGCTGAAAAGGCTTTACCAATCATCAACAATTCTGAAAAAATTAATAAATTATCACATAATTTCCAGTCACTAATCCAGGAAAATCGGAAAATTCGACGGCAATGGCAACAAACAAAATCACCATTTTTGAAATGCAAATTAATGCGAGCTATCAAAATCCTGAAATTTGCACTTCAGGAAGAAGAAAACCAATGTATCCAGAATTATTTAAGTGAACTCTCGCCAACAGAAAAGACTGATTATTCTTTGTGGAAGGCAACAAAAAACCTAAAAAAGCCTACAAAGTCGAATCCACCGATTAGACTACCAACTGGAAATTGGGCGAAAAGTAATGAAGAAAAAGCCAATGCTTTCGCTGCACATCTAAAGACGGGGGTTCGCCACACGAAGTAACTAATAATATATTGTTGCCTCACCAGATGGATGGTTCATCCTTTAAACCTATAAAGTTTAAATGGAAGAATGTTAAGAACACATTCAAAACTTGCATTAGCCCGAAAAAGGCGCCAGGAGATGACCTTATTACTGGAAAAATGATAAGGGAATTACCAGACAAATGCATAAAACTACTAACCTACATTTTTAATGCGATCATGCGAACTAGTCGTATTCCTCAAATGTGGAAGGTATCTTTGATCACAATGATACGTAGGCCTGGGAAAACGAAACTCAAATCTCTTCTTATCGTCCAATAAGCATGCCTCGCACAATCTCAAAGCCTAGTATTAAAAGAAAGGAAAATCATTCCAGCCCATCAATTTGGGTTCCGAAACCAACACGGTGCCATAGAGCAAGTGCATAGAATTGTAAATGCAAGCAGACAGGGCAGTGTGAAGTTTCTGACAAATTGACTAAAAAAAACCTTATAACAGTCAAAAAGTGTAAAAGAAAATGTTACAATTTAAATTAAGAATACTACAATTTTTAAAAATAATTTGTTATTAAGAGCAACACGAAATAATTAAAGAATATTTTATTTTAATTTATTTTACGTCACTAAAATCAAAAATAAAAATTATTTAATTATGTGATGAATTTCAAAAAATCGAAAAATTCGAAAAATTCAAACATTCGAGGACCATTGACAAGGCATCGTAAAGATGTCTAAGTAAATCGAAGTATGCTATCGTGTAGTACTGACCCTATTGCATTTTTTTGTAGAAGCCAGCATATCTATGCGACCCCGTCCAAACATACATTTTCTATGTTGGAATCACAAGTGAACGAAAATTTAGAAAAATTCAACCATTCGAATTCACGTGGTTGGATGTTGAATTCCAATGGTTGAATATGTGGCCGTGATTTCGTCAGCATTTGAATTTACCACTGATAATGATTTCAAACGGTTGGATGATGAATTCGAATGGTTGAATATGCGACAATAATTTCGTTACCATCTGAATTTATCGTCAATAATGAATTCACGTGGTAGGTTTGAATTCATTATAGGCGCTAAATTCAAAAGCTGACGAAATCACGGTCGCATATTCAACCATTCGAATTCGTCATCCAACCGTTTGAATTCATTATCGGTGGTAAATTCAAATGCTGACGAAATCACGGCCGCATATTCAACCATTCGAATTCATCATCCAACCACGTGAATTCATTATTGATGGTAAATTCAGATGTTAACGAAATCACGGTCGCATATTCAACCATTCGAATTCGTCATCCAACCGTTTGAATTCATTATCAGTGTTAAATTCAAATGGTGACGAAATCACGGCCGCATATTCAACCATTTGAATTCATCATCCAACCGTTTGAATTTATTATCGGTGGTAAATTCAAAAGCTGACGAAATCACGGACGCATATTCAACCATTCGAATTCATCATCATTATTGACGGTGAATTCACATGTTAACGGTCGCATATTTAACTATTCGAATTCATCATCTAACCACGTGAATTCCTTATTGACGGTAAATTCAGATATTAACGGTCGCATATTCAACCATTCGAATTCATCATCCAACCACGTGAATTCATTACTAATGGTAAATTCAGATGTTAACGAAATCACGGTCGCATATTCAACCATTCGAATTCATCATCCAACCGTTTGAATTCATTATCGGTGGTAAATTCAAATGCTGACGAAATCACGGCCGCATATTCAACCATTCGAATTCATCATCCAACCACGTGAATTCATTATTGATGGTAAATTCAGATGTTAACGAAATCACGGTCGCATATTCAACCATTCGAATTCGTCATCCAACCGTTTGAATTCATTATCAGTGTTAAATTCAAATGGTGACGAAATCACGGCCGCATATTCAACCATTTGAATTCATCATCCAACCGTTTGAATTTATTATCGGTGGTAAATTCAAATGCTTACGAAATCACGGCCGCATATTCAACCATTCGAATTCATCATCCAACCACGTGAATTCATTATTATTGGTAAATTCAGATGTTAACGAAATCACGGTGGCATATTCAACCATTTGAATTCATCATCCAACCGTTTGAATTCATTATCGGTGGTAAATTCAAATGCTGACGAAATCACGGCCGCATATTCAACCATTCGAATTCATCATCCAACCACGTGAATTCATTATTGATGGTAAATTCAGATGCTAACGAAATCACGCTGGCATATTCAACCATTCGAATTCGTCATCCAACCACGTGAATTCCTTATTGACAGTAAATTCAGATGTTAACGAAATCACGGTCGCATATTCAACCATTCGAATTCATCATCCAACCGTTTGAATTCATTATCAGTGTTAAATTCAAATGGTGACGAAATCACGGTCGCATATTCAACCATTCGAATTCATCATCCAACCGTTTGAATTCATTATCGGTGGTAAATTCAAATGCTGACGAAATCACGGCCGCATATTAAACCATTCGAATTCATCATCCAACCACGTGAATTCATTATTAATGGTAAATTCAGATGTTAACGAAATCACGGTCGCATATTCAAACATTCGAATTCATCATCCAACCGTTTGAGATCATTATCGGTGGTAAATTCAAATGCTGACGAAATCACGGCCGCATATTCAACCATTCGAATTCGTCATCCAACCACGTGAATTCATTATTGATGTTAAATTCAAATGTTAACGAAATCACGGCCGCATATTCAACTATTCGAATTCATCATCCAACCACGGGAATTCATTATTGACAGTAAATTCAGATGTTAACGAAATCACGGTCGCATATTCAACCATTCGAATTCATCATCCAACCGTTTGAGATCATTATCGGTGGTAAATTCAAATGCTGACGAAATCACGGCCGCATATTCAACCATTCCAATTCATCATCTATCCACGTGAATTCCTTATTGACGGTAAATTCAGATGTTAACGGTCGCATATTCAACCATTTGAATTCAACATCCAACCGTTTGAATTCATTATCGGTGGTAAATTCAAATACTGACGAAATCACGGCCGCATATTGAACCATTCGAATTCATCATCCAACCACGTGAATTCGAATGGTTGAGTTTTTCTAATTTTTCGATTATTTATTATTTCAACATAGAAAATGTATACTTCGACGGGTCGCACAAATATGTTGGCTTCTACAAAATATGCATTAAAGTCAGTACTACACGATAGCATACTTCGATTTACTTAATCTCTACGATGCTTTCTCATTGACAATCGAATCGCCTTAACTCTATTTACTATAACAAAATATTAGGTTAAATTAAAAAAAAATCTATGACTGCATAAATAAGTGAGCTCCTAGAAATCATGAAGAATGGCTATGGCAAATGGTTATGGCTAAATTAGCTTGGTGTTGTGGACTTATTATTTTAACAATTTATTTCGTTTTGCATAACATGTTTTTTTTTGATAGTGTAGATTTATACTTTTTGGGCTGTTGTAAAGTTTTTTGTCATTTTTGTCATTTGTCAGAAACTTTACTATAGTATCAGACAGACCTTTGAGTCAAAGCAATACTGTTTTGAGGCCTTCGACTAATATACAAACTTAAAGCGCTCCTGCTGAATAATATTCACTCAGTTCTGGAAATCTATCTCCTCCAAAGGAGATTGCGAAAACCCGCTAATAGCCTCAAGAGAAATGTAAAGTTATCTGAGCAAAATTGAGGATAGGCTCAAGATCTGGTGAATAAAAGTAAACCAAAACAAAATCAATTCATGTCACATTCACGCTGAACAAACGCTCCTGCTCACCAGTACAATTAACCGGTGTATATATATTCCTCAATAAACCAAAGTCAAATACCTAGGCTTACATCTGGAAAGAACATATTGAAGCAAAACACAACCAAATAAAAATAACATTTTCCAAAATGTATTGGCTGATAGGAAGAAAATCCATCCTATACAAAGCGTTAATCAAGCCAATATGGACATTGTAACGAAAAAAGACTAAAAGGCAGCCCCCTAGTGATAGTCGTATATTAGGATTGGCACAATCTTCTAGCTTCGATACGGCCGTGTATATATTTATATCAAAATCATCTGTAACTTCCAAGAACTTCCTGAGCCGGAACAAGCAATTGATGTTTTGAGATGGTATGTTATGGCATAAATGCTGGCCAAGTAACTAGCACGCTTCCGAAGTTTCTAGGCCTTAAAAGGTTCTTTAATTTTTGAGTTGATAATGATAAGAGCTAACTATGGTGAACTCCCCAGTGCTTCTCGTTTGTATGTTAGGATTGGCAGAATCTTTCAGCTTGGATATGATACAAATTTACCTCAAAATCGTCTATAACTTCCAAAAGCCTCCTGAGCCGGAAACGATGGGTCTGATGTTTTGAAATAATACATTATAATGAGAATGCTGACCAAGTGGCTAACATCAGCCTCATGTTTATATTTAAGTAACTGGTTAACTTCCAAAATCTCAGATGAAGTTAAATAAAAATTTGTATCTCTTAAGAACTTCCTAGCCCCGAAATTGTTCTATATATTTTGAGTTGCATGCTCAAACACCTTATCACGTACGATCACAAAACAACAACATTTATCGCGCCATTAACATTTGGAAGTTATTGACGATGTTCATATAAATTCGTATGAGGCCATATCCAAGCTTGAAGATTGTGACAATCTTAACATATAGCTGGGAATCATAACCGTCTAGAAATGAGCCGGCTGGTGATGGCCACTTGGTCAGCATTCACCCTATCACGTACTGGTTCAGGAAAGTCTTGGAAGTTATAGACGATTTTCTTATAAATTTGTATGCGGTGTTATTTAAGCTGGAAGGTTAACAATCTTAACATACGGCTGGCACAACGGAGCTCATCATAATTTGCCCTTGCCATTACCAACTCAAAACAAAAAGAATCATTTCCGATATAGGAAGTTCTTAAGAGACACAAATTTTTATTTAACTTTACCTGAGATTTGTGAAGTTGGTCATTTGCTCAAATTTGTTAATTCGGCTGGTACTGATCACTTGGCCAACTTACACCCTATCACATACCACCAAAAAACATTTAATGCCATTTCCGGCCCATAAATGTCTTGGAAGGTATAGATAATGTTCAATCAATTTATATTAGACCGTATCGAAGCAGAAGATTGTGCCAATCTTAACAAAAGCATGTCGCTAAGAAGACCACCATAGATAGCTCTTATCATTACCAACTCAAAACGTCAAAATCATTTTTGCCAAGAAAATTCTTAAGAATTCTTATTCAAAATTGTATATAACTTCACCTGAGATTTTGGAAGGAAGTTGGCCATTTCCTCAAATTTGAACACACGGTTGGTGCTGGCCACATGGTCAGCATTCACCCTGTGACGTATCATCTCAAAACATTATTGCTTTTCCGGCCCAGGAAGGTATTAGAAGTTATAGGGGATTTTTATATGACCACTTGGCCTGTCTACACCCTATACCATACCCTCACCAGAATTGGGCGTTTATGCGTCATTTACTAACATCTAGATTAGACAACGTCGACTATACTCGTAGATAACGTTGACAACCGCGTGATCGAAAGATTTACATATTTTGAACTTTTCCTAGCATTTCGCAAGTAAATAGGATTAGAATAAAATTTTAGTTATAATTTACGCCATCTATTAACAACTGCTAGAAACTAACATTAAATTAGTTTAGTCGATATTTAAGTTGCCCAAATTGGAATCGATTTGGTAAGTTGATAAATGTTAATTTCATACTAATAAAAAATTTTCTACACACAGCAGCATAACATAAAAATAAATGTTCGTTTGAAAACCATAATTAAATTTTGAAAGTAATTTCTATAAAAATGGTAAACATATATTTGGCTGGCATCTACTGACATTCGATCAAACTAAAAAATATGAAGTTCCGCTGAACTGTAAATATTTTGCTCACTGAAGTGGCAAGTATTTCTTTAATGCATAAATTAATTTAACAGTGTAGTTAAAAGTCAAAACATTCACAGATTTTTTTTAGTCGTATTGACTCTATAACAGCTGATGTGATATATTTCTTCCTAAAATATGTAAATGTAATCAAATATGAACCAGGTGCATTACGGATGTGACAGAATTCATCGCAAGGCTGTGGTTTGATTTATTTGTTTCGAAATAATGAAACGTTTAACGACGATTGTTGTTGTATGAAAATATAATTTGATGCTCGGAAAAATTGAGAACCCCCGTTTAAGCGGAGGTTCATTACCTTCCCGTGAAATGGTGCGGATTATCGCACACTGCTAGAGTTCGTAACCAATCGTGATAATTGTTTCAACTTAGAGCAGTAAATACAGTAACTCAACTCTAGGTAAAATTCTAAAGGAGTCACACACGTTGGCATTTTTATGATAGCCGAAGTATTTCTTCTTAAAGAATGGTAAGCTAATTAAACGGGATGAAACTATGATGATACAACCGAGTTAAATGAGTGAACTTATCGAAGAGAGAAGTAAACTTACCGATTGAAGCGGACGATGTTCATATTTCGCTTGATATTATTTAAACTCATTTAGCACGTGTTGACGCGATATTTTCCGTTACTGGAAATTGAATGTGACGGTTGACAGATGTATGAAAATAAAAACAAAAAGAAAAGTTTCAAAATTGTAGACTATTATGGTCGATCGAAATCTTCCATCGTGATAGATAAATGATAAAGATCTAGTTGATAAGAGATGGCGCGCAAAGCAAACAATCTTTTAAAATATATTTGTTATTAGTAGATATTCCATATTTTTAGATAAATCTTTTCGTTAATTAGAGATTTTAAATTACCTTAAAATGTTTAAATTAAAAAATTCTTATAAAAGTTAGAATTAATATGAAAAAGTTATTAATGCAATTTACACGTATTCCAATAGTGTGCAACTTACTTTATAATTTTGAATAGAATTGAGTGAAAAACATCTCCTCGTTTAGGTCAGAGTAGGAGTCGGTCTATGTCTAGTATCAAAATGTAAAAATGTGGAAACACGTAGATTAGATTGCGTAATCTACCTCGCTCATCCCTAACCATCATAAAACATTTATTGCGATTTCCGGCTCCTAAAAGTCTTGGAAGTTATTTATGATATTCAAATAAATTTATATGAGGCCATATCGAAGCTGGAAGGTTGTGTCAATTTTAACATACGTCTGACACTGGGGAGCCTACCATAGGTTGCTCTTACACTCATCGTGCTATCACAAAAAATTTATCGCTATTTCCGACACATAAAGTCAGCATTCACTCTATTACTTGTTCAGCATTTACCGTATCACTTACCATTTTAAAACATCAATCAAGAAATCTTCATCTGCTTGTGAAAGCGGAAAATTTAAAATAATTTCTGTGTTTTTTTTTCTAGAATTGTTCTATGGGTTGAAGTTGAAAGTTTACTCTCAAACTCAGCAACTTTTTATTGGCCAGATTTAAAGTAATTTGTGCGGTTCTTAGAATATTTCTATGGGGTAGAGTTGAGATATGGTTTTTCAAACTTTGAAACTATTCGTTGGCCGGACTATCGGTTTATGTCTAGTGGCAGAGGCAAATATAAAATAATTTCTGTAACTTTTCAGAATTTTTGTATTGGGAGGAGATACAGAGTCTCAAACTCAGGAAGAGTTCGATGTTTTTTGCAGAATTTATCTATTGAGAAGAGTTGAGTGGTAATCTCTCAAACTAAGAAACAATTCGTTAGCTAGACTATTCAAAATATATAAAGCAATTTAACTGTTTTTAAGATTTTTTTCTATTGGATGGAGTTGAGATATTGTTTTTAAACTCAGGACCTATCGGTGGCCGTATTGTCGCATATGTCTATCGACAGAGGAAGATTTAACGTAATGATGAGTTGAGATAAAATCTCTCAAAGTCAGGAACTATTCGTTGGCCGAGCTTTCTAACAATTTAAAATAATTTCTCTGATTTTTTCATGGGTTGGTCAAAGTGTAAAGTAACCCGAGACCACGATTCGCTAGGAGCTCCGATGAAATGGCCCAGTCGTGATCAAGGCCACCTTAATACTTGGCCACCTCCAGTTCTAAATAGCCTTACCTCTCTATAAAGATCTCGGTAAATCTTGATCTTCCCTTCACTCAAAGGACCAAGTTGAAAAAAAAATATTTAAAACAAAATCATCGCCAAAGGTCAGAGCAACCAAGGGCGAGTAACTCACACCCAAAGCAAGCCACTCAAATGAGTTTTAGAAAATTAGATGATTACATGATACCTTTTGGAACTTTTGGAACTAAAGAAACAATTTCGGGCAGACCAAGGGTAAACGTTTTGCTTCTAACCGAGCAAAATCAGGATGAAATTCTAGAGATTGTTTAAGGCAACAGTGCCTTTTTATCAAAAACTGGAAGATCGTCAAGCTGTGAGAGACTAAAAGGGACATTAGGTATTCCACTACAGTGAAGAGATACCCTCAAAACTGATAGAGGAGATCGATAGCCTTTTCCCCAGGTTTCTGACGAGGAACGTTTGTAGGATTCACAGGAAGAACGCCATACTAATTTACTTGCAATCGCGGGCATTATGCTGAGATGAAGATTAAATGGTGCAATACCCTACTCTGGGATTGCCTTAGAAGGGTCTACAATGATGCACTTAGGTGCTAAGGTAATATTAGATCCCGCATCATTGGCAAAATAAAAACACTAATCCTTTTCTGAGAAAAAGAGATTCCACCGAATAATCTTGGGGAGCTAATTTTAGTGACATACAGGAGAAAAATTTGTGACCTAATGGGATGTGATGCACGTCACACAATCTGAACAGACGTGGACAGCTATGAAGAGATGAGTCAGTCTAACCTCTTAGTTTGCAATATTGGGCAAGAATCAGATTTGATAGGCGCCCCTGACACTATTTTTTGATGGCCAAGGAGTGGAAAATATCAAAAGAGGATTCCTTTTTGGATCACCTCCTGGAGGCCCTCAGCTTTGGAGACATTTGAAGACCTTCTAAAAAGCTAAACATAGAAAGGGTGACTCAGGATTGGAACTCATACTAGGAGAAGCAAATGTTTCGTAATTTTGAACTGAAGAAAATACAAAGCACCTCGTGGAGAATCTTCTATGATAGAATGGAGAGTGCATCCAAAACCTCTCGTTTGAGGAAGTTTCATTATAAGAAAGAAAATAAATTTTACTCTTTATAAATTAAATATTTCTTATTTTATTAGAAAGTGAAGTGATGTTAGACGACGCATAATGAACTTCGATGTGAAAGGGTGGATATATATTCTATCGAAATGGTGAGAAATTAAGGTGGTATTTATATCAAAAGCGGGAAAATGTTCATATAGCTATCCAAAGAACCTAAGATCCTTAACTCTACCGTCCGTGCTTTAGAAAATTGTGGAAAGGTTGTTAGATGTATAAATTTGAGCTAAAGCTTGACCTAGAAGCTGGGCTCAACTTCAGAGGTTCACTATTAGAAAACTGGTGGTTAGAGGTACCCCGAAAGTCGACGTTCTGCCCTCTTCTTTGAAAGATGATAAGAGGAATGGGAGTGGCCGCATATGCGGACGACGACCAGCAAATGTGAATTGAGGGTCATTTTATACTTTACAAGCCACTAAACTCACCTTTACTGATATTTCCGAACATTATCTAGGTAAGTAACCTGAGTTAGACGCCCAACTTTCTAGAAAGGCCACTGCAGTGATTTCCTAAGGTAGGAGATGAAATGGAGAAATTGGAATTAAAACGAATGTACTTTTATACGGAGTGAGTGTATGGTGTTCCTTTAAAAAAGTCACTTAAATGGGCTTGGGTCAAAACGTATAGACGATTTAGATGCAACCTTCTTCTGCTGTATATTTTTGATAAGCAGATGGCGATGATTGCGGCTATGTGAACAGTAGATCTAGAAGATCGCGGTTGATTTTTTCACTGATGGTTTTAAAGCCAGACGATTACCTCAGTTTGCCTTCATGACGAACGGTTATAGCAATTGAGGAGGTCTTGATTAGGTTAATGTTTGATTTAACATCTAATCGATTGCTGTGAGTCCAGATTTCGAGAAAATTCATTTAGATTGTCCTCAGCTGGATCCCAGGACCTTTTTTAATTTTTCGGTTCGGACGCTTGTGATCAAAACAGTTTTTAGATTATATGATCTAAAAAATAATCTAATGTAAATGTTTAACATTGTAAATTCTCAGTTAAATGTATCTAAGCCATCTTTTACCGATTGAGAAAACCTGAGATCCAATAACTTAAGTTGCACGGGGCTCGATATTACAGGGGCTTTATAATTTATATAACTACACGGTTTAGTTGTTTAATATAAAATTAAAGATCATCACTGTAACAAGTCTTTAAAACAAGTTTTAATTATTTTTTAGCACGTACCCAATTACCTAAATAGCGCACCTCCTCACACTCATTTATTGACTTGGCACAAACCTCGTATGCAAAGGAACGAGATGAACTTTGCACCAACATGTTTTCAATTCGGCGCAAACATAAAACTATTAATCGTACTCGTATATACGAAGAAACCGGCAACATAATAACAAAAATGACAACATAATTGAATATCATTAAAATTGCATTGTACTTGAGGGATCTCCATTTGCTATGCATATATCGAAAACATGTACCAAGAAGATGCTGGTGGATAAGTACCAAGTCATACTAAGTCGTGTACAAGTAATAAAAACAACATAACGTCTATCTCCCTCTCTCTCCCCGGTACAATATAATTTGACAACATAAATCGCTGCATAATGATAACCTTTCGATGGGTTGATGGTGCATGCACGCTGATTTATGGGTACATGATGCACTTATCGTATGTGTACCCTTGACCTTTTTATGTTATTCGCGGTCTCTTATCAATTGCGCTCATATACAAGCATATAACATATAATGTATGTTGTATTATTATTACGTCCCGAATCGAATTATAACATGGAATAGAGAAGAAAAATTTTAGTTTCACGACTTTTCTGGAATAGAAAGTATGCATCGCATATAAATTATGTACGAGTACGTACATGAATATATGTATAAGCATAATCCATGTCAGTAAATCAAACGATCATTAGTAACCGTGTATTATGCATATAATGTATGGAAAATAAATATGTTCGCATCATGAAATACCGATTAATTTTCCGTGTGCGGTTAAAAATCATCAAAATTCCATTCAACTTTTCCCGCGATTTTATGTCGGCATATTCAATTTGCATATAATAAACCTGAAACATTAATAACCAATATAATTGCAATAAACATTTCATAGAGTATTTAATGAATTGTGCTGTAACCTGTAACATACCCCCCATGTTGTTCAATTAAATTCACATTTATACGTTATTTTCGCGCGCATTCCCGACTCATAAAATTGTTGGACAAACATCGTAAAAGTATAAAGGCGCGCGCGAGTGGACTCAAATAAATTAAGAAATTTATCTTAAAATATTTTTTAATTGACACCTTTACATTATTAACCTAGGCCACAACTGCAGTAATTTTATCATCGCACATAATTTAAATCTTAAACATTGTTGGCATTTTAATACGCCTCCTCATACTAGACGCATGGTGTACAACAAACAGGTGCTTTATGACAGGGTAATTAAGTATTAAGATTGAATTTAATCGTTTCTCACTAACAGTGTAATTAATTTTTGAATGTTAATAAAAATTATCGCTTAATGATCTTATAACTCTACACTGACATTAGGTCGTTTACGGGGAATAAATATTCGGTTTATTGCTGTAAGTGTTGAGTTTTAGTGTCGGTTGCAGTAGCAATTCACATTAAAGGTAAACCGTTATTTTACGTCAGATGCATAATATTTTATTGAATTTGGAATTTCGATACTTAAATTTGATTAAAACTGGCTTTAAAATAAGGTGGGATATTAAATTCCAACTCAATTCCGTTCAAGATGGACCACAATGGATCTATTAATGTTGTGTAGATGAACCTTAACACCAAAAACGATTTGTTTCACCAGAGCATCACGATTTGTTTAATTTAAACAAGTAAGCCCCCAACACTGAGAATTATTATCTCTATTTCATTTTCTACCTATGACACAATTAAGTGTCACATTGTTATGATTGTGAAATACATACCAAAAATAATACTAAAAATTTACACTGTTAAATTTAAAAATATTCCAATTGGATTTGTTTTGTGGTGAAATTGAAACATTTTTCGATAATCTTTAACATTTACAGCTAAATCGAAACCCCACGTGTTTGGTGAACAAGATTTAATTATGAGGCTGTTTAACTTGTCCAGCGTATTTTAAACAATTGTGGTTTTTGATTTCAATCTGTTTCATAGTTTTTTAAATTAATTTTAGGATAGCGTAGACAAAGTTCTAACATTGAAATGAACATGGTAATTTTGTGATGATGCTTACTGTGTCATACAGGCTACTTAAGAGTTCCATGAATTTTAATAAGAGAGATGTTTACGGAGTCTCACCAAAATGGTCAGATAGATCAGTCCCTATGAGTGTGGCGAACGGTCATCTAATTATGATAATTTTTAACTTGTCCAGACACATTTTTACATTTACGGTTATGCCCCTTGCCCCAGAAATGTTGACTGGATCTCTTTAATATGTGAAAACAGGAGACGCGTGATGATTTTCACCATGTTGTCCAAAGTTTAAAACTTCTTCATTTTCAATTTTATTCTCAATTGGAAATTTTCACAAATTGGAGTTTCACCCAATTGACATTCTCAAATAAGCTACGAACCCGATTTATTGTAAAAATAATCAAATTACAGAAACCTTAGAAATTATTAACAGGGGATCGTTTATACTTTTGGATAGTTCAAAGATTCGACTTTTGATAGTTCCGGACAGGGTTCGGTTATGATGATATTTACTGTGCCATACACGACTTAGAACCCCTTCACAGGGTTATGTTTATAAGTTAGCCTATTTTAAAGGGTGATCCAATAGGAGGTACTTTTTCTAATAGGGATTCTCATTGGGATTCATCCGTCACAACTGTCATGTTCATATGACTTACGCGAGAACAACGTTTACAAATTATAGACATTTATTTCAAAAATCAGTGTTCAGTAAAAATTTTGTTCGTGCTCTTCGACCATTTTATGGTGTTCATAATCGTCCAACTGAACGCACTATTCACGAAACAATCAATAAATTTCGAACCACTTTTTGATTATTGGATATTCATCAACCGACTAGAGTGCGTATAAGTCGATCTTTTGTGAATATTGCTGCTGTAGCTGAAAATGTATGTGACATTTTCACATCTTTCGGTCTCTCGTATGGTACATTGTAGCGTATTTTGAAGAGAGATCTTGGTGTAAAGGCATACAAAATACAGCTTATTCAAGAATTGAAGCCGGTTGACCTTCCCTTATGGAAACGGACCCGTGAATTGGCTTCCAAGATCTTGTGATCTAACGCCGTTAGATTATTTTTTTATGGGGGTATCTGAAATCACTTATTTATATCGGTAAACCACATTCTAGTCCTGCATTAGAAGCGAATATAACACGCGTAATTAACGAAATTTCGGCCAAAATGCTCGAAAGAATGCTCGAAAATTGAACCCATAGAATGGATCATCTAGGAGTCAGCCGCGGAGAACATTTAAAAGAAATTATTTTCAAACATTAAATGTCATAAACCGAACTTACGTCACAAATACAATTTTTGATTATTAAATTAGTTTTAATGTGTTATTGGATCACCCTTTATTATGATGATTTTTACTATGTTACAAGAATTAGCATTCAGTCTCTGAATCCCAATAGTGTCGCTGTAAAGAACAAACAATTTTCTAACATTTTTAGATAAACACGAGAAAATTGTGATAGAATTTACTAAAGTTTCTACTTTTATATCTCCGAATCTAGAGATGTTCACGGGGTTTCACCTATATGGCTGAATAGCTAAATCAAAACCTCACGTGTGTGGTGAATAGGATTGAGATATGACGATTTTTAACTTGTCCAGCGTATTTTAAACAATTGTGGTTTTTGATTTCAATCCATCTTCAAATTTTTCTGTTGTGCTTCCTTGAGATGTTCGTAATGTTTTAAATATAATTTAGGGAGCATAGACAAAGTTCTAACATTAAAATGAACATGGTTAATTTATGAAAATATTTACTGTGCCATATTCGACTTAGAAGTTTCATGAATTTGAATAAATTTTCAAATTTTATTTCACCGATCCTAGAGATGTTCACGGAGTCTCACCTACATGGCCAGATAGATCAGTCAAAACCCTATGAGGGTAATGAACGGGATCTAATTATGATGATTTTTACCTAGTCCAGAGACATTTTTACGTTTACGGTTAAATCGCCCATCCCAGAAATGTTCACGGGATCTCTCTCATATATTCGAATAGGTCAGAAAATTGTCTATCAATATTGTGGAAATGAGACACGAATGATGATTTTCATCATGTGTTCCAAACTTTCCAACTTCTTCGTTTACAATTTTACTCTCAATTGGAAATTTTGGTATTTTCGCAAATTGGAATTTTACTTAGTTGACATTCCTAAATAATGTTCGTGACCGATTTACTTTAAAAACAATCGAATACCTTAAATCCTGGAGATTTTCACAGAGCATCGTTAATAATTTTTCCAAAGATTAAAAAAATATAGTTAAGAATTTTCAACTTTTAGAAGCAAATAAGAACGTCCTTGTACAACAGTAAAACCTGACGATAAAAATTCGTAGCAATAAACCTTAAGTCGTGCATTATTAGCACTAGGAGGTTTGGTTTAAGTGACTTAATGACCAACTTCATGTACTAGCCAGACCTGAATCACGATCTCTGGGAATGGACGATAATGGCCATCCAAATTTGAATAAAAATGACATCAGCATACCTAGCTTAAGAAAATTCGTAGCGATAATCCGGAAGTCGTGCATTATTAGTACTAACCTGGTTTTAGTTAGGTGACTCAATGATCAACTTCATGTACTAGCCAGACCTGAATCACAATCTCTGGGGATGGCCGATAATTACGATCTAAATTTGAGTAAAAATGATATCAGTACGCCGAGAATATACAAATTCGTAACAATAAATCGAAAGTCGTGCATTATAAGCACTACCTGGTTTTAGTTAGGTGACTCAATGACCAACTTCATATACTATGCAGACCTGAATTACGATCTCTGGGCATGGCCGATAATGGCGATCCAAATTTGAGTACGAATAACATCAGTACATTTAGAATATCAAAATTCGTAGCAATAAACCTTAAGACGTGCATTATTAGCACTAGGAGGTTTGGTTTAAGTGACTTAATGACCAACTTCATGTACTAGCCAGACCTGAATCACGATCTCTGGGAATGGCCGATGATGGCCATCCAAATTTGAGTAAAAATGGCATGCCATGTCATTTTTACTCAAACTTGGATGGCCACTCTCGGAGATCGTGATTCAGGTCTGACTAGTACATGAAGTTGATCATTGAGTCACCTAAATAAACCATTTGGTGCTTACAATGCTTAACTTCGAGTTTTTTGAAACAAAGTTTTATATTGTAGGTGTTCTTATGCCATTTTAACTCTAGTTTGAATTTAGACCATATTCTTGATTTATTAAAATATTTATTCTAATCGTTTTAAAGTTCTAATCTGTTTTAATAAAAATCTCGATAATTTCTACACAACACGTAATTCAATAAATTATTTCTAACAGTTCTACCATTTATTTAAATTAAGGTTAGAGTCATTTTCTAAAAACTCATACTTACATAACATCTATGGAAAGTCTGAAATACTTCACACCCGTGTAGAATAAGAGATGAGAGTTAATTACATTTTCTCTTTTTCTTACTAAAAACACTCAAATGACACAAAAAATAACACAGTAATGCCTTACAATTACACTCAAAAACTATGTTTCTTTTTTATAATTATTCTACTAATTTTAACGGATTCTAGTCAGATTCAAGATTCTAGTCAGTTCCAAGTGACTTAACATATCCCCAAAGAAAATATTCTAATGGCGTTAGATCACACAATCTCGGTGGCCAACTAACAGGACCATTGCGGGAAATTAGTGTTTCATCAAATGTATCTTTGAGTAAATTAATTGTATCCTGCACTGTGTGGCATGTGGCACCGTCCTGTTGGAACTATATATCAGCAAGATTTATGCCAGCCAATTGGGGTACATAAAAGTTAGAAATAATGTCTCTATACCGTTCATCGTTGTCTATAACATTCCACCCATCATCGTTTTTAAAGACATATGGACCAATAATTCCGCCGACCCATAAAGCGCCCCAAACAGTGATTTTCTCGTGATGTAATGGTGTTTCGGCAAAGGCCTGTGGATTTTATTCCATCCAAATCCGACAATTCTGTTTATTAACGTATCCATTCAGTCAAAAGTGAGCTTCATCGATATCAATTTGTGCTTCAGCATATTGGCCGAATTGGCGGCGTCTGCGATGGTCGGATGGCTTTAATTTCTACACAAGTTGAATATTGTAAGCACATAAACCAAGATCGTTTGATAAGATCTTCCATAAAGGCGATGGACACATCTCCAGTTGCTGAGAACGACGTCGAATTGACTGATTTGAGTCTTTCTCAATGCTACGCTATACAGCGTCTATCGCTTGTTCGGTACGCACTGTTTAACGCCTTACTGGATGCGTATTATCATTTAGAGTATACGTGGTGTGAAAACGATCCATAGTTACCCGAATTATCCGCTCTAATGGACGATTATGACGACCGTAAAATGGACGTAATACACGATGAGTTTGGCAAACAGTCTATTCAATACGAAATGGCAAATCAAACTAATGACAAAGCAACCGTCAGCTCTCAAATCGGTTGTCAAACAAACGGTGTGCCAACTTAAAGATGTGAACCTCTAAAAACATCCTTTATTTTGTTGAAATGGTGTTGTAGTTTTTTTTTCATATTCCTCTCATATAAGACAGCGTGACTTCCTGAAAACCACTTGCTATATTTTTGATTTCTTGTAAAATATTGTAACTCGACCAAAACTCTTTTAATGTTGTCGTTTTTCAAGAGCCTCAAGTGCTTGGCTAAATGTAATTTTTAGGTATTGAGCCTTAAATGTGGGTATACATCAAGGAGCTATAAAATACTGGTGGTATTTGGAGGTAAGTACATAATTTTTATGTTGGGATGTAAATTGCGTAGGTGCTGTGGATGGACGGGTTCACCGGTCGAATTCAGGGTCAAACACTTTCATAAACCAAACCTTAAAAAGTGATTGGGCCATCAAGCCTTTATGGTTGAGCGACAATTCCCTGTAACAAGCCGTTTCAATTTATAACTGGCAATATTTCCTAATAAAATTGTCATTCTATCTTTAAATGCCTTATTAAAGCCTGGCATAGACTTCGCTTCGTTCAGGCATCTTGTTCCGGTGAAGTCCGGTTTCATCCGCATTAAATATTTGTTCCTTCAAATAATTCATTATTTTAACCATTCGAATTTCAAACAAAATCTTCCGCAGCTTTATAATAAGCACTGGCTGCCTTTCCATATATTCTTACATTTTGTAAAATCGATAATTTTATTAAAATTTTGGAACCATCCATGGCTTGCAGTAAAAGTCTGATCATAGTCGACGCCATCCTTACTGAGTCGACTGAGTGCGTTTGTTTGGATGATTGCAAGGCTCATATAGGAATTTGTTTTTTTATTTAAATCTTCCATCCAAATCAGTAATAATTTTTCTAATTCTTGTATAGGTCGATGCCTGTTTTTGGTAGTAATTTTTGACTTCGAAGATGCCGATTCCTTAACTGCTTCTAAAATGCAAACCTTATTGTTTAAAATGGTGGATATTGTCGAATGGGGCAATTTTAGATCACAAGCTACATATGTCTTTTACTTTTTACCACTTTCTTGTTCTTTTATTAATTTATGTTTCATTTTCAATTCTATAACACTTCCTTTATTTTTTGAACTTTTACTATTGCTCGACATTTTTTTATTTTTGTTACATTCATACATTAATGAATATATATTCCCAAAGAACAATGAGACGAAAGTTGGGTTGTAAGTTAAAATGGTCGTAAGGTGGCATGGCGGCGGCAAGCGATGAATAGCGACGTGTTGTTTGCGCCGCGACCACAGTTGGGTGCGTAAATACACGATGTAATCTACACGGTTATTTACATGTGATGTACATGTAAATTACTCAGTTATTTTTTACATTATGTGAAGTAAATAATGACTTTTTCATGACAAGCGCGCTATCTATTATATAATTTAATAACTATTTAATCATTGTAAAAATTGACTGTGTAACGTTGAAAATAAAACAAAAAAAATTAATTTGTCAAAAATTTGAGGTTATAAGCTTTCTTGTGTTGTTTCATAACACTGTTTTGATCAAAAATTCGTAAATACTCGCATTGGTAATATCTGTATTTTAAATTTGATACATTCCAGATTAGTTTACACTTATCAACAGCCGCCATAGATGCACGGCCAAAATGATGGTACAATTAAAAATCTGGATGAGCAACCAAATAATCCAAATCGAACAATATTTTGATTTATAATCTATTGGTGAACAAAAATAAATTTGTTGCGTTTGTTCACACAAGCTCCTTTTGGGGAATACTTCATCCTGGCCACTATATACAGGCTATTCGTAAATGTCATCCAAAGTAAGTTAATTTTTATCATTGCTAAAAATTTAATTCCGGTATTTATGATTGTTATTTTACAGATACAATAAAATACTGGGTCACCAGCAAAACTAAATATGTAAAAAACTCAAAATTATTGCTTGGGAAAAAAGTCCATTCCGTGATCTATTTAATATATCGAATGATTTTTATTACATGCCAAAATCATCAGAATCCACCATGAGACTCAAAGTCGGAGGAGAAAATTTAATTCAACATTCAACTCCGATAGTTGAAAAGTGAGTCCCGTTTACTCCAACACCCATGAAACCCATTAAATTGATCGTCCACTAATGAAGAAATATTCGCATGGACTATTAGCATTCACTCAACCTCATCCTGTATTACGGCTGCTAAAACACATTCAAAAGAAGAAAAAGCCACGAAAGTTGAAAAGAATTGCGTCTGGTGATGGAGATGTGTTCTTATGAGATCTGACTGGTCGGGATGGTAAAATAATTTTGGTTGAGTTTTGTGAAGAACATCCTCCTTAATTGAACCAAGTAGGAATGTATTCGAAAACTAAAAATTATTATAAACGAAACCCGGGAAAACTTTTTGGTCCTGCAGAGTTTAAATATGGTGAAGTTGCGTTTGTTCACACAAGCTCCTTTTTTGGAATACATCACCCTGGACAATAAACAGGCTGTTGGAAATACCATGTATCTAGCACCTATTTATCCGCATCAAATTGTTCAGTCAGATTTTCTACTTATTCGTACAAGGATGGACTACTACGTTCGGAAGATTGATGTGTTGTTTACGGCTGGACAAGAATGCCCTCTATAAGAAGTTCCAGGACCAAATTCAAAACTAACCAATAATTTTGTTCGAGATTTTTTGTAAGTTTTAGACGAAATTACACTCGCCTTTGACCATGGTGAAAGATTAGTAAATAAACCACCGGTCGTTCAACACGGCCACCTACTTCGTCTGCACCTATTGGTAAATATTTTTTAGGCCAATTTACTCATCTAACGAGCAAACCAACATTAATTTTAGTTCCCATTGTACATGGCGTCGATGATAGCCAACAAACGGCCGAAGGTATGGTACAACTAAGTGGACCTGCAATCTATAATCAACCACAAGACGAGTCAGTCGATGTATGTAGATCCAAATTATGCACGTGCTCTATAAATTGTATACGACGATGATCAAATTAAAGACGATCGTCAAATTCTATCGCATTTACGTGTCATGAAGCCAAAAAATAATTTACAAAAAAAAATTCCATATCTTTTTTTAGAAAGGATTTTTCGTTCAGCCGCAAACAACGCATCAATCTCCCGAACATAGTAGTCCATCCTTGTACGAATAAGTAGAAAATCTGACTTAAAAATTTAATGCGGATAAATATGTGCTAGATACATATTATTTTCAACAGCCTGTATATTGTCCAGGATGAAGTATTCCAAAAAAGGAACAAGTGTAAATAAACGCAACTTCACCATATTTAAACTCTGGAGGGCTTGAATCGTTTTCCGGTTTTCGTTTATAATAATTTTTAATTTTCGAATACATTCCTACTTGGTTCATTAAAGAGGGATGTTCTTCACAAAACTCAACCAAAATTATTTCACCATCCCGACACAGACCTCATAAGAACACATCTACACCACCAGACGCGATTTTTTTCAACTTTCGTGGCTTTTTCTTCTTTTGAATGTGTTTTAGCAGCATTAATACAGGATGAGGTTGAGTGAATTCTAATAGTCCATGCGGATATTTCTTCATTGGTGGACGATTGAATGCTCTCAGTTTAATGGGTTTCATGGGTATTGGAATAAACGGGACTCACTTTTCAACTATCGGAGATGAATGTTGAATTAAATTTCCTAATCCGAGTTTGAGTCTCATGGTGGAATCTAATGATTTCGGCATATAATAAAAATCATTCGATATATTAAAAAGATCACTGTATGTATGGATTTTTTGGCGGTGCAAAAAAATTTACTTACTGATATGTAAGTGTGATGATATTTATTCGACTGTTTGACTATTACGAAAAAACCATGGAGAATGTTACAATTTGATAATAGATGGCACGTATTACACTACAAAAGTTATTATCTTTCCCATATGTAGCTAAACTAAACCTAAAGATGTCAGTAATCGTTTTATAGAGCTTGTTAAAGACAAACTAAAAGTCTAAATGAACTGTTTGATTGATATTTATGATGCGTATAACACTTATAAACAAACATTTGTTACATTTATACAATATTTTCGGTTATTTTTCAGAGTTTTTACGGTTTTTACATATTTTATGTAAATTACACAGATTTTTATGTAATTTACGTTATATATATAAAGATGTAGATAACGTTTTTTGCATGTAAAATGCCCAACACTGGTCACGACTTGTTGGTCGCAGAACGAACTGATTAGAAAATAAATTTATTTTTTAATTGAATATATTTATCGTCGTTCTTCTTTGCTCGTATTTGTAAAGTCGGTTTTGTTTCGCTTTGTAATGCTCGTCGTGTTGTTTCCGTCTTGCGCATGTACATCAGTTGATGCATATACTCTGTTTGCACGTACGGAGTAATGATGAGTTAGCGATGAGTTTGCGATATGTATGATTAGAAAATTGGGTTGCAATATTCTAACCCCTACGAACTATACCGTGCCAAATTTTTAAACATTCAAGGAATTTTATACGGGCGAATGTCGATCTACATCATGTAAAACAGCATGAACCTCAAAGTCGGGTATATACCTATAACAGATTAAAAGATACAAATTCGGTGTTTAAAAAAATTGGACCATCTTATACCTTATTGCTAGTTTATTAATTAACCTTTTAAACCCGTTTAAAATATTTGGGTTAACCGTCCCATTAAATGAGCATCCAAAAAACAAATTTACGTATTTGCAGTGTTCCAATTTAAAATGTTGGCCAATTAACGGGTTAGTACTCCCAATTTTATGGGATGCCATTAAAAGCCGCGAGACATAATTAGACGATTTTTTTTTTATTTGGTGAATTTTAAATTTTCTGCAATACATCGTGCTGTGATATATCAATACAGACCAACATAAATCTCCGCACATATTCGTTGGTGGTCTTTTCAAAAAAATTGGAGTTTACATATTTTTCTTTTATTCGCACCGAGTAGGTGATTCGTATCTCATTTCCAATAATATAATTTACTGATGAGCTCACTTACATATTTTAGCAATTAATTTAACATTCACAACTTCCTATTTATCAGCAACTTTCTTATCTTAATATTAGCGTAAATACCGTAATAAAAAATGAATACTGACAAATGGTCGACAATAAATCATTTCGCGCGCTATTCACCATCCAAATACATGACAAATTACCATCTTCATCACCATTCATTTGTAATTAAGGGTGTTTTTTTAAGAGGTTGCCGATTTTTTTTTGAATAAAACACATATAAAATTATGAAATGACCAAAAATTTTTTTTATTTGGTAGATAATTTTTTGGCATTTAACATTTAAACACAATTTCTGGCATATGGCTACCACGACTATTTTTCACAAATGTCATTCTGGAGGTCCAATTTTCCAGCACTTTTTCAAGCATTTGAGGGCGTATGTCAGCAATGACACGTTGAATATTGGTTTCCAAAGCGTCAATCGATTGAGGTTTATCCACATAAACCAATGACTTCACGTATCCCCACAAAAAGTAATCGAGTGGCGTCAAATCGCACGAACGCGGAGGCCAATTCACCGGACCATTTCTCGAAATAATGTTGTCGTTGAAAGTTTCTTTCAATAAGTCGATTGTTTCACGTGCTGTATGGCAAGTGGCACCATCTTGTTGAAACCACATTTCATTCATATCCATATCTTCAAGATTTGACAACAAAAACTCATTTAACATGGTTCTGTATCGATTTCCATTCACGGTAACGCGTCGTCCTTCCTCATTTTTAAAGAAATATGGACCGATGATCCCACCAGCCCATAGACCGCACCAAACAGTACATTTATCAGGATGCATTGGTAATTCTAGAACGGCGTGTGGATTATCTTTGCTCCAAATGCGACAATTTTGTTTGTTGACGTATCCATTTAACCAAAAATGCGCCTCATCACTGAAGAGAATTTTACGGTAAAAAAATGGATCTTCGTTCAATTGATTTAACGACCAATCACTGAATTCACGGCGCAAACGATGGTCGTGTGGCTTTAATTCTTGCACCAATTGAATTTTGTATGGCACCAAACCCAAATCTTTACGTAAAATTTTCCATCAAAGTCCAATTTGCTGAGCACGACGACGAATCGATAAATTGTCGTTTTCTTCGACACTGGCCTCAACGACAGCAATATTTTCTTCTGTACGAACTCTTCTCATTCTTGTCGGTGGCTTGGCATCCAAAAGAGTGAATGTAGACCGAAATTTGGTAATTACGTTCTTTATGGTGGTCTCTGACGGACGATTATGTGCACCATATAATTCACGAAGTGCTCTATAAACATTTTTAATTGAACACTGATTTTGAAAATAAATTTCCACGATTTGAAAACGTTGTTCTGGAGTTAACCTATTCATAATGATTTGCCAAACAATACTGAGTAGAAATGCCACTTTGAGCTGTCAAAACAACTGTCATAAAATAAAACGACATCTATCGGAAAAACAAACCTCCTAAAAAAACACCCTTTATATCTCGCGCTATTTGTGGAGAGCTCACATTAAGATTTTACAAAATCAAATTTTCATAATTTTATAATAAAATTAATAAAAATTAAAATTTTGTTTGGATCATTAAATCCGGGTGGTCTCATTTTATAAATTGTCGTCTATTATACACCATCCATCCATAAGAATCGAACAAAACATTAAGATCTTATAATAAAAAAAATTAAATTTGTTGTTTTTTAATTTTATATATCTTTACCATATGTAGATGACGATCGTCATATTTTTTATAGGTGTGTGTTGTATGGATATCGTAGATGATCACCTGTTTACTTTAAGATCTTTTCTCTGTTTTATTTGTTGTTTACTTTACTCGATCGTATTAATTTATTGATCTATAAGTTGCCTTAAGTAAAGTAAAAACTACTTTAAGGTTGAATGTCATACATTATCTTAAACTTGTTTAACGGACATTACAGAGTGATCTTGGTAACTATATATACACACACCGTTCATCTGTTTCATCTGAATCATCTCGCAACTAAAAGGATTAGTGTTCACTCAATAACGATTTGTTCAAAATAAATCATCTTAAGTCAAAAGTCAAATATTGTGCTTTTGGTATTCTCGTTTGTTTGGTTAGAAAATTTATTTCGTCGTCTTAAGTCTTGTCTTGTGTACCTTTAACAATATGTATTAGGTATTGTTGTTGTTCCTGTGTTTGATTCTTAAAATAGCTAATCCAGTGAAACTAATTTGTTTTGAACGAAAAATAATTTGTGTTTATAAAAAAATAGCTGGTTGCTGATGGTATAGAGTTCAATTTGTGGTTTCTGTTTAACTCTATGTCTACGAGTATATAAGACGTTATAAGATTGCGCACAAAAAGTAAATTAAAATGGGTGGTTTTGTATTTCTATATAAATAGTTGCGAGTCGAGATTAATTGGTACGTCTTATAAAATTCATGGATCAGATATTTTATATTAAACAAATAGGCAACAATTTTGTATATATAAGACCACATTATCCAAGGAACAATTCTCACGAGTACCTAAATTAAACAAAAACGTAAAAATAAAAACTTGCTGTTCAAATATATTTCGATATCAAAGCCACATTCAGCCGACAATTATCGTGCGTCGTTACGCGGTAAACAATCAAATCAATTTACTGTAAAATTATGTGGTAAGGTCGAGTGCGGCTTAAAATGCATTCATAACTCTATTAATCATTACACAAGGCACACCAAACCTCTATCCACCTATCACATGGAATGACATACCGAAAAAAAACACCTTTCGAAACTGTCAGACGTATCAATTATATTGTCTCGAAAATGTCATAATTATTATGGCTATGGGTCTTGTGTGTTTACTTAACATTTTCTTGTTTAACAGAGCACGGGCATACATACACACGCAGACACGTACCTACGTAAATTTTGAGACACTCTCGAGTTATGTAAATACTTAAATTCATTCATGAATGACAATAAGAATTTAATTATAAGAACTGTGATTAGAAGAATTTCTGTTGTAACTCTTTAAGTGTTGTCTTGATGTTGCACTTGAGTATTTACCGAGTACAATACAACATATAAATCTTTTAAGAGGATTTTATGTTGTTGTATTTATAGCAACAAGTTGAATGACATAAAATAACAAAATTTTAAAGAGAAATCCGTTAAAGAATATAAGAAAACCAACTCTTATTATCAAATATCATGTTTCATTGAAGTATGTAAGTGTTTTGTTGCTGGTTTAATAAGAAGAAGCAATACCATCCGAAATAAGGTCAGAAATAAGAATTATTCCTTAATTTTATTTCATTTACACATGATTGCGTGTTTTATTAAAATTAAAATAAATCGTTTTCGTTAAATTAAATTTAAAATTCAATGATCGTTTGGCTGCATCCACACATTAAATAAATCAGGGTATTATAACAGATGTTACGCGCTCTACTACTCGCACTGTCCCATAACATACACATCTCTGTATGGGGATCCTATATTTCTTGAAAAAGGCACTTTCATTTGGCCGCAATTAAATGTAGAAGGTTATTCCTGGTTGGGTCTATGTGTAAATTTTTTTTTATAGCTGTCTTTGGCTTTGTTCTTGAATCTTTCTTATCTTGGGAAAATCACAAGCTAAATTTTGAGTCTTACCCTTAAGGGATCTTTTCTTTTAAGGCGCTGACCTCTCGACCTCCATAATATTTCCCAACTTCTAACTTAGTTTGGTATTTTTTGATGTACTGCTGTATTGTATCTGCCACTGTTTCGATGTTGAGATCACGGTGTATGTTTGTGTTACGTACGTACCATGGTGCGTTTACCATTCTTCGTAGTATTTTTGATTGTACACGTTGCAATTTTATTATGTTTAAGGCACAGGCTGAGCCCCACAATTGTATTCCTTAAGTCCAGATTGGTTTTCGTACAATTTTATACAACAAGACTTTACAGTCTAGAGTTAATTTATAATATTTTCCGATTAACCAATTTATTTGATCACTGATTAGTTTCAATATGATTCAATTTCACCGAAGGGCACGTTTGTTTACGGAGAGTGAATGTAATGTGTACTGATTTCTGCTCGTTTGCTTTTATCCTCCATTTTGAAAGCTACCTATTTGAGGGTTTCGATGTATCGCTAATAACGCTGTATTATCTGCAAATGTTGAAACTGTTATATAATTTGAAGTAGGAAGATCCGCTGTGTAAATTAGATAAAACCCTGGACCCACTACACTGCCTTGTGGAACTCCTGCATGTGTTCGTTTAAATTGGAAAATGGAGTATTATATTTCACCAAAAATTTCCGGTATGGTATTTGGTAATTTGATGGTAGCTGGGCCTTAATTTTATGTACAAGGCCATCATGCCATACGTTATCGAAAGCTTGGGCAATGTTTCTGATTTTTGATACGATCCTATGCACTTGTTCTATGGTTCCACGATTTTCTCTAAACCCAAACTGGTGATCCGGTATAATACTTTGCTCTTGCAGAATTGGTTTAAGCTTTTTGA
The DNA here is from genome assembly GCA_963691935.1 of Nephrotoma guestfalica. NCBI lineage: Eukaryota > Metazoa > Arthropoda > Insecta > Diptera > Tipulidae > Nephrotoma > Nephrotoma guestfalica. The sequence continues at coordinate 62,239,079 of OY829913.1, read as the reverse complement.
GAAGCATTCTTCAAAGAGATTTGACAGAGTTGGCAGTAAACTGATTGGACGATACGAGTCTACTTTTGTTTCATTTTTACCTGGCTTATGTGTCATTATGATCTGTGCAATTTTCCAAGTTTCTATAAGTATTTTGTCACTAATAAATGATCAGGTGCCTTTTTGGGGTTTATATGTTCCCTGATCATTGCTTTTACTTCACGCCATTTATATTTAATTGGTTGAAATTCTGAAGCTTCAACTTCTTCAGGCAGCAATTCCGAGTGTCCATTATTTTCGTTCGGAGTAAATACTTTAACTAAATGTTGGGTGAATACATTTGCGTTTTCTGTGTCGCTTCTTGCCGAATTTCCATCGGGAAGGCGAATCGGACATGATTGCGTAGGCCGTTTCAGATTTTTTGTGGCTTTCTATAGTGAGTAATCTGTTGTTTCTGATGCTGTAATCCCCTCATCATATTCTTTTGTTAGTGCTACTTTCAGGTTTTTGATATCTTTATTTAATTTTGATTTAAGTCCAGGTGATCTATGTAACTGCCATTGTCTGTGCAGTATGCGTTTGCTCTTTAAGAGCTGTTGAATATTCCGTGGCGCTTGGTGCATTTTCACTTTAGTAGAGATACTTCGCTGCTTGCTCTAACGCCTTTGTTAGGTGTTGTCTGCTTCATCAATCTCATATTTCGTTTTAAGTGGGATGCTTAATGACTGGTCTCTTGTCACTGCAGATTTAAATTGAGACCAATTAGTGTGTCGGTTCGTTAAAAAAATATTTGATTCTGAATTTAAAACTTGGAACTCATTGTTTTTAGAGCCGGGGAGTGGTCAGATGATAGTTCGTAGCTTGTTTTGGCCGTAGCATAAGTTCTAGCAATACTTTTTGTTACATAGAAGTCGATTAAATCAGGAATTTTTCGTCCATCGGTTAGCCAATATGTTGGTCTGCCGCCAAAAATATGATCTAGTTTTTCTTCCTGCATACATTCCCACAGCTGCTTGTCTTTTGATGATGTTAATCGAGAGCCCCATTGGATGTGTTCGAAGTTAAAATCTCCTCCTGCAAGGAATTTCTTTCCCAAGGTTTTGAAATAATTTGCAAATTGTTGATTTTTAATTGAATATTTCGGTGGACAGTAAGCTGCAGATATGGTGCATGTACCGGACCATTCTTCTAAGCAGATGCTAGTTGCCTGTATATGTTCCTCGCGATTTTTTTCTAGTTCATGGTGTCTTATTCTATCTCTAATAATAATTGCTGATCCCCCACGAGACTTCCCGTTATCATTCTGAGGTTTATTTGCTTTATTTCGCACGTTACCTTCAGCCACCTCTGAGTATGATGTTTCTGTGTTAATGGTTGTATAATTTTTTCATTTTTTGAGCGTTCATGTATTTGATTGATAGCTCGTTGCTCAATTGGTTCTCTATGTGTCATTTTTTTCCTTAACTCCTTATACACAATGCATCCTCTGTAATTAGCGGTATGGTTTTCCCCACAATTGCTGCACTTCTTTACTTCAGTGCATGATGCCGCATAACACGCAAACGCAGCTGGCAGTTTGCAATAGCTTCGAGAATGTCCAAATGCTTGGCAATTGGTGCATTGTAAGACTGACTTAAGTTTGTGTGGCTCTACCACTACCACCCTTCTATACAACAGATACCTCATGTTATTAGATTTCGAGTGCTTTGGTTTTTGCTGCTTCAGGTTCCAGCTCAACTTTGAACATTTGATTCAGGGATTTTCTTACGATTAATAATGTTGATAACGCTTCTTATGTTGAAGCCCTTGGCAAGAACTTTTGTGACGATACAGATGACTCGACTCCTTTTATTACTTCTGTTAGTCCTCTAATTAGTCCTCGTGTATAAGTATTTATTAGCTGTTTCTGGTGGGCTGTTGGCTCTTTTGGCGATTTCGCCTCTTCTCGAGTTTGTTGGAAACGGTTACCAGTTGTTATCCCTGCTCTTAGTTTTAGAGTTTTTGTTTCAATTTTCACTGGAGACTTGGGATTACGTTTACGTTTGGATGTTACGGTTGTGTAACGTTCCATATCTGTTTGCATTAATGAGTGCAAAACAGTATCCGTTTCGTTGACAATGCTTTTATCCATTATAGCGATGTCGCTTGGTACAATATTGTTACCTACCACAATATTTGATGCTGTAGCACTTTCTAATGTTTCTGAACCGCTTACACTTTTTTGAGTTGCCATTTTGTTTATGCCAGAGCTCGATTTGTGGCACTTAAATTTGTGACGGATTGCAATCGTTATTTTTGGAGAAAATAAACCCATGGTTCCGCACATTCTGCACTTAAAGTTTTTTTTATTTTTTTTTACATTTTCACTTGTAATTTAACACACAGAAAAAAAAAATTATTTTGAAGGCAATGCAGTTCTAACTATTAATATTTTATTTATTTTTGCTGCACTAATCGATTTTACGTCCGTAGCTCGCCACGATTTAAATCGATTTGATCGTAGAAGGTTATAGATTGCCTCGAATAATGTCTTCTACTTCAGTCAACTTTGAATTCTGGTAAAATTTTACTTCTCTCTATTATGGTTTAGGGGTAATAATATTTACATATAAATAAAGTTAGTGCGTCTGTCTGTAATTTTGAACGACTGTTTTTGAGTTTTTTTGCATCTCTTACGAGATAAGTAAAAACCCCTCGTACCGCTTTTAGCGTGCTTGATTTGAAGTTGTCAATTACGAGAGCAATCTGCAATTTATTTTATCTTGATATCGGATAAAACATAAGTAGGTCAGTAATGGCCAACCAAAGCGCTTTCTCAGTTTGTTTCTGCGTTCCTATTTTTTTCAAGGAAAATACAATTTGAAGCAAAGTTTACCGATAATAATACAAATCCAATTGGAATTTTCATCCCCTTTGTAGCTAGGACATATGACTTAGTTATCACCAGAAAAAGTTTTAGTGCAAAATAAGAGAAAATACTACTTCTCGCGCCACGCAGTTGCCAAACCCATTAAGAGTTGTGTTTGATACGTCGTGCAAAACGAATACGGAACTGTCTCTAAATGACATTTTACAAATTGGGCCAAGGTTTGAATACCTGTCTACAATATTGCTAAAATTCGGTAAACATGCAATGGCACTAGTAACTGATATAAAAAAAATGTTGGTACAAGCCGATGATACCAATTTTCAACTAATACTGTGGCGCGAATATCCGACGAAGTGAAAATTTCAAACTGAACAGCGTTACACATGAAACTGCATGTGCACCCTATTTAGCAGTTAAAACAGTAAAAAAATCGTCCGAAAATTCTACTAAACTATACCCAACTGCGGCATACCCAACTTGCAAGAAGCGATATTATACTCAAGGAGTAACAACCTAATATTTTGAACGAAAGCGGCTTCAACCTAAGAAAATGGAAATCCAATTCGCAAGACTTCTTGAACTCATTTTCACAACACGAAGTCTAACATATATCAAAATTAATTGAAGACGATCCATCTATCAAAACGCTTGAGATTTTATGGAATGCAAAACAAGACACTTTCTCTTTCAAGATACAAGAAAGTTGTGAAACAATAAAGTGGGCCAAAAAAATTATTTTCAATTGCAGCCAAAATATACCATCCGTTGGGTTGGCTTATACCTACAATTATTTTATTCAAAATGCTACTCCAGAAGTTATGGTTACTTAAGTTGGAGTGGGATTCTAGCTTACCAATAAATGTCAATAAACTATGACAAGGGCTTTACCAAGAATTACCGAAATTAGAAACAATACAAATTCCCCAAATTCTAACAACAATAGCAACTACAACGCATTATCAGTTACACACATTTTGTGACGCTTCCGAACCAGCCTATAAACTAGTCCAGCAAAATTACCATAAATATTTTATACGATAAAAGTAAAGTAGCACCAATAAAGCAGATTTCATTACCTCGATTAGAACTGTGTGAAGCAGTACTTTTATGTAAGTTGATTAAATTTTGTAATGACTCCTTGTCTTACAGGAACAAGATGATAGTGCTAAATTGGCTTCCTGATGTTCTGTGACGATGGAAAAGTTTTATTGGAAATAGAACACCAGAGGAGTAAATCCGCAAGCCCTATTCAAACTACAATTATGGTGGCATGGACCTCATTGGCTCAGTAAACCTGACTTAAATTGGCCGAAATCAAAATCACAGCAGTGGAACTAGTTACTATCAACAGCAGTGGAAATACAAAATCTTCTTGACATAGAAGTAGCAAACGAAGGTGGTGTAATTCCAAATCTACTTGCAAAATTTTCATCCTGGTTCAAAATACGCAAGATAATGGTTTATATTTTGAGATTTGGAAGAGCATCAATACGAAAACCGTTATGTTAGTAATTCTTCACATACGAACTCAATATTCTCATTAAAAAATCAGTTATCCTCACTTGATCCATTTATTGATATCAAATGGTTACTACGAGTAGGCGCTCAGTAAATCAACACCACCATATTCTACCATGCATCCAATAATACTAGCAGACCACATATAGCGCCTGCGTTAATAGTTCGAGATGCATTAACCATATGCATGCTGGAAATTCATTGACAGTAAGTATAACAAGTAGCAGGTTTTGGATGATAGGAGCACGATATATAATAAAACGCTGTATTAAATCGGGTACTGTGTCTATTCGCTACCGCCTTCAAAGTCGACCATTTCTAAACTTGATTATGCTGGTCCACTTTATATTAAGAGAACGAAGCGCAATAAATCACCAGTAGAAAAGGCGTATTAGGGCAGTTTTTGTTTGTCTAGTTGTAAAGGCATTACATTTCGTTAGAGGTGGTGAACAGCCTTGACACTGATTCATTTTCGGCGTCACTCAAACGGTTTATCTCACGACGTGGATGCCCTTAACAAATTTGGTGTGACAATGGATCAAACTTTATTGGAGCCAACAGAGAACTACTTCATCCCACCCTACTTCCAGTACAACCCACTGTTTATGGGAATCATGCGTAAAATCATTCAAGTATCACTTGAAAAATCATTCAATGAAATGACAACACTAATAATTCATATCGAGGATTTACTAAATTCTCGACCCCTGTGCAGATTGGATGATGATTCTGCTAATTTAGAAGTTTTAATACCGGCGCACATCTTAATTGGCGATTCATTGACACTCGTTCCAGAACCAATATTAGCTCACATGCCACAAAATACATAGTCCAAATGGCTAAACATTCAGCAGCGTATTCAAGGGTTTTAGATTATTTTTTCTTACAAGAATTATTTTCATTGTACTTAACTTTTATGTGACGTATTCCAAATACAAACAAATAAAATAATTATGAAAATGTCACTTTTTTTGTTAACATAAAGCAAAAATTGTACTAGATTTGGTTGCGTGTAGAATTAGAATCAGAGCACGAGAAAGTTATTGGTTGCATATAGAAAAATTATATTAGGATATAGTCGCTTGAATATCGCCTCACAATTCGCGATTCTCGAGCACTTGATGTATGCCACCGGATTTGTTTAAGTTTGGTTACAAATCTAAAATATTTCCAGAACAAATCTATCTGAAATTATCTGGTTATAATCGCTTGATACCACCACGCAGAATCACCTCAACTATCCGGCGGTATATGTCAAGTGATGGTGAATCGCCTGCCAGGCGATGTTCAAAGACTATAATCCAGAGAATTCTAGAAAGAATTCTGAAAATATTTTAGTTTGTAGTCAAAAATTCGACGAATCCAGCAATATACACTCCCGTTCAAAAGTTTAAGACCATATTGTGTTAACATGAAAACCCAATGAAATCTGCTAATAACAAATGTAAAATCAATACTATTTTTTTGAAGTAGCTTGTTAAATTAAAAATGCACCAACCAAACAACTAAACGAGCATTTTATCAAAATATCCTCCTTTGGCTTTCAGAACGGCTGCCAGTAATCTTGGCATTCTTTCAATAAGTGTCGATGTTGTTTTGGTCGAAATATTTTTCCAAGCGATCTGTAATTGCTTCCATAAATTTGTTTTTGCTATACACGATCTTTTTTTTGCCGAACCTGTCGGTTCAGTTCATCCCATAGTAGCTCTATTGAATTGAGGTCTGGTGACTGTGGTGGCCAAACCTTGTTAATATATTTACCATGGGTCTCCTTCTCTATGAATTGCCTACACAAGCAGGGAAGTGTGCTTAGGGTCGACTCCTATTAATTTTAACCGCGATGTCAAAGTATAATTTTCTAAAATCTCTATATTCTGATTTTCCTAAAATTCCATCGACTTGGTAAAAGTCTCCCACTCCAGGATGAGTGAGAGCTCCCTAGACTAGTACAAAACTACCCCCGTATTTATTGTTGGACCTTATGCACTGTTGCACTGTCTCACATAAACTATTCGTTTAGTGCCAAAAAGTCCAAATTTGGATTCATCGGTCCACAGCATTTTTGGATTGTGCAATTATCCAATCGTTATTCGCTCTAGCTCACTGCAAACGCTTCTTCTTATTTTGTGGCAGAAAAAATGTTTTATTCTTAGATTCTCGCCCATATAGAACAGACTCCCACAAACGTCTCTTTATGGTCGATTTACTGACGGAAAACGAACGGTCCTTGTTTATTTCAGCACAAATTTCTGGTGTTGTTTTTGTTCTGTTTGGCTGTAGATGTTGCTCTAGGCCGTCCACTTCGTTTTTTAGAGTCATAGATTGCTGTATTTCTATACCGCTCCGTGAACTGCTGTCTTTGAAACACGAAGATTTCAGGCGTCTTCATTATAATGTAAAATGACTTCCGCACGTACAGTTGCCATTAATTCCTTATTTCGTCCCAGGTTTTATTACTATTTAGTTTTAATGTCTGAATAATACTTCTCATTCATAATTTAAATTATACTGAGGACGAAAAAATTTTCTTCTCTTTGTATATACTAAAAAATAACGGAATTTTTCAAATTTTTATACTTAAGGAAACCCCGTGTTTTATTCCCTTTAAGGCCAATTTTAGAATATGCTTGGTTAAAGGTCATTAAACGATATTTTTTGAAGTAGTCCTAAACTTTTGAACAGTGGTGAATATCTATTCCTGAAAAAAAAAATCGCCTGTAAGGCAAGATTGACAAACGACAATATTCTGATAATTCCAAATTGTGTTTTTCTATAAAGCTCTCAATTTGCAGTCAACGTATAGTGCTAATTAAGTTTCCGTATTGTTTTTTTCAGCTGTACACTTTTTACTGTCGCGATAGTGATATTTTTCGACCTGGAATAGAAAACTCTCTCGATAATGATAATTTGGTGTGGCTATCGGGTTTTTCGGCCTTCATATAAATGATGAGTTTAGTTCTGTCTAGCCTACCGAACAATAAGAGGATGTCTTAAAAATACATGAAAGTAATTTTAAAATTTCGGCCTGAATCTTGTAAATGTCGTGACAGTGTATCATGACACTGTTTACTGTCGCGATAGTTAAATTTTTTCGGGCTGGAATAGTAAAATCTTACAAAAGTGATAATTTATCTCACATAATTTATCACATAATTTATTTCACTTTAGATACCGCACTAGTATTTTTCGCACAATCTCCTTTTTCTTTTAAGCTACTCGTATCGATTGCCGAAACTCCTAAAAGACAAACCTATAGTTGCATTCCAATATCTACTATATGGATGTACTCAATTCGCCAAAGCTTGTGAGTTCTAATATATTAACATAGATGTCAGATCAATTTAATTGCTATTTTCCCAAGAGACTAATGACGAACATATAATTAGCGTTTAGCCCAAGTGACTAATTTCGATCATATTTCGCAATAGGAGAAATCGTAACAGTATACAGAAAAATCAACAAGCTAAACTATGTCAAGGCGTTCTAAATTTTCATTTTTCTTAATTAAGTTTCGAGGCCCGAATGGGATTATTAAGCGTACCCAGATTAATAAGACGATAATAATATTATGGGGTTCGGATATTTCTACCGACCATTATAATGTATTGCCCCTAAGGAATTCACGATCGATTCTTGATAAAAATCGTAAAAAATTAATTTTTATATAAAATTTACTGTAAAAGGTTTTGATTGAGTCTGATTGGTATAATATACAACCACATACAAAGTGTAGAAATATGGATAATTCCGATCCAAAGTTGAGAACTATTTTAATTAAGTAAAAAGCATCGGCTTACGGTTACACCGTCGTGTTGCGTAAACTACATGCATAGTAGTCTTAACTATAAACTCGGATCTGTTTCTTAACTCCGCGATTTGATTTACATATACGAGGAGATGTCATGACAATCAACATAAAAATGATTTTTTAGTATTTGATAACGATTTGTAGTTTTTATTATTTCATAGAAAATGACAACCAAGAATCAACATAATAAAAAAAAATATAACCAGAAGACGCAAAGATTTGTGTTTTCGGCTCCATCTCGTGTGTATTGTATAACGTTAGATAAATCTAAGGAATCCACTTGAGACAATAGGAATAAAGATGTAGATTTTATGATTAAACAATTTAAATAATTTTTATTTTCTAAAATAGACATTAAAATGAACAGAAATCTTTTTATTCGACTGTCAGATTATTGTGAATACGTTTTACGGTTGATAGTTAAAGTAATAAAAACTTGCAGAACGTGATTTATTCGATAAAAATGAGACAACACATCATCAAGACGACATTGATTAATTTAATTATTTGGCCATAAAAATAATTTCTTTTTATTCCTACTTAATTAATTAGTTGGGTGCATAGTGCGACGCAGTATTCGATTTCACATTTTATAGCTAACCCATCATCACACGCCCATTTTTTATTAATTTTGTTTGCCGGTGATTCAATCGAGAAAAATAATTTTTAATTTAATTAGAAAATCTGCCCATAACGAGTACTACCCGAGCGCAGATTGATCGGCCGTTTAAGATGCGTTAATATCGCTGTCAAAAAACAAGAAAAATTAATTGAATTTTGTACTCTGCCTTGTCTAGCTCTATAGAAGCGCAAATGGCGGACAGCAAAATAAGTATTCGATTTTCTTAACATTCACAATATAATTATCTTAAGAACATAATAGCATACTCAATGGTTATAAATACATAGTATTGAAAGTGGATTGTGTTATTTATTGCGAATTCCAATAATGTTCAAGACATTATCATCATCATCACCATCATCATCATCATCCTCATCGTATCAAAAACCATAAAAAGTAAGAGCAACAACAACGATATTTGTGCTGTAATTCAATGTTGTGTATATGGAGCTAGTGAAGCTCGATCTCAAGCAGCATAACAACTACAACTACAACAACACAAATTAAAACAAAACAAAAAAAATTTAATTTTAGCCTGAAGAAATTTTTTTTTCAGCTTACGAACTTAAATGGGTACACAACATATGTATGCATCCATATTAAAATATACACAAAACCATTTTATTATAATCATGATAATCTCCACCCCCACAAGGTAATTGTATGTATAATATGTACATAGTGTTTTGCTTATGTATGTCCGAACACCGCACCACTAAAAATATTTGCAAATTTCCCATATATTTTCAAAGGATCTTATATCCATAAACACATCCAACATTTTAGCTCTCGTCGGAGTCTGAATATAATTGTGGGTCAATCAACTAAAAAAAATCGGAATAACTCTCTTAAAACCATCATTTTGTACAATCGACTTACCAAACAATAAGAAAGATTGAAAATGATTCATTTTCATTTTGTTGTTGTTGTAATAAATAAATTCAGACAATTATTATGTTTAATTCACATCCCATTTGGTTGGTTTGTTGTGTAGTGTATGGTGTTTTTGATGGGATCAATCCAGGAACGTGAGAAAATTAAATTTTTTTTTTGGTTCTTTGGTGTTTCATATGTATTTACTTCGCATTAATAAACATTCAGATACAAATTCTCAATTGAATTGCATATATGTAGTGGGGCATGTTGAATAAACGGTTTGTACTCTAGCGTAATAATATGAAAAGTAACGACATCTGAGCAGTTCGCCTCTCGATAAAACGTGCAGCCTACCAATGAATTAAAGCCTCAAATATGAATTGAATATGAATTGAATATGAATTGAATATGAATTGAATATGAATTGAATATGAATTGAATATGAATTGAATATGAATTGAATATGAATTGAATATGAATTGAATATGAATTGAATATGAATTGAATATGAATTGAATATGAATTGAATATGAATTGAATATGAATTGAATATGAATTGAATATGAATTGAATATGAATTGAATATGAATTGAATATGAATTGAATATGAATTGAATATGAATTGAATATGAATTGAATATGAATTGAATATGAATTGAATATGAATTGAATATGAATTGAATATGAATTGAATATGAATTGAATATGAATTGAATATGAATTGAATATGAATTGAATATGAATTGAATTTGAATTGAATATGAATTGAATATGAATTGAATATGAATTAAATATGAATTGAATATGAATTTAATATGATTTGAATATGAATTGAATATGAATTGAATATGAATTGAATATGAATTGAATATGAATTGAATATGATTTGAATATGAATTGAATATGAATTAAATATGAATTGAATATGAATTGAATATGAATTGAATATGAATTGAATATGAATTGAATATGAATTGAATATGTATTGAAAATGAATTAAATGTAAATTGAATATGAAATGAATATGAATTGAATATGAATTGAATATGAATTGAATATGAATTGAATATGAATTGAATATGAATTGAATATGAATTGAATATGAATTGAATATGAATTGAATATTAATTGAATATGAATTTAATATGAATTGAATATGAATTGAATATTAATTGAATATGAATTGAATATGAATTGAATATGAATTGAATATGAATTGAATATGAATTGAATATGAATTGAATATGAATTGAATATGTATTGAAAATGAATTAAATGTAAATTGAATATGAAATGAATATGAATTGAATATGAATTGAATATGAATTGAATATGAATTGAATATGAATTGAATATGAATTGAATATGAATTGAATATGAATTGAATATGAATTGAATATGAATTGAATATGAATTGAATATGAATTAAATATTACATACATTCAATTCATCAATTGAATCAATTCAATCAATCCATTCGATTCACTCAATTCATTCAATTCATTCGATCCATTCGTTCCATTCTATCCATTTAATTCATTCAATCATTAAATTCATTAAATTCATTCAATTCATTCAATTCATTCGATTCATTCGAATCATTCAATTCGTTAAATTCAATCAATTCATTCAATTCATTCATTAATTCAATACATTCCCTAATTCAATTCATTCTATTCATTCAATTCATACAATTCATTCAATTCATTCAATTCATTCAATTCATATTCGATCCATTCAATTCATTAAATTCATTCAATTCATTCCATTCATTCAATTCATTCAATTCATTAAATTCATTAAATTCATCAAGTTCATTCAATTCATTCAATTCATTCAATTCATTCAATTCATTCAATTCATTCAATTCATTCAATTCATTCAATTCATTCAATTCATTCAATTCATTCAATTCATTCAATTCATTCAATTCATTCAATTCATTCAATTCATTCAATTCATTCAATTCATTCAATTCATTCAATTCATTCAATTCATTCCATTCATATTCGATTCATATTCAATTCATATTCAATTCATATTCAATTCATGTTCAATTCATATTCAATTCATATTCAATTCATATTCAATTCATTCAATTCATATTCAATTCATATTCAATTCATATACAATTCATATTCAATCCATGTTCAATTCATATTCAATTCATAGTCAATTAATATTAAATTCATATTCAATTCATATACAATTAATATTCATTTCATTCCATTCTTTCAATTCATTCAAATCATATTCAATTCATTCAATTCATTCAATTCATTCAATTCATTCAATTCATTCAATACATTCAATTCATTCAATTCATTCAATTCATTCAATTCATTCAATTCATTCAATTCATTCAATTCATTCAATTCAATCAATTCATATTCAATTCATTTTATTCATTCAATTCATTCAATTCATTCAATTCATTCAATTCATATTCAATTCATTTTCAATTCATATTCAATTCATTTTCAATTCATATTCAATTCATATTTAATTCATATTCAATTCATATTCAATTCATATTCAATTCATATTCAATTCATATTCAATTCATATTCAATTCATATTCAATTCATATTCAATTCATATTCAATTCATATTCAATTCATACTCAATTCATATTCAATTCATATTCAATTCATGTTGAATTCATATTCAATTCATATTCAATTCATATTCAATTCATATTCAATTGATATTCAATTGATATTCAATTCATATACAATTTATATTCAATTCATATTCAATTCATATTCAATTCATACTCGATTCATACTCAATTCATATTCAATTCATATTCAATTCATATTCAATTCATATTCAATTCATATTCAATTCAATTCAATTCATATTTAATTCATATTCAATTCATATTCAATTCATATTCAATTCATATTCAATTCATATTCAATTCATATTCAATTCATATTCAATTCATATTCAATTCATATTCAATTCATATTCAATTCATATTCAATTCATATTCAATTCATATTCAATTCATATTCAATTCATATTCAATTCATATTCAATTCATATTCAATTCATATTCAATTCATATTCAATTCATATTCAATTCATATTCAATTCATATTCAATTCATATTCAATTCATATTCAAGTCATATTCAATTCGTTTTCAATTCATGTTCAATTCATATTCAATTCATATTCAATTCATATTCAATTCATATTCAATTTATATTCAATTCATATTCAATTCTTATTCAATTCATATTCAATTCATATTCAATTCATGTTCAATTCATATTCAATTCATTTTTAATTCATATTCAATTCAAATTCAATTCATATTCAATTCATATTCAATTCATATTCAATTCATATTCATTTCATATTCAATTTACATTTAATTCATTTTCAATTCATATTCAATTCATATTCAATTCATATTCAAATCATATTCAATTCATATTCAATTCATATTCAATTCATTCAATTCATTCAATTCGATCAATTCGATCAATTCATTCAATTCATTCAATTATTTCAATTCATTCAATTCATTCAATTTATTCAATCCATTCGCTTCATTCAATTAATTCAATTCATTCAATTCGATAAATTTATTCTATTCATTCAATTCATATAATTCATTCTATTCATTCAATTCATTCAGTTCATTCAATTCATTCAATTCATTCAATTCATTCAATTCATTCTATTCATTCAATTCATTCAATTCATTCAATTCATTCAATTCATTCAATTCATTCAATTCATTCAATTCATTTAATTCATTCAATTCATTCAATTCATTTAATTCATTCAATTCATTCAATTCATTCAATTCATATTCAATTCATTCAATTCATTCAATTCATTCCATTCATATTCGATTCATATTCAATTCATATTCAATTCATATTCAATTCATATTATATTCATGTTTAATTATATTCAATTCATATTCAATTCATATTCAATTCATATTCAATTCATTCAATTCATATTCGATTCATATTCAATTCATATACAATTCATATTCAATCCATGTTCAATTCATATTCAAATCATAGTCAATTAATATTAAATTCATATTCAATTCATATACAATTAATATTCAATTCATTCCATTCTTTCAATTCATTCAAATCATATTCAATTCATTCAATTCATTCAATTCAATCAATTCATTCAATTCAATCAATTCATTCAATTCATTCAAATTCATTCAATTCATTCAAATTCATTCAAATCATTTAATTCATATTCAATTCAATTCAATTCATATTCATTTCATATTCCATTCATATTCAATTCATATTCAATTCATATTCAATTCATATACAATTCATATTCAATTCATATTCAATTCATATTCAATTCATATTCAATTCATATTCAATTCATATTCAATTCATGTTCAATTCATATTTAATTCATGTTCAATTCATATTCAATTCATATTCAATTCATATTCAATTCATATTCAATTCATATTCAATTCATATTCAATTCATTCAATTCATTCAATTCGATCAATTCGATCAATTCATTCAATTCATTCAATTATTTCAATTCATTCAATTCATTCAATTTATTCAATCCATTCGCTTCATTCTATTAATTCAATTCATTCAATTCGATAAATTCATTCTATTCATTCAATTCATACAATTCATTCTATTCATTCAATTCATTCAATTCATTCAATTCATTCAATTCATTCAATTCATTCTATTCATTCAATTCATTCAATTCATTCAATTCATTCAATTCATTCAATTCATTCAATTCATTCAATTCATTCAATTCATTCAATTCATTCAATTCATTCAATTCATTCAATTCATATTCAATTCATTTTATTCATTCAATTCATTCAATTCATTCAATTCATATTCAATTCATTTTCAATTCATATTCAATTCATTTTCAATTCATATTCGATTCATATTTAATTCATATTCAATTCATATTCAATTCATATTCAATTCATATTCAATTCATATTCAATTCATATTCAATTCATATTCAATTCATATTCAATTCATATTCAATTCATATTCAATTCATATACAATTTATATTCAATTCATATTCAATTCATATTCAATTCATACTCGATTCATACTCAATTCATATTCAATTCATATTCAATTCATATTCAATTCATATTCAATTCAATTCAATTCATATTCAATTCATATTCAATTCATATTCAATTGATATTCAATTCATATTCAATTCATATTCAATTCATATTCGATTCATATTCAATTCATATTCAATTCATATTCAATTCATATTCAATTCATATTCAATTCATATTCAATTCATATTCAATTCATATTCAATTCATATTCAATTCATATTCAATTCATATTCAAGTCATATTCAATTCGTTTTCAATTCATGTTCAATTCGTATTCAATTCATGTTCAATTCATATTCAATTCATATTCAATTCATATTCAATTCATATTCAATTCATATTCAATTCATGTTCAATTCATATTCAATTCATATTCAATTCATATTCAATTCATATTCAATTCATATTCAATTCATATTCAATTCATATTCAATTCATATTCAATTCATATTCAATTCATATTCAATTCATATTCAATTCATATTCAATTCATATTCAATTCATATTCAATTCATATTCAATTCATATTCAATTCATATTCAATTCATATTCAATTCATATTCAATTCATATTCAATTCATATTCAATTCATATTCAATTCATATTCATTTCATATTCAATTTACATTTAATTCATTTTCAATTCATATTCAATTCATATTCAATTTAGATTCAATTCATATTCAATTCATATTCAGTTCATATTCAATTCAATTCAATTCAAATTCAATTGATATTCAATTTATATTCAATTCATATAACTATAACTATAACTATAACTATAACTATAACTATAACTATAACTATAACTATAACTATAACTATAACTATAACTATAACTATAACTATAACTATAACTATAACTATAACTATAACTATAACTATAACTATAACTATAACTATAACTATAACTATAACTATAACTATAACTATAACTATAACTATAACTATAACTATAACTATAACTATAACTATAACTATAACTATAACTATAACTATAACTATAACTATAACTATAACTATAACTATAACTATAACTATAACTATAACTTTAACTATAACTATAACTATAACTATAACTATAACTATAACTATAACTATAACTTTAACTATAACTATAACTATAACTATAACTATAACTATAACTATAACTATAACTATAACTATAACTATAACTATAACTATAACTATAACTATAACTATAACTATAACTATAACTATAACTATAACTATAACTATAACTATAACTATAACTATAACTATAACTATAACTATAACTATAACTATAACTATAACTATAACTATAACTATAACTATAACTATAACTATAACTATAACTATAATTATAACTATAGCTATAACTATAACTATAACTATAACTATAACTATAACTATAACTATAACTATAACAATAAATATAACTATAAATATAACTATAACTATAACTATAACTATAACTATAACTATAACTATAACTATAACTATAACTATAACTATAACTATAACTATAACTATAACTATAACTATAACTATAACTATAACTATAACTATAACTATAACTATAACTATAACTATTACTTTAACTATAACTATAACTATAACTATAAATACAACTACAACTACAACTACAACTACAACTACAACTATAACTATAACTATAACTATAACTATAACTATAACTATAATTATAACTATAGCTATAACTATAACTATAACTATAACTATAACTATAACTATAACTATAACAATAAATATAACTATAAATATAACTATAACTATAACTATAACTATAACTATAACTATAACTATAACTATAACTATAACTATAACTATAACTATAACTATAACTATAACTATAACTATAACTATAACTATAACTATAACTATAACTATAACTATAACTATAACTATTACTTTAACTATAACTATAACTATAACTATAAATACAACTACAACTACAACTACAACTACAACTATAACTATAACTATAACTATATATTGAGCATAAGTGATTTTTCAAAATGATATGTGAAAACTTTGACAATTTTGAAACATTATATTTTATTTTCATACATTTTTGATACTGAATAATTTCAAAATTGAGAATCTATAAACTATATGCAAGTGTTTAAAGGAAAAATTAATTAAATTTAGATATTGAATTATTGTAGTCCAAACAATTATTCTGGAAGCTTCGGGATTGTTGTGAGCAATAAATGTTGAGCTTACTAGTTCATTTACAATGTGGTACGCAGTTTCTGTCAAAGTCCAGAGGACTTTTCATTCTCGTTTATCGTCTAGACTTGTGGTCTTAAATATATGTTCACATATACTTATAATGTTAAATGAACTCATATACCGTAACTGGCACATATTTTTGTAAACAACGTCTTACTCCAGTAATGCTTTGCATCTCTGGTTGTCTGGTTACGTATGCCAGTAGAAAGATATGTCCGGTATAGTGAAGTTGGTTTAAAATAGTACATGATGATCATGAACCACGTTTACGTTCACAATATCAATAAAAACATTAAAATACATAATTTTGTAAATTAAAATTTTAAAAAAACGAAAAAAATCAAATTCGCTCGACAAGAACGCCAAAGCTAACTCTTGCTGGAGAATATAATTTGATCGCGGCGTGACAAGCATAAAATATAAAGACTTTAACTTTATTTCGTGTTTGAATATTTTTCCATTCTGGGGCGGTCATTAATGGTACCTCATTAAAACGATAAACGATATTCCATTACTCTGGTGACTTTGTCGTTTTATTTTTTTAAAAATACTCCCTCGAGACATTCCTTCTTAAAAAAAATGTATTATTTTTTCTCGATACACTTTCATGCTCAACATTTTTATTCGGGCTATTTACAATTTCATAATTGTTTAACCTAATATACTAGATAATATAGCAGAAGTTCTAATAATTTGTTTTAAAGGGATGCTACATACGGTAGGTACATCGTCGATAAAGAGTTGTATATATATATATATTTGTCATGGTGTACAGGTACAAATTCACCATTAAGTTGGCCCTAAACCTGTGTTAAAAGTTTAAATTTCATCATAAAATCCGAATTTGAAATTTAACATGACGAATTCCATTCAGAACGGTCACTTTAATATAAACGATTAAGGAATGATTAGCATTCTATTTAATATACCAAAGTTACAAATGTGCTGATGTTACGTTCAGATTAAATTTCCAATCGGTTATTAAGTTTGTCTAATATTCTAACCATCCGAAAGTATGTTGATTATATTTTGAAATTAGTAATGAAACGAGAAGACGTACGATTATAGGTCCGATTTACGTAGAACCATCTTCACTTGGATGATGGGTTGGTCCATGAGTTCTACAATGTCACAGGGAATCATTATAGTTGTGCTCATTTGCATCACCGATTTTAATCAGATGATGAAAAACCCCTTTAGCATCCTGTCTCCTTAGGTATTCAAACCCGGTATTAAAATTTTGGGAAGAAGATGTTTTACTAAACTTTTCAAGCTACGTTTAATAAACCTGGTTATTCTTTAGCCACGAAATATTTTCGTATAAAATATTAAGGATAAGCTAATAAAACTTTAAAGCATTTTACATTTTTGTTTTCCCAAATGAGCCTGGAGAATAAAAGGACTTTTTCTTTATTACATGTTATGTGTGTTATGTTATTGAAGTTCATGGTGCTATTGTTTCCTTTTTAAATACTTTTTAATGGAATTATTGCCAGCTATGAAAGGGCTCAACCAATACGAACAAGTTTACATCCAATTTTGGTGATGCTGTATGAAATAAAATTTAACTTAAACAGCCTAAATGGAAGAAGATGGCCTTACAATTCCAGTTGTTGTATATTAGACGTAACGTTAAATAGAGCCTGTTGCACGAACAAACTAAACCACAAATAAACTACATCGCGTGTTGATTTTGTCATATTTATTTAGAAAAGATCATTGGTTAAATTACACAATTTTTAATGTTGCCTAAAGGTCAAAACAATAATAACTTTATTGACTTGAACCACAATCGCACCTTCCTCGCCACAGATCATTCGGTATATAATCCGCACATTCGGTAAATAAATTTAAAATACCAAAAAATGTAAATTCATCGTTTGATCATCGTCATTGATACATAAGATGCTGGTGTTATATAAAAAAAATCTTTAAATCAACTTTATTGATCAATCAACTGATTTTAAACAATAATTTAATTAAACATTAAAAGTTAAAGGTGGTCCACTCGTCGCACGGTGATTTTTACCTTTTAAATATTTATCGATATGTAGCGTGTTAGCAAATTCAGTTCGCATAAATCACACGGGGCGTGTTTTAAACAATTTGAACTTGTATGCGGCACATACTAAGTAAGCCCCCAACATGACATTAAAACCACTTCCTATAGTTCAATTAAAATCGCGTGTTTTTCGAATTTGTGTTCAGAAGCACAGAACATTTTCTAAACACAAAACCATCGCGTATCGCGATAACAACAATCTGTACAAAAACAACAAGTATTCACCTTATGTATTATATATAGTTTCTTACACCAACAATAAATTTATATTGATTAATGCAATTAAGATGTTAAAATAAAAAATCATGCAACAATTATAACAGTTGTTGGGTGTGTTTGTGTAGTGTTGAATATTTCTTTTATTTGTAGTTTAATTGAAGTGCAAGGTAAAAGTAGTTTCAATGTTCCCT
Source organism: Nephrotoma guestfalica (assembly GCA_963691935.1). Lineage (NCBI taxonomy): Eukaryota > Metazoa > Arthropoda > Insecta > Diptera > Tipulidae > Nephrotoma > Nephrotoma guestfalica. Next base: position 62,219,569 of record OY829913.1, on the reverse strand, counting down.
CTGCGTACACTTTTTGTTGTTGTTGCATTAAATTAAGATATAATCAATTTTTTTTTGTGTATGGAAGATTTATTAAGGTGGTAAAAAGACTCTGTCATCTTCTTATATACAAAACATAAAGATTGTATTTAATAATAACGCGGCGGGCATAAGGCGGCGAAATATTTAAATAATAAAAATGTTTTCACTTTAGAAATTCAAAATGAATTAGATGATAGCAAAATTTGTACACCTGATCGGAAATCTCATTTTTAATGATTTTTGAAATGTTGTCCTATGCGATGAATATTAGGAGGAAGTTGTCGAACACCAGTTTTCATATTTCTTATAATTTGTCGTATCGACGTGATCTTGCAGCCATCATTACTGTGTGATTAAACGGGACACTGAACTGAACAAATTTGAAACATAATTTAGTGTTAATGTTTTAAACTGGTTCAGGTTATTTCAATAAATTTTTCACTGATCGTAAAATCTGTAAAAAAAACCGAAATTGCGAGAAATAAACTTCTTCATAAATTTTTTCTTCATAAATTTTTTCTCCATGCCGTGGCGTTAAATGGTAACTACATCAAATAATGATTGTCTGTTAGGTAATTTCCTTGTGGTTCTTTTAAACTGGTCTTCGCATAACTGATATTCGCATAGCATTAGTGCTGAATAGGTTCTCTTCAAGGTTATATCGAGACTGATATTATCGATGAAAATTGTGTAGCACTTACGATATTCTTCGGTGTGTGGTACACTTCCAGTTAATAACCAACCAAGTTGAGTACTGTGTTCGTAGGTACTTTAATTGTTCTCGTTTAATCAATTCTCGATACTAATTTTAGGCTCATCTCAGCTAACAACAGTGATGACAAACCTTGGCGTTTGGACAACCTTTATTTTCGAGCTGTCTTAATCGTAGTAATATATGGGACTATATAAGCTGAAAGTTTGAATGTGTAGCCTGATAAAAAATGTAGTGATCTGTAGATCAACTGTTTGATTGGAAATAACAAGTTTCTGTTTGGTAAAATCTTGGCTGCTGGTTCGTGAATTTTTACGTTCCTATGCTACTTTTTGAACGAATGTGTCAGTAATTAAAAACGTCCCTCATTCGGGATTGAGTAGTATTTGGCATAACTGACAGTGACCGTTATTATCTTGAACTCTTACGGTAGCTGGTAAAATAGTTGGATGAATCGATTGGACACAGTGCAAACATGACAACTCCACTACTCGAGAATTCGAGATTCGAATTGATTTAGCTACCACTGAACAATTAACTACTGCCTACTGGCCTGAGTTGATTTGGTTCTCACTGGACGAGCAATTTGCAGCGAAGGCAGTTGAATTTATTTTGTATAAAGTGTGGTAATCGTTCTGGCAGACATTTCATGTTACAGCGGGAGTGGCAAATGATCTTTCATGAAAGGTTACATTGCTAAACGATGGTATATTTACGAAATTTTTATTGAACGATTGGATGGTGTAACGCTTTCTATCATATACCGGGTTCTAAGTTTGATGAAGGCTTCGATGTAGTTAGCATCGGAGATCGAAAATCCAATCAAAGAGAACCAACCAAATGATGTTCTATCTACTGCTAATTTCACTGCGTAGGTTGGAAGCTACTTCAATAGTCAGTCCATAAAGCAATGGGTTTATAACATAAGGAATTTTTACCCCAGATGGTACCTCAACCGTTCATTTAGATTATCCACCATCTAACGAGGCCGGCTCACTGGATTCTGGGGTAAGCCAACCATTACAATGTCCATTCGATCTAAGTTCAAAAATATCTAGATCACCACCTAGACAAACACAGTTCGCAACTCAGCAGGAAATCAAAAATGTTGAACTACACAGAAGACTTAATGAAATGGAAAAAGTGTCATTACAACTTAATAACGAAATCGCCGAATAATAAGTTCTGGAAACTCCTCTTACTAGTTATAACGAAATCAGCACACTTGCATATACTAAAGCTGATTTGGTATGATGATGAGGAACTTGCCAGAGAAAATGATTGGGCGCACAAACAAAATAAGAGACCAAGGAAAAATTCACGCTTCCATTTTTTTATTTTTGATCTAAACATTTTTTAAATTTCTTGGCTACAGTAAATGTTGTCGATACTAAATATGTATTTTCTAATTAAATTCTGAGCTGCGATGACTTTGACATTTTACAAACATTGCAAACTTAAATGAGGTTGTATTTAGCCCCAATTGAGACCTGGAGTGAATTTCTTGTGGGCTACAAATTATTCACGTTCACTTAATCAAATGCGGGAACGTACGTTGTAGGAAATCTAAACCAAGGCATATAAATATTTAAAAAACAGAGATACGACTAAGAGATCAAGTCGCGACCCAGGACAGTCTTCGAAAACAGCTGACGCCGGTGATTATGAAAACACTGCTAAAGTTGTTATTACTTTGCCATGCAAGGTTGGCCAAGTAGCACAAAATCGCGAAAAGCTCCGTGAAAACCTGATGATAGAGATCGTTTCTAGTCAAACATTCGAATCTTACTGAACTAAGTTCTAAGTTTCGCGCATTGTCAAACAATATTAAAAAATAAAGATAAAAATTCGCGCGGTGGTTATGGAAACTAATCTAGTTGTTGGTAATATGGAGAAGGCACGCAACGTAGCTAGAAATCAATAACATTGGTTACTATAAAAAAGACACCAGAGATGATACAAATTAAAATCAGAAAGCTTTGGCAAAATAAAACAAAGACAGGACATCTCAGAAAAAGATAATGAGCCTAGCCGTGTCAACAGAAGCGATTACTGATTTACTATGTACAAACGCTGACCCAAATCATGTTACGTCAAAGATTTAAAAGTATTAAAAGTATTATTTGGGAGGTTAGATCGGAGTATGATGGCAACATGGTCACAATCTGTCTGGATCGGAAACATGTTAAGGTTCAAGTACAAAGAATAAAGAGACCGCTCACTGGGTGGTGAATGTTGAACCGGCAACCAAAAACATAATGCTAAAGTGTGGAGGACTGCACGTGGACTGGTTACGATGCCATTTGAGACAGTTTGTGACTCCAACCAGGTGCTTGAAATACCAGTGATATGGTAATATTCGCACCTGTTCGCACTGTACGCAATATGGTCTTGGTTATAATTGTTGTCCAAATAAAGTCAAACCTAGTATTTGCGTAAGCTGCAAGGTAATGCAAAAAGCACATCATTACTAAGTGGGTCGCGCTACTTGTATAATGCGTACAAAAGTAATGTGCAAAGTCTGAATCACTCACCTCAACATGCAGAGCACCAAAATGGTCGGGTCAGAAATATGTGAGCGCATCTTCAACCACGACATAAATATTCCATGTATGCAAGAACTGCACTTGGTCAGTGGTGAAATCAGCGACATGCCTGCCACAACCAGAGTAGCCCCCGGCTGCTCTGAGAATTCCAATACTGCAATTAGTATGCTGAATTTTAGTACCGATCCTAGGCTCTTTATCTGGTCAACACCAATAGGTAGTGATCACTGGAAACTTCAATGCTAAAAGTAACATGTAGCCTGACCGTCTAAGTAGAGAATTTCGTGACTAGGAGGGTGACCTCTTCATAATGATCATACAAGTAAACCCAACAACGTTCTCGTCTAAAGAGAACTCTAATATTAATCTAGCAATAGCCAATGAAGTCTTGTTGGACTCAATAGTTAGGTGGTGGCAAAGAAAATCTTTGGACATCCAGTGACCACAGAGTTATCAAGTGATAACTCTGTGGTCACCTGATGTCCAGCTTCCAAATCTCAATTGACTATTGTCGCCACAGAATAGTCTGCTCACAATTAGCAAAACTTCTAGGTTTGCATAGAAGGCTGAGTGAGCTCTATTTGCTCTTTTCCTTGAGATGGTGTAGAAACACTTCCGAATTGATTCAATCGAGGAAATTGATGCTCGTGTGGAGCTGATCTGAACAGTTAATCAGTGTCTGCAATAAGAAACGAAATAGTTGGTGGAACTCTAATCTAAGGAGGGCGTACCAGACGGAAAGAAACCAAGAAGTACAGGGTGGGCCATATGTCACTGAACATTGCATTTTTGATATAAGTTTTCTATTTTGGATTTTTTTCTCTTTTTATTTTTCAGTATTAGAAACAACGTTTGGGAGATTCAGTAGCCATGTATACGATTGAGCACCGAGCAAAAATAGTACCTCGTTTTCAATAATCAGGACTTGTTAGTGACTTATCTCGGAGTGGAAGACCGCTTGAAGCACGAAACCAAGAAAATATCGAACGAGTTCGGGAGCGCGTAAATGAGAACCCTGAAACATCGACCCGTAAACGTGCCACTCAGCTTCAAATGTACAGAGCTTCACTGCGTAGAATAATGAAAAAAAATGTAGTGCTGTTTCCGTACAAGATACAAACGGTACATGACATTTTGCCACAAGACTATGCAACCCGCTTAAGATTTTGTGCAAAATTGACCGAATTATTAACGGGTGATACTGATTTTATGAAAAAAATTATAATGACCGATGAAGCGCATTTCCATTTAAGTGGTTTATGTTAATAAGCAAAATTTTAGAATCTGGAACACTGAAAACCCAAGAGTGATTCAACAGCGTCCGTTGCATCCCTTTAGAGTCACAGTTTAGTGTGGAATATCAGCAGACAAGATGTACGACCCGTACTTCTTCCAAGGCGAATATGGCAATGCATTGACTGTAAATGGTGAGCATTACAGAGCGATGTTAGAAAATATCTTTTTTCCTGAACTTGATAATACTCAAGAAATGTGGGTTCAACAAGACGGAGCTACGTTGCATATTGCAAAGGAAACAATGAATTTGCTGCGAACGATTTTTGGTAACCGTATCGTTTCACGATTTGGAGATGTTAATTGGCCATCACGATCACCCGACTTAACAACACCAGATTTCTTTTGCGGGGATTTTTGAAAGATCGTGTATACGCAAATAAACCGCAACGACTGCAAAAACTACAAGGAGCCATAATAAATGAAATTATTGCGGTTGCTGCAAAGAGCAGCAGTTTGCGAAGAGGCTGATGGCAGGCATCTAACAGATATTATTTTTAAAATTTATTTTTTCTTAAAACTCATCATGATTAAAACTACCTTTTGTAATCAAAATTATTCAGTGATTCATGGCCTACCCTGTAAAAGTGTAAAGACTGTCACTCGTTAGAGCGGCAAGAAATAAGTATTTCCATGAAGTAATCGAAGCAAAGACAAATAGTTGTCAACGATATGTCACGGAACATGGTAATAATGACCCGTGGAGTGTCGCCAGCAAATCAAGACCTGTAGAAGTTTTAAAAATCATTAGAAAGATAAATGAAGTCGTCACAGATATGTGGTAGTTAGTACTTCGTAGTAGTTGGACATCCATGTTTGCTGAAGACCACCCATTTGTGTGGGAAGACGTTACTAGTGCTCTAAAATGCTTTAGGTGAAACCAGCCACCAGAACTTCACAACATGAACGCTGAAATAATTGGCATGGTCTATCAAAGGACCCAACATAATAAAATTATTAAACACCTGTTTGACATTTTTCTACTTTCCTAAGATGGTGAAAACAGGTTAAATGATGGTACCTAGCCTAGTTTAACTGGATTGTCTTGGTGTTGGCGACACCCCATGTCCATACATAAAGGCCCGGTATTTATTTTAGAGCCCAGTTCTGCGATAATAAACTATTGGCCATAATGTTGCAAATCAAGGCATTCTTTACAAGTATTTTTAAGGTCATGAAGATTGGACGCCGTCTAAGTGCTTGCCAGTTCAAAAAATTGTATATCAATGACATTACTACCTACCATTACCAAATACAAATAATTGTCGATCGTCGTTCCGCCAATAGAACAAATCATGGGAATAATTGTGATTAAAGCAAAGTTTATATTTCTTGTCGTTAATGGTCGTAAATTCTAGATCCATAAATCTTCCCATAATAATACCATCCTCTATAATTATGAATCGTTAAATAATAAGAAAATTCGAAATCTAATTTAGCAGTTATTACCATTGATAATCTCTAAATAGCATTTTGACCCTATACGTACAAGAACAACAAGAGCTTAACTCTTTAACTACGTAAGTACCTAACCCAACATGCAATAAAGTATTTAGAAATTAATTTTCTTCTCTAACGGCTTTAGTATGTTATATAATGGTTCTGCTATGGCTTTATGATTCGTATTGTGTACTTATCCTACGAAAAATGATTAAGATGAACGGGTAAGAATAAGAAGTATAGAGACGCGAAGAAAGACAATCAAAATTAGCTAATTTTGAATCGAGATTACAGTAGTTTTGGATGATGCTGTTGGTGTGCGGAATCTTTAATTTACTTTAAATTAGAAAATGAAATCGGTTCTGCGTATAAAATTTCATTTTATTGCGATCGATTTATAAGATAGAAAAGAATTCATTTCGTTTGCTCAGCACAAGGTTAATCGATCGTCTTACTAAAATTGAGATTCTATTTCACGATATATTATGTTAGGATGAACATTTTTGCTGACCTGCTAGGTAATAAGAATTTGTATCGATCGTTACGAATTCGGAAAGACTTAATAAAATAATAAATCGTGATGATTGAGCTACTACTTAGAGGTATGGCTAAATAAGATCGAACCTAAAAACCGTGACCAAGTTTTTTTTTTTTTGGTGGTTCGCAAGATGATGGATGTGGTGCGCGGATCACACACGGTGTGGAAAATAATTGTATCGTCGTCAGTCTTCTTTACATTTTTCTTATATTGTACATATAATTTAACTCCTAACATCATAAAATACTTCTGCTGTATGGTGATATGATCTACATTTTATGTAATATACACGTACGTTTATATGTTTGGTAGATAATCTGGATTTCAATTTAGCATAAAAAAATACTTGTTGTCATTCTATAAATTCATTGCGCCAGTTGGAGTTTATAGAATTATTTATGGGAATTATTTTATTGTATGCAAAACATAATTTTTATGTTTTGTCATCGTCTCATTTTACGAGATTTATATTTTCCTAAATTCTTAATCTGATTGCTGTTTGGTGTATAAAATATCAGTAACATAAACGTGAAGGTGAAGATAAATCATACCGTTTAAGAGACGTCTCGTTTAGGTTTTCTGTTACTTAAAATGATTTAGTGGTCAATACTGCGACGCTTCTACATGTGCACTCAGGTAGGATATCGTTTGTATGTACAGTGCCTTCCAATAAGAACATTTTTCCAAATTTGAAATTAAACGCACCTTTTGTTAAAAATGCATGTTTGCATTGGCCATTTATGGTCACACAAAAATAATATCTGCCAAATATTCACCACGAGCACGTTTCCAGAACTAAATTCTTTGGCCAAAATTTCTATCACATATCTGCATGGAGTGCGGGATTGACAGCCTCTACGAAGTAAAATCACAAATGTAAATTCATAAATGAATACGGGCGTACTTTGGGCAATGTTCTGTAGAACGAACCGTTGTGGTACCCAATCCCTTCGTAGCAGTGAAGCAGAATAGCTAATTAGTCAATCAAAACTATGCAATGGTACTAACAAAAGGAAATAATACCCCAGGTGGTACACCAATATCAACATTGGTAAATCCACTCTCTGTGGAGACTGGCCCTATGGATTCTGAGGAGAGCCATCTATTGAATTATCAGGGAACATCGTTCGAGTAAAGATCAAATTTACGGATCACTGATAAAGAAAATTAGAAGCAACCCGAAGTCGAATCTAGTAAAACAACTATTAACCTAGAAAAGAAAAATATGGATCTCTTGGCGAGACTAGAGCTTATGGAGCCATTATTTGCCAAACTTTGTGAAGAAATTGAGTATCTTAAGCGAGAAAAGAAGATTGCGACAAAGGAAGCATTGAACCAGACAAACTCTTCTATTCCACTGATGAAGATGAATTACAAAGAGAGACGGACTGGATCCTAAAGAAGAGTCGTCGAGAGAAACAGTTCAGAAAAAGTAAGAAAAGAAAAGTTGAATCGTTACCTTAGGCTAAGCAATTAAATGGTAGGGAACAATCTAGACGAGATTCAAAAGATGTTCTACCCAAAGCCAATCAACCGAAAGGTAGTAAATCTTCCAAGAAAATTACACCAAATTTGGTACAACCGAAAGAAATATCACCCCCACCAATAAATATTGTGGTTGTAACCAGTTACCCAGAAATTCAGAAATTTTCAGAAATCCAGAAATTTTGTCTTATAGAAACTTATCTATGAAATTGAATGCTGAAAGTATCAGTGGTTCACTTACGAGAACAGCCCTGACCTATAAAAGTCATAGCAAGAGACCTACAAAATAAAGCCCTTAAAATACTAGAAGCTGTGAATATTGTTAAAAAAGAGAGAACAGAAATCCAGGAAGGAAACCAAACTCAGTAATCAGTAAATGGGAACTCCCTCTTTTTCCACCACAATACGCATACGCCAATGCAAGAAATGTCAGGCATTTGATCACATCTCAAAGATTTTGCGGCCGGGATCCGGCCAAGTATACAAATTGTAAGGGCCAACATCTGGCTAATAATCGAGGCTGTGAGGATGCTAAACAATTTCAAAAATTAAGAGATACAACAAGAAATGAACCGCAAAATCACGAAAATCGTTGGGTTCAAGTATAAAATCAGGTGGATGAAAACCTACAATCAAGCAACACAGGGCAAAAAAGTTCACTTGCCCAGGTAGAGAAAGGAATTAGGTTCAACGAAACATATGGGCTCCGAAAATAACCAAATTATGGAAAAGACAGCTTACTGTCTTTGCAATATATTGTCCTCCCCGGCATAACTTGAAAAGGGAGGATTACCTTAAACTATTTAAATCATTTGGACGTGATTTTATTATTGGAGGTGACTTTAATGCAAAAAACACCTATTTGGGATCTAGACTTACGACGTCAAAAGGTAAAGAATTGCTTCAAGCAGGGCAGACATCATAATGTGTATTTTACTCTAGTGGTTCCCCAACAGTGACAGAACGAAGATACATGACCTAATAGACTTTTATGTAACAAGAGGTATATTCCAGAACAACATTCACATTGAAGACAGTAATTCTCTAGTATCGGATCATTCTCCGGTTATTATGACAGTCAGTGAAATGGTAATTCATAGAGTAAGTGCGTCCAGATTAACAAATTCAAAAACAAACGGGGATCTCTTTCGCGAAGTAATGGAGGAAAAACTCAATCTTCAGATACCGATAAGAAATTCTCACCAGTTGGAAGATTAATTTGAACAACTTATTGAAACAATTCACTATGCTGCTTTGGCAAGTACCCTGTAAGAGAATTTTATTCAATTATGTTACTGACCTATCCCAATAGTACTAATTTCCCAAGAGCATGACCTCGAAGATAATATCTTCAACTAATTCTAATGTAATCCCGTCATGTTTTCATTTTTACGGTTACATAATTCATTCACATTAGAATATTTTATGTGCCGCGGTTAAATGAACTCAAATATGTCCATGAACGTAATTTGATTATGTCGTTTATGCAAATATTGAAATGTATATTTTCTTTATACATGTGCATAGGGAAATGATAATGACCGATGCAAAAATTGGAAATGTTGCATTTGTTGTTATGGTCAATTTACCGGTAATGCAAAACTTTTACACGCGCGGTAATTGATATCCATTTTTTTATGATTTGGTTGAGAGTGAATTCTCAAGTTCAAGTACAAAAAAAATATTTCCCCTTCTCAATCAATTTTCTGATTGAAAAATTACAAAACCACCTTTGGATTTTTTTTGGTTGATGGATAGTCGGTGAGTGTTAGATAGACCAAACTTGTGGTCATTATTTTTGCTGTTGTTTTTTTTGTGGTGTTAAAGTTTTTTATATAAAGTTGGAATTTGTTAGGCCAGTTAATTTTATGTAAGTAGGTTAAAGAAAAATGTGCTAGTCACATAACGTTTACAACCACTGTCGAGTTTTGCCCAACGATGGGTTGATAGGTTGGTCCACTATTTCGGGGTCCGGATAAGCCTATTCACTCCCCCCCCCTCCCTCCCCATTTAAATAATTATTATTATTATTTTTTTAATGCTGTAAACTATGCTACTATAGGGTACTCCAAAACCCACGCCGTTCCCCTCTACCCAACTGAGCTGCGGGAACCAATGCCGCATGGGGTATCAGGCAGATAATGGCAATTCAATGAAACTGGGTTGGGTTTAGCGGTAGCTAAAGTTTAACCGTTTCAAGTGGCGCCCAAAATTGGAGCACAACAACTGTTCCACAATTAATTAAAATATTTATGTAGGCACCACTGTTTTCAAGTGGCGCCCAAACTCGGCAATAGCCAAAATATTTAAATTCATTAGTTAAATTAAGAAATTTAAATTTCTTGAGAATTCAAATTCACAAGTTTGAATTAAGTTTCACAATTTTGGGACAGTTTTAAGTATGGCCGGAATTCAGCCAAATTAAGTTTTTTTTAAGTGAAAAAAGTGATTTAAGTGTTAAACAGTGTAATGAATCCCTAGTGAAAATAATAAGAATTTTTATTGTGTGAGTATGGCTGCGGTCCTGCCTTTGTCAGCCACACCTGACCTTTGTGGTGGTATATGGAACTCGGCGATCCATTCTTTTTGCAACGGTTCATTCTGTGCACCAACAAAAATGTTGTGCGGTTTTCGTGTACATTGTACAACGTACAATTTTGCAATTCTATACTAACAAGGGTGAGTGATGCAATCTCTGAAGTAATGAGCATATCCCTTTCCTACCAAGCAACGATCTTGGGTGGTATAAAGCTGCTCATTCTCAAGCAAGTTGACACATCATTCCGCATCCCAGCTGGAATTGTAAAATTAAACTCCTAACCATCCTCCGTCTAGTAGCAACAATTTAGCGTGTGGCTAGAATTTACCACAGGTTAAGTTTTGTCATTTTTAAAAATAGATAAAAAAGAAATTTCCAATCTATAACTTTATATTTAAGAGTCGCGTTTCCACCACTTCTGTTTTTAAAATTTTAAATTATCATCCTTCGGGATGGGATCGCCAGTCTAATCGTTTAGGTAATAGTTGCATCCAGAGAACAACTTAACTGATTGGTCACGCTTAAAAGTCTGCAAGTGGATGTGCATCGAACACAAGTTCGCCATAAATCAGTCGAGTTAGTATCGCAAAGTTATGGAAATTCGCAACAGCAACCCGCGTGTTGTTGTTCCTATTTAAGTGAGCGGTTCGGCCTGTCACTCACACAGTCTGGTCATCTTCTAAGGTAGAATTGAAAGATGATTGTGAAATATGAGGGCAAGAGAAGTGTCTTACTTAACTGGGTAATTTAATGAAGTATGAGAATGTTTTCACCAGAGCAATGAGTCTCACTCTCGTTGTATACGGAGTTACGAATGCCATTGCTCATATTTCATATTTTATCAGTTCAATTCGGTTTTCATTTTCCTTTTTTTTATCCTCGTTTGACCGAAGTAGTGGAAATCTTATCTGTCATCTCGTTGCGGGGTTGGAGTTGACCGTGGTTGTATCATTTTTTTCGAATCAAGTTATTTGTGGAGTAAAGTTATTTTGTTTATAGTCAATATATATAATTTAGGCTAGAAGATTAAAATCAGGAAGTAAGAGGTTAGGTAAAGCTAGGAGTATATATTTTTTTTCTCTAAGATGATAAAACATTAATAATAATTGGGTAAAATGGAATTTGGCATTGACAAATTATCTTATGAGGAACTGTGCATCGAATTCGAGGTGCGCAACCTGGTTCCAAAGCCAATCAGTGAGTAACACAAACGCTAAAAGCGGCGCTGTTGCGCAAAATGGAGGAAGAGCTGGAGGAATCATACCTTGCACCTAGTAAATCGACTTTCCCAGCTACGCCAAGTGGTGATGCAGGAGTTGGGTAATCAGACACCGGCTGTTGAGTGTTTGCCTGAGACCTCAGCTAAGTTGGCTCACATTCAAGGCAGAGCAAACCGATCAAGCAAGTCCCCTAAATTCAAGAAAACATCTGCTGCTTTAAGAGATGCTATATCTATTCTTGGAAAAGTAGTGACACAGGTTAAAAGGGATAAATTAACTTTTGAGCAAGTTCAGGAAGAGTTAGGAAAATTAGTAGTCCAATTACCAGATCAAGAAGTTAAAGCTCCTGAGGAGACAAATCAAGGTGAAGCAGAGCCTAGTAATACACGTCAGCCTGACAAGATGCCAGCTCCCATCTTGACAGACATGGGCGAGTATCCCCTGGAAGATTTAGAGTATAAGTTAGGTCAGTTCAGATGGAGACAAGATTCCCATGAGGATACGTCACGCTAAGGCAGCGGTAGTAGCATGCCTCATAATTCAACAAAACTTCCCAGATTACCGAGCTGGAATAATTCAAAAATACGACAGAAAGTAAACACCTGGCAAGTCAAATTCCAAGGTTTGAGTAGTGAGTTGACGGTGCAACGATTCTAGGCGCGAATAGAATGGCATGCGACCAGATCGGCAATACCGACTTATCACATAGTACAGATATTAGACTTATGTCTAGAAGACGGGGCATTCGAGTGGTTCTGAAGTGAAATAAGCCATGATAGTTCGTTTCTCCCCGAGTACTACAGATGATGATGTTAGGCGAATGTTGAGTAACCGGAAACAGCGCTACCCGAGAGAAACCATCCAAGAGTTTTACCATGCAATTCAGAAAATTGCGTTGCTGTCAAATAAGACAGTGGCAGCTGACACAATATATACAGCTTAAGAAGAAATATCAGACCAGGTTTACAAATTACTCTGAATGATGAAAGGAACTTCCCAAACTTGCATGCATTCGTTTGCAGATGCAGTTCACTAGAAACTATGAGGAGAAGATTCGGGCATAACCTAGAAGCTTGATTAAACTCGACCAACCAGTTTGGGGTCTAACAGAAGGGTCAGCAAGGTCATACCAAGACCAAATGTAAGATTTGCTTCACGTTCACCTCGAGTCAGTGAGGAGTCTGTTTTTAGTTTAGTCAGCATACCACTATTATCAATTTTACTAACACAACTCACCCCATTAGTTAGGGTAGGGTAAAATGTTAGTATAAACGTTTTAAGTATACAACCACAGTCGAGTTTTGCCCAACGATGAGTTAATATATTCTTCCACTATTTCGAGATCCAGATACCCCAATTCAATTTTCCCCCCATTTTAATTAAATATTATTTTTTTAATGCGTTAAACTAGGCTATTATCTAGGTACCCCAAAATCCACGCCGTTCCTCTCTACCCGACTGAGCTGCGGGAACCAATGCCGCATGGGGTACCAGGCAGATAATGGCAATTCTATGAAACTGGGTTGGCTCTAGCGGTAGCTACAGTTTAACCCGTTTCAACCCCCATTATACAAAATAAGAAGAAGCTTAACATTTCCTACCCAATATAAGTTAGAGAGTTGGCAAATAAACACCGGAGAACAAAACAATTCTTAACAATTCGGGTAACAGTCTCAAATCTCTTCTTAAAGAAGTTAAAAATGCATCAATCTGCTGGGGAAGAGGCCACAAAGAGAAGGCTGATCTGTTTATGGAGTAAACATCTTGAGGATACCTTCCAACCACTACCACGACAAAAATATAATGTCAATCCACAAGCTAGATGATTTTGATATACGCTCAGTACCTCTCAAACAATTAAAAGAAGAAGTAAAAAGCAACATGAATGTTAAAAAGCCCCAGGATATGACTTGATTACTTGCCAAATAATCAAGGCTCTACCAGGTAACGGATTTCGTAAGCTATTACACATAATCAATGCTAGCTTTCGGTTAAAATATGTTCCGTGGCAATGGAAAGTAGCAAAAGTAATCATGATAGCAAAACCTGATAAACCATCTGACGATAAAAAATCATACAGGCCAATTTCATTGCTGCCAATTATGTCAAAACTCTTTGAAAAATTATTACTAAACAGACTTAAACCAATAATTGAGGACGGACAACTAATTTCTCCACATCAATTTGGATTCAGAGAAAAGCGCCCCACAATTGAACAGATGCATAGAATCACCAACATTATTGAAAGAACATTAGAACACAAAAAGTATGCTCCAGCATATTTCTGGACGTCGCTCAAGCATTTGATAAAATCTGGCACAGTGGACTGGAATTCAAGCTGCACAGAGATCTGCCGAGGCAATTCTACGCCATACCAAGATCTTATTTATAGAATAGACATTTTCGTGTGAAATATGAGGATGAATACTCCGAACTAAAGAAAATCTCTGTCGGTGTTCCGTGGGGGGTGTCTTAGGACCAATCCTGAATTTAATATATACAAGGGATATTCCAACAAAAGATGAAGAAATCATAGCCACATTTGCAGATGACACAGCATACATGGCGATTGGAATTAATGCCGCTGATGCAACGAGCAAACTTCAGAAGATTGCCAATGCGATTTGTAACTGGACTAAGCGCTGGAGAATCAAGCTTAACGAGACAAAATTCACGCATACTAACTTTACATATTAAAAGGCTTCCCATCTAACGATAGAAATTAATTCATGACCGGTGCCATATGCAAACAAAGTTAAATATATTAGCATGACACTCGATGTCAAGCTCATCTGAAGAGAGCATGTCAAAAAGAAAAAAGAAGAACTTAATGTTAAGTTCCGAAAAATGTATTGGCTCATAGGTAGAGGCTCTGAGCTTACAATATACAACAAGCTGCTGCTATATCGGCAAATACTGAAGCCCGATATGGACCTACGGTATTCAACTCTGGGGATGTACTAAGCAAACAAACGCCAAAATGATACAGATGTTTCAAAACAAGGTTCTCCGTAATATCGTGAATGATCCGTGGTACACAAGAAATGGAACACCTTCACAGGGACTTACAGATGGAATACATCCAAGATGAAATAAAAAAGCATGCCGCCAAACACGAAATAAGGCTCCAGGAGCATGGAAACCCTTATATTCGCCATATGATAGATAACCCTGTCGTTGAAAGAAAACTTCAAAGAACGAGGCCACTTGATCTAATACCAAATTAAAATTAGTATTTTAAATAGGTTTAATTAATTTTAGGACTAACCATTAGTTTTCGCCCCAACAAATCAGAATTATTTACGAAATGTAAAATTTGTAAAAATTTTACAGATAAATTGCTAGATGAGCACAGTCTCAGTTGTAAAACACGAATGACGCGTTCGATATTGATTTCTAGACCTTCGAATTCTAGGAGCGGCCAGATTTGAATAGATGAATACATCCGATTTTAATTTATAGCTAATGCAAACATAACTGAAAATATATGCATCATGTTTAATTGAGAAAATCTTTTTAAAACAAACAAGTTATTTTGGACATCGAAGTGTTTTCTAGTCTCGTTATTTTTCATCAGGATCGTGTGACTCGTAAAAATTCAAATACCAAAAATATTCTCTGAATAATTTTCAAATATTTGCGGAATACTAACGCCACTACTGAAATATTCCTGAAATATTTCAACTAAATAACTTTCCCACTTTTGTTTTATCAATCCTAAATCACAACAACAAATAATTTCCACAATTATCTATTAATTCACTTAATACACCGTTTACAGATTTGAATTAATCAAGCAAATTCCCATTACTTTCGCGAAAAAAAATCTCCCGAATGACTCCATCTTTTAAAATCATCTTTAATGCTACTACTTTACCCTAGATGTCACTAATCTCAGAAAATTTTTAGTATTGTTCTAAACCTTAACAAGATCGTAACAATATAAACAATTTAAACTAGAAGACTGAAGAGACAAATTTGGTGTTATAGTTATGTCGATTTATTCTTCCTTCACTATATCAATGCGGTACCTATCGCTGTCCTATCATGTCTCTGTACCGAACACCATTAATCTTTGCAGTTGAACAACCTGAACGAGCATAAGTTGCTGTCGGTATGTTTGTTACTGAACCCGTGGACTGAAACTTTTAAATTGAATTTTTAATAGCGGGATCAGACGGCCGATTTTTTCCGATTTACGAAATGTTGTTTTTACAGATCTGCCATTTTCATAATGAATTTAAATACGATTACGCCATAATAAATAAAATAACCTGCACTCGGCTAGCCAATGGACTAATCGAGCGGACCGTATAGAAGAAGAAGTTTTGAATGTGCACAGCTCTTGGCTTATAGAGTAGGGAAGCTACCATATATATGATAAAATCAGAGGTAGATAGTGCTTCTCGGAGGATAAAGCCTGAAAATTTCGCAAGTCTTTGCTCTATGATCATGCGGTAAACGTGTTTGAAATACCTCGGTCTTGCACATCACTAATATAGTGATTCAAATCTAGATGCTATTTAGATGGCTGAAAACGTCAACAGATATGAGATGAAAAATAGCCAGTATAAAATTCTGCTGGATATTTAAATTGCAGTCAAGACAGCCAAATGAATGATGTACCAAAGTAGATGAAGACTTGAATGTTGTGTGGTAAAGTGTTGCCAACGAAAAAATACGCAGCATGATAGCCGCCAGTTCAGCTATTAAAAACAGAGCGCTACACACAAGAACTACGCGTTTTCATTGTTCAGCAATATTTTAAAAAAAATAATGGTTCGCCAGCTAGAGGGCGTATCCAGTTTATTGTGCCTAAATTGCAAGATATAGATATCGACGGCATGCCATACAGCCCGACAAAAAATTCAATCATTTCATGAGTCTTTTCCATTTTACACTTTGGTGATCAAAATTAGTCATCCAGATCAAGCGATTTAACACTGTTGAACTTTTTGATATTGGGTTGTAGCAAAGCCGTGGAGGTCATTTACCCGAGAAATCCCACAATATCATGAGAAATATAATATGTATGTACAAAATTTGATGATTATCGAATGGGCGCTTGAAAAAATGGAGATAAACGAGGTCACCCGCTCCTCCTTCCCCTGGCATGTCCGTATATTTCATCCAGAAGCAGCCGTTCCTTCCAGCAGCCCTGGGAATCTGATCCGGGAATGACATGATTATGTTAATGAGGCGGCCACATCTGTCTAAGGAAAAATATAGTTTATTGGCTTTTCCCCTCAGTTTCGGTATTTTCGGTAGCAAGTTCCGAATCCCCAAATTAATTTAAATTTCACATTTTGTAATTTTTCGCGTTTCAGTATTTCTAAATCCATACGCATCTTATGGATACAACTGTAATTTAACTATTCCAAAACGAGTAAGTAATCTTGTTATCTGATTATGTCAAACCATCAGACTATCTCAGAAATTTAAAAAACATTATATTGGGAAAAATTAGGTACTCACATGTTTAGCTAAAACATCTAAACGGTTCGGTTCGTTTAAACACACAAAACAAGTATTTTGAAATATATATTCTAATGTATTCAAGCTTAATATAACACAATAATATTGTAAGCCAAATATAATGAAAGTATTCTCACTTCCGCCTAAAATAGAGAATGGAATGGCTGCTGATTGAACGGAAGTGTATTTGTATTTGGATTTGTATCTGCTCCTGCGCCATCGTCACTATTATCAAAAATACATTGAAGTAATTTGAATGCTGTATTTTCTAGTGTCGGTCCCTTCTCGCACTGACACCTGCACACTTGTTGACCAATTGTCTCGCCAACAAATGGTCCAAATTTAGTGCGTGCCACCTCTTTTTGGTACTTACTGGTTGCATCGAATATTCCAGTTTTTTGGAAATAACACAAAACAAACGATTCTATTTGGTCAGTAATTTCCGGAAAAAATCCATCTTGCACACCATACGCGATCTCAAATGAAACGTTGTGGATTTTAGCACATTCTCCAGACTCAACGTCTGGTGGTGAATCATATTCTTCGTCATCCATACTTGGAGTTTGGGATGAAATTCGTTGCACCACAATTAAACTAATTAGCAATAAGTTGGAGAGTAACTTTAACTTTGAGCACTCCATCGTACTACAGTTTGAGGCAAACAACGGCAAATTATTGATTGCATTCGATTGGTATCGAATTTAAATAAACATTGTTTGTATCCCAATTAATTAACAAGTTAACAACTTATTGTAATAGTTACTTTATTACATTTAATTCTATACACATATCAATTAAAATATCGAATGATGTTGATTGCTGAATATAACATTTCCTTCATCATCGTTATTCGCGTGCAGGCACATTAATAATTTGACCGCCTTTTTCCCCGGATCTACATCATCTTCACACTGGCATAAACAAACCCTGGAATTAATCTGTTGATATGAAGCTAAAATTAAATAGATAGCGATCTGTATACCAAAATTATTGTTGTTCATACCTGCGGCCATCCAACATAAAATCGAAATGTTTGTCGCGCCACGTCCCGTTGAAAATCATCCGTTTTATTGTAGACTCCAGTGCGTCGGAAATAGCAAAGTACAAACTTTTCAACATTTTCATTGATCTCATCAAATTTCCCATCTTCGATGCCGAGTGTGTCCACTAAGGAGACACGAGTTTTTTGTGCACATTCTCGTGCGAAGCGATCGGGTAACTCGAAAAAAGTTTGTGACCCAACCAAAATTATTACAACTGATGCAAACCAAACTAAAACCGCCATTGTGTTTACATAAAACAAAGTATACTGTACTTTGTATGCGTCGAGTGATTAAATTACAGAGGCGGGAAGTAAATCGCGTGTTTAAAAATATAAATCCGTCATCAACCATGTATCTATTTCATAATCTTCTAATTAGAAGAATAATGTGACCGAGCGGTGACAAAACGAAAATTAAAAACTATTTCGAGAACTTTGATTTGATTTAATTTAGCGTTGCGTGTGACGCTCATTAATTAACGATCGTTAATTGTTGATATAACGCGTTGCGCGTATACGTGCCTTAATAAACCAGATTAGAAATATTTACAGGCAATAAAAAATTCATGACCGACATGTTATCCTTTCAGGTTGGTCGTTTACCAATGAAATCAGGTTTTTTGTGCGTTGCATGAGTTGAGTTGCAACAAACCATAATTACCAGTATTTAGTACCATTTTAACGACAAATTGAGATCAAATGAATTTATCATTGCAAAACTAAGAAAATAATAATTCCACGTAACTCGTCTTCTTAATCTTCTTATTTATCGAGTTATATGAATTATTTTATTTAATTGTTAATTTAATAATAAAAATAATTTGCTTTTGCTGTATTGAATTTGTATGCAACTTGTAATGCTACTTTGGTGTGTGGTAAAGTTTGTTGCGCCAATAGTTTTCACTTTTTTACATGATACTGTGAACCATGGATTGAACTAGACCTCCAGCTCTATTACTTAAATTTGGGGTCTAATAGATTTTGTTCATGTTCCCGAGAAAACTTTAACATCCAGTATAAGGACCCGGCAAAATGGGAAAAATTGTATTATACTCGAACTATTTCGTCAATAAAAACTATTTAATTGATCTACGAGTATAATTAAATCTGGCTCAATTATTGTTTTGTTTGGGACTGTCATGCTGATGATGGCTTGGTAGCAATAAGAGCAATAAGATTCTTGCAGCTTTGTAGCTGTTAAAAAAATAATTGTAATGAGAATACAACTCTTCAAAAGTATTCATGCCGATGCAGTCCGGTTACATGTTGATCACAGTGAAAGTAATTACTGATGTGAAGTTTCTGTCATTTATTAACAAGAGGCAGAGAGGTATATACGCTTAATACAGGGTGGGTTTTTAATAAATTTCAGGAATTTATCTCGGAAACCGTGCATGATAGAAGAAATTTAACGTCCCTAAAACAAGAAGAACCCATCCATCAGAACATTACAAGTTTCTATGGATAATTATAGGCTAATTAAATGTTCTATTAAAAATGTTGAGCTCCATTGCTTCCAACTAAAACGACTTGTTCTGCTAGGTTTAGAAAAGTTGGAGGAACACTTATCAAAAAGTGCTATAAAAATAATTAGAAAATGAAAGACTAATTAAATGCCCGATTAAAATTTATTTTGGTCCTTTCGGTTTAGAAAAAGCATTAGGCTTTTCCACTTCAAAGTTAACAGATTTAGGCATGACTCTAGATGCAAAATTAAAATGGAAAGAGCATGCCAAAAAGAAAAAAGAAGAGTCAAACGTTACGAATTTCGGGCGTTCGATATGGATTCATACAGGATATTGCAAATAAAACTCAGCGATTTTATTTTTCTCCAACACCTTTGTTCAACTATAATTTCACTGTACATTGGTTAAATGACAACTGTCAATAGTGACGAATTTCGGGCGTTCGATATAGAATCGTACTCGATTTTGCAAATACAAGCTTGTACGAGTGTGTGAAGTTATCCCAGTATTTCATCCAAGAAATATAAAAAATGTTCATCAGGCAATACTAGTGATATCCCATCCCCGGATTTTTAAATTCATCCCAGACAAGTTTAAAATTACGCAAACCAAGATAATAGTTGATGAAATTATAAGAAGACAAGTTATTGATTTTAATTAATGGTTCCCAGGAACCTGAAATGTCGTCACCGATCTCGTCTGATTTCGATACATAATGATGACCTTAATCTACAAAAAAATCACAAGACCAACCGTATGTTTGGTGAGATTGGCGCAATAGGCCCATATATGAACAGCCCATTGAGTTTATGTTTGGATTATTCATTTAAATTAATGGTTCCCGGGATCCATGAGTATCGTGACCGATCTCTTCTGATTTCTACACGGTATCATGTCCGCTATCCAAAATAAAATTCCCATGACGATCCGTACGTTGAGATTGGCGCTAAAGTATCCTGAGATGGCCCATTTTCTATCGAAATCAGAAGAGATCGGTGACGACGTTTCAGGTTCCTGGGAACCATTATTCTAAATTTGAATTTTGGTGTTAAAAATGATTCGGCCAATTACACATATGACCTTATAGCGCCAATCCTAACATACGGATGGTCTTGGAATTTTATTTGTAGATAGTACCCATTATATCCCATCGATATCAAATTAAATCGATTACTTTAGGTTCCAGGGAACCATTCGTTTAAATCTAAAATGTATATTTTATTTAAAATGGGCCATCCCAGGATGCTTTAGCGCCAATCTCAAAATACAGATCATCATGGGAATTTTATTTTGAATAACGGTCATGATACCGTGTTGAAATCAGAAGAGATCGGTCATGACACTCGTGGCCGTACTCCATATACATAAACTGAATGAGCCACTCATATATAGGCCTATTGCGCCAATCTCAACATACAGTTGGTCTTGTGATTTTTTTTGTAGATAGAGGTCATCATCTTGTATCGAAATCAGAAGAGATCGGTGACGACATTTCAGGTTCCTGGGAACCATTAATTAAAATCAATAATTCATACATAAACTAAATGGATCTATTGCGCCAATCTCAACATAGGGCTTGTCTTCTTATCATTTTATCATAGATATTTCAAGAATAAACACTTTAGATTAACTATTATCTTGGTTTGCGTAATTTTAAAATTTTCTGGGATGAATTTAAAAATTCTGGGATGGGATATAGTATTGCCTGATGAGCATGGAATGTCATTATAAAATCGATGGTATTAAGAATTGTAATCGCCTCAATAAAATTATTGACTCTGACAAGATTCAAATTCGCGATCTTTGAGTTGGCTACACTTTGTGGTATATGTCTTAACCACTCGACCATCAAGTGTTATGCTTGTGTAGAGTAGAATTCGTAACAGTACCCCACTTTAAATCTGTTCGTCCCGAACAAACGCATCCAATGGCATATCGCTTTAGTCTATCGGTCTGCACGACTTGCCGCCCACCTCCGAAGCGTTCTTGCATCCGACACACATAGTCGCTGATCTTTTTGACAATTTTGTATGGACCTCTCGCTTCCTGGAATTCAGCCACACTAAGTCACCTCGTCGAAAATTGGAAAACCTCCCACTTTGCTCGTGTTGCGCTACCGATTTATTTCTGGTGCTCGTGCTTTTATTCTCTATACTGCGAATCAATCTCTGCCCATTCGTCGTCGCTTCTTGGCTACGATATTTATGCGGCCTCTTACTGCTTGATGAATTGAGCATTTCTCGGCTTCCTGGACGCTTCCCGCTACTGAATCATCATTTTTTACTCCAACGCGTGCCATATTTTCACGACTCCCCGTCTCTGCCGGACTCATCCTCAATAATCCCACTGTAATCTTCTGTTAGGCCTCTCCCAAGAATCCATTTGATCCATTTGATAAATCAATCGGTTCATCAATTTCTCTGGCCATGCATCGTCTTCTAGCCGTCCATAACTTTTCGCTTTTCAACTAACCATTTGCCTCTGGTCTCCTTTGGTTCTTGAACTCTCTGTGGTTTTCTTTATTCTCGATAGCTATTCCTCTTGCCAGTTTTCATGTTGCTCTCGTAGTTAGTAAAATAACTTCCCGCAACTGAAGCATCTTCTTTGACTTTTGATGTCAATTGGCTTTACACTTGACCGACCCAATTCTTCTTGATTCCGAACGCTATAGAAAATTTTTATCATTGCTCACTCTACCAGCGTCTCTCGATCACTGTAACGACATCCGAATTGAATTTTTGCTCCAATCTTGGTTCAGTGGATAAGCTTTCCGCGCCTGCGTTCTTTGTCAGACTCAACTCTGTATTCGATCGTAACATCTCCCTATCTTGGGATTCGTTTGCAACACATCATTCTTCAAAATTTGTGAACCTCTTTCTTTGTTTGTAAGACGGGTCTTCCAAAACTGTCATCGCCTGTTTTAATTTGACTTTCAATTTCTTTCTTGATTTTTAATTCGAACCCTTCCACTCAGGCGTCCTGAAACGACTTAATCACAGCTTTATTCTATTTCATTCTCTTGGACTCGTATAAGTTGGTCCAGTTTCTCGATCTGCACGTTCTGTTGTTTATCCAGCATGGCAAACTGTTAATCTTGCTGTTCAAAATGGAATCCAGCTTATCTAGTTTTCCGTTTATTCGCTCCAGCTGAAGCAGAATCTTATTCATCATGTTTCCTAAATCGAGTGCTAGTTTTTGTTGCTCGGCAAAAATGATTCCTTTGATCCGATTTCCCCATTTGTAAACTGCTTTTCGATAGGCTGAAAATTTTTATCTTTTGGTTCGTCAAGCATCATTTCTGATGGTGACGGTGACGGTGATCGTGATCGCTCTCTGAATGCATCGCTGTAACATTTTGCAGCCTCGACAATTACTCTTTCATATTTCCTTCGGTTGAAAATCCACGGCTCAGCAATATTTCTCTTAACTTCTGTGACTTGTGGAGAAGTTTATCTCTAGTAAGCTCAGTTTTGCTGCTATTTGCAAAATCCCTCTTCTGACATCAAAATTTACGAATTTCGACCTTATTAAAGTTAGCCGAAAGTTTCCAGCCGAAAACCAAAATTGTCGATAATTTAGATAGTGTTTTAGATTTTTCAGCCGAAAGTAACCAATTCCGATCCGTTGATTGATGCATTTTGCTAAAATTGTGTCTGGTCGATGTACGCGGCAAGAATAATAAATGGTAGTGTTTACAATTATGAAATTAATTTATTATGTTAACACGGTTGAAAAAATAATTTTTTCTAACCTACTGGCCCGGTTAAAGCTTTGGCGTTTGGATCGGGAGGTACCGGGTTCGAACCTCGATAGGAGCAGGATGCAAAGGGAATTTTCATCAACAGATTACGATCTTTGATAAAATGGAACACATCTATGACCCCCTGTCGGAGAGTGCAAAACTCATCGGCCGACCCATCTTCCATGCCAGTATAAGCTGGCTGCAAAACCTGGCTGGAACCCAGATTCAGGACGAGGTATTTGAGAATCTTTGGTTATAACGGAAATATGTTCAATTGCTAAAACCGATTCTCACACCATATAGATACGCTAGCAAAGCAAGTTAATCGCCTATCAAAAATCTTTAATAATCTCTTGATGGCACGTCGTAAAATTAGAAGTGCATTGCCAAAACATCAGAAACGTTCAATGTCTTGGGACCACTATAAATTTTATGATAAAGCCCATAAGTGTATCCTGCCATGAAATTATAAGTCACATAAAAGTCCTATTAGTGAGTTGGAAAACTGGTTGGTGCGTCGTTGATGACGACCAGCGATGTTTGGCGATACTGGGGTAGACGTACCCGTCTTACCTCCTAACATGTACGAAAGAAATAATAAAAGTAATGTAAAATTGTTTGCCGCTAACTCCGTCCAGATTAATATCTATTAGGTTAGCACACGTTATTTTGACTAAGTACTGCCATTTCTCACAGAATTTTCTCATCAGTTGCAAGGATGTATTGATCATCAAAGCATATCATCAGTTTCAAATTAACGGAGATGATATCCGAGTTCACTAGGATGACGTTTGGCCTTAGGAATGCGGCCCAGATATTTCAAAGGTGCATTCATGCTATTTTACGAAACAAAACGACCGTTGACGAGACCTTGTTATACGAACTGAGAATATAACCCTTAAGAGTTCAATTAATTTTGACAGTCTAGCAAAAGGAAACGAATAAGTCTCTTTTATTCCAAAAATTTTCAATATTTGCATCTGGCAATGAAAGTTCGTGCGATATTTCTATTGATATAGGAATATACGAGCAACAGCAAATGAGGTGACAAAAAGTTTGTTTGGCCTAAAATGAATAGGAATATTAGGAATATTGCTAGAGCTTGCATTTCATGCCAGAAATCGAAAGTCTCTAGACACGTTGGAGACCTAACGTCCGTTGTAGGATAATATGCTATTGCTAGTAAATGTTTAGCGAATGACGAATTTCATCAGAACATCATAGGTTGTGGCATACCAGCTATAGTATATACGGGGGGCCATCTGTTGGCTTGTTTGAACGATTTGGTTGAAATTTTGAAATCTCGTCAATCTGTTATTTCGCGTCACGAAACAATTATGTTTTCGTTTGACGAGCATTTCGAAATATTGAAAACTTTTTTCGAAAGTCTTTGTTGTGTAGCCGAAAGCGTGCAAATTTTGAAAAGAATGCCAAGCGGAACCGCTGTATTGAAATTGGAGAAGTTTGAGAAAGGTTTTCGGTTGAGGTTTATAGTCTAGAACAAAATCAATCGACCTCAACTCAACGCCAATCGCAGCAACTGGCCATTAGTAGCACTAGCCTGAGGGGAATACTGCACAGATTTGCGGAACAGTCGCACATCATCGTAGACAAGCCAATACGTTCGCCAATAGTAACTGTTTCACGTGGATTTTGGAGTGGTGGCATAACTGGCCCATTTGTATTCAAAAACTCTGCTGGAAACATTCGATATTTGTGTGTGTAATAATGAATAACGTGTACAGACAAATGGAGATCTAGTACTGTGGGCAAAAAATAGTAAGACTGTTCATAATTTTAAAATTCTTTATTTATTTCTCCAAATCTATTTCGTTCCCCCTCAAAGTAATCCCCCCGGCCTCAATATACTCAATAGCCAACGATTTTTCCAATCCTCGAAACAGTTGTTAAAGTCAATTTCCGGAATAGCCTCCAATGTGCGTAGCGATTCACGTTTAATGTCTTCAATTGACTCAAAACGGTTTCCCCGGAGTGGTCGTTTGAGTTTGCTGAACACCCAGAAGTCACACGGAGCTAAACCAGGCGAAAACGGTGGTTGCGGAACGATATGAGTGGAATTTTTGGCGAAAAAATCACGTAAAACCAATGCAGTATCAGAAGGTGCATTATCGTGTTGCAAAAACCAAGAGTTGTCGACCCATAATTCCGGCCTCTTTTTACGAATAGCTTCGCGCAAACGACGCATAACACTCACATAGTATTCCTTGTTGACAGTTTGGCCGGTCGAGGAAGAAAACTGTCAACATCACCTTGATTTTTGATTTACTTTGACGTGGTTTTTTCTGCTTCGGCTCACCTTTGGCACGATATTCGTAGATTCATAGATCCGCATTGTTTCACAGACGTCAACGCGTCGCTGTTTTACCAAAAAATTGAGTGAATTTGGAACCAATCGTGCTTTCACTTTTCTTAGGCCCAAATGATCTTTCATAATGGTTTTCACTAATCCTTCCGATATTTCAACGATGCCAGTAAGGTTTCTGACTGTTAATCGTCGATTCTCGAGCACCAATTCCTTGATTTTATTAACGTGTTGATCTTCAGTTGATGTTGATGGCCATCCTAGACGTGGTTCGTCGTCAACACGTTCTCGACCCTCTTTGAACAATTTGTACCAATCAAAAATACTTGCTCGCGACATACATTTATCACCGAAGGCCGTTTTGCAACATTCTGATTGTTTCGGCACCACAAAATTGATTCCGCAGACGCAATTTAATGGAACTTCTTTGTTGAATAATTTCACTCATTGTAAAAATCGCCGAATGCACTTTTTGTACTTCAGAAAGACAAGCGTATACTAAACACTAATGACTATTTTTATGTGACATTTGGCACAGATGTCACAGACCATACCAACATAGAAAAAAAAATATTTCGACGAATGGTTTTCCGCGCGAAATTTAAATTAAAAAGTCTTACTACTTTTTGCCCACAGTAGTATACCGGTGCGTCGATGACAGTAATGGGGTCAGCAGTGTTTTTGATGCAATTTAAGGTTTGCCATTGACTAAAGTCTCAAGGCAGTATATTGTGACTAACGGTAAAAGCTTGGACATTGTTGGAAAAGTAATTGTTCAAGTTAAATATGGTTTAAAGGAAGAACAATTGGGGCTATTTGTGTTTCGAGCAGCGTGATGTAAGGCTGGTGTACGAAATTTCGCGGGTTTTTTAAAGACGTCAATGAAATAAAAGTGATCTACGAGAACTGTTTAAAGTTTGCTGTCTCTCAAAAGAGAACATTCTTCGGAATTTTCCAAACAGCCTACAGTTATGAACAATTTCAAGGCAATCATTTCCATGAAATATGATACATAACCGATATTTTGCAAGCCTTATTCTGTGCCATATATATTGAAACCAAAATTAAAAATGGAACCAAGAAAAATGGTAAGAACTGGTGTGTTAGTTCTTATTCAGCACAGTGAATGGGCGTGTCACCTTTGTGGTAGTTCCATAGAAAGACAAGAGTTTCCAAATTTGAGTCGACTTCGGTGTCGCATCACTACCCGTTTCACGGTTTCATTTGGCAAGTGAAAACAGCAAAAGACCCGGTGGGACTGTTCACTCACATGGAGTTATTGCGATATACAAGACTCATTTACGGTATCTCAAGTGCACGAACAATTTGTATGTATAAACAGAAAAGGATATGTGTTTCGTTTGGATCAGGAGTTGTAACGACGCATTTGTAAAATGTAAAAAGCAACTAAGCGCCCTTAACCTGTTGGTTCGTTATGATCCAAACACAGAATTGTACCTCTAGTGTGATGCCAGTCGTGACAGTTCGCACTCTATAAAGCAGTCATAAGACCTGTTCTGGCTTTCGGAAGCTAGAACTGGACCATGACCTCTAACTATTATAAATTGCTATCTACCTTCGAATGGAAGGTCAGTCGTTCAATCTTTGGTTCAATTAAAGTTGTAAATAACGAATATCGGATTCGTATGAACCGCGAAATAAAGCAAGTTCTCGGAGGTAGCGATATCATCGGATTCATCAAGTCTCCACAACAACGAATGATTAATAAAGTGTTCCATCACCAACCATAGTCGGTATGCATCGTAGAAGAAGATCCCGACTGCGCTGGCATGATGACGTTAGCGATAATAGTCGGGGTCTCGCTCTTTCGTTCTAGTGGCAGATCATTAAGCTTTAATGGCTCTGTGTGATGTAAAATAACGAAATATCCAACACCACGGCCAATAGACTAAACAAGACGTCACGCTAGGTAAAATAATATGAATATGGAACCGTATTTCAAACGTAAAAATGAGCTCATGTCCGAAAGTGGATGGGTAGTGTGGGGAAACTGTATCGTTATACCATCATCGTTACAATATTATGCATATATTATGATTGCTACGCGAAGATCATCCTTAAGTCTTGAGAACGAAAATTTAGGTAAGGACTGCGTGCTGGTGCTCAACATATAATGTAATGATTTGGGATGTGTGTTAGTTGGTAACAGATAACAGCCCATAGATTTTGTCAATGCAATGCCTTATCATAATTGGTGCACAAAAGTTCAGCAAACGTGCCTCAATCTAATTAATGGCTTGGCAAACCTAGCCGTGCAAACTATGAAGAAAAGTCTTCGGAAGTCGTTGTGGAATAAAAAAGCGTCATCAGTAGACGAGCTACAGCGTGGCTACGGTCGGTTATCGAAACACTTCGAGATCTTCAAATGGTGAAACTCTATCCAGTTTTTTGCTAAAATTCGACGCGAAGACAATTCAATTAATTTTAATACTTCTAAGCCATTTGCACAAAATTAAAAGGTACATACGAGTATATTCGTTTAAACGCAACATACAGCAACTTGGAACCGGGTATGTTGTTTTGGGACTGCCTCATTACGTAGTCATGGCTGGATAACAGATACGAAGCATTCATCAGAACCAGATTAGGTTTAATGAAGGTGATAATCATAGAATGATTCGACGGCCTGGAGTATGAACGAGCTGGGATTAAATGGCTGTTAAATGTTCCCAATAACATATCTCCATATTGCACTAATTGTTTTTTACATGGCACAAAAACGATGTGCAATAAAAAATATCATTCGTTATTTGCAAAATTCGACACCACCAGTTGTTACATAAACCAGGTCAAACATTAGAAAAAACGTATCGATCAGCACTTTGGAGGGAAACAAACAACAATTGTGAAAATCAACCAAGCATTAGAAGGTGCAACACTAACAATACATATTCGACAAACGCAATCCTAAAAATTGATCCTAAACCTTATCCATTATCAAAGAATATTAAACGCAGCAGCCTATTTGAACTACCAACGATGATTTTCTGAAAGGAACAGATGGATGCATAATGACTTGATCGATATATGATATCGAACCAACCAAAACTTCGAACTGGGTCATCCGCCGCACCCAATAACTTCGTTTTATTCCCGCAAATCAAATAAAAGTTGCGGGGTCAATGTATGTCAACACCTGAAGAAGCGGTTGATGCGTTTAAAATGCATGTTTTGGAGGTATCTCAATCGGAGAAGAAAATATGCTACGAAAATGGTTCAAACGAATTCAAAAGTGTATTGATCTTCATGGATAATATTTTGAAAACCAATAAAGCCATTTTTGATAAATAAATATTTGGTTTTATTTTTCTAATCTCGCAATATAAAAGGAAAGCTCCATATTTCGACCAAACTCAAGTCAATATGATCAAAACAACCAAGTGAGACAAAGATTAGTTAAAGTCGATGAAGAATCCGACCACTAACATAAAATTGCACCATATGATTCCTGTTACAACTCGTGTTCTCAGTTTGTATTGCCAGAAAAAAACATTAGAGTTACCAAACATTCATGGAACAACAGCAGTCTATTATCTCAAATTAAGTACAGCGCTGACATCACCGAGGAAAATGTCTCTTATTGAACTACTTTACGGGATAAAATAGAACTAAGTAAATTGTAATCCTAAAGCGATTTACCAAAAATGCTGGAGAACAAGATAATAAATACCCTGAGGTGAATCCTCTATATAATTAAGCGATTTTTACTTTCCGTAAATATCATTTCATTTTAGAAGTGCTTAAATGAAGAAGTGAACTTATTGCCTCAACTTACTGAACTAAGTGCTCTTCCTTAACTAAGTAGTATTTGTGATAAAGCGAAGCGATTTGATGTACTGCACTATAGGAATTTCTTAGATTCCACTTCTATCATCGACCACTTCAAGAAATCTTTTATAAAAATACAATCATAAAACCTGTCATTCTATAATCAAAACATAAGATACCACCAATTGATTTCACCTTCAACGTACATAACATAACATCTCGTCGCAAAACAATCATTAAAATGGAACCGGAAATCACGAAAAAAATGTTGTCAATTCAATTTATACAAAAAAAAAACTTCGATCGATCGGTTTGCAATAATTTAAACCAAATACGAATTCATCAAGCCAAAATATTTTTGCTCTGCGTACATACGTCTTAAGTTTCACATGTCGTCTTAATATATTTTTTTTGTATTACGTATTAAGTCAGTAAACGCCATCTGTTTAATATTTTTTTTGTATTTCGATTACCATAAAAATCAAGTTTGGTTTTTAGATCGGGCAACAAGTTGAGTTTGAGACATTAAACGTGTATCCATATTGGCAAAGTGCTAAAATGACATTTTTTTTAAAATTTACTGAATATTCATCATGAAACTGACAAAAAACCGCGAATCTGATTGATTGGTAATTAGGCCATTGGTAAACAAGAACAAGTATCGTACAAAATTGTCTCTACACGTAAAAATGTTGATCTTTGTGTTTAACTAAGTATTTCCATGAAATCCAAATGCCAATTTGTGAAATTACCTAAACGTACAAATTACAGTGCTGCACTGGGACAGGTTAATAAATTGCTTGACCAAAAACCTGCGACAAATGCGGTGAAAATTCTTCAGAATATTTAATCGAAGCAAAAAACACTTTGCAACCTCTATACGAGTAAATATCATTAAATTTAATTTCTATAATTATTTTGTTTTCTAAACTATTTGTAATTGAAATGAAATGTGGAATTAAAAAAAATATATTTTTAAGGAGATGAAATGTAAAAAGATGGAACAAAGAAATTATGGAATCTTTGGTCAAAAGAATTTTTTCCGTTTTGTTTTATTTATTTAGTTACTTCGCGGTTCTGCCTTTTATATTATGTTGTATATAGGCTGGGATAGTTGCGTACCACAAAAAATATTGATCGATGATGTTCAATATGAACAATTATTATTTTCTATTATTTATTTATAATTTAATTGTATATGTGTGGTATAAAGCCCAGCAATTTGTATTTGCGCTGACGAGGAAGAAATTAATCTGCTGGCAATTACATTTTATATCTATGATTGATCTACCAGCGTTTGCGGGATGCAAAATACAGCGGTAAAATTATTTGATGTGTGCCCAGCAAAATGAAAAATTAATATTCATACTGACTTCTCATCATCATAAATACGATTAGTTTAGTGAATGATAATCCGATAATAAATGGGTTTTTAAAAAACTGCTTGTAATTGCAGTGATATACCTTCACCTTGTCTGTATATACCTGGGTAAATATCTTGATTTTCGTATTCGAATTTCTCCGCGACTCTTTTAACCAATTACAGATCAGCTCCGACCCACTGACTCAATTTACATGAAGTTTATGAAAATTCAGTTATTCCGACAAATTACGCACATTTAAGTACATTTTTTTTAATTGTTTACGTTATTTTGACCATCTTAGGGGGGTATATACTAACCTGGGTATATAATTCATTGCTCAAATATTTTGAATAATGTTCTCATACATTTTATTAAATTTTTGCCTAATTTAATTGTTATCAGAGATGGGCGATTACGCGTCATCTACTAAATTTTACGTTATTGCGTAAACAACTCGTCGACAAAGTAGACAGACAACATCGACAACCAATTTTAATTTCACCAGTAGTGATTGAATGATCAACATATTTTTAATTTCTGTTAACATAGTTCCAAATAACTTATATTGTGTACCTCACACCATTTTTTCGTTAATACTATGTGCCTGACATCGATTTTTTGTCTAAATTTCTAACTATAAAATTATAATATGAAGGTGAGTTCATAACAGTCAAATATCTATAATAGTTTTAAACCAAAATATTCATAATATTTAACAAACTTTAATTGAACTCCAGACACGATTTGATTTGCGCCATCCTTGAAGGTCTAGTGCGTACCTACCATTAATTTTGCGATAAAAAAATTGGCGTGAGACAAACAGTCTAATAGTAATCGATACGAAATACGTCTAATCGATAATAAATACTTTGACAATTAATAAAACACAAATTAACTTAACGAATTAGAATAAAATTTCAGTGCATTAGGATTTACGCCATCTATTGATAACTGGTATGAACTAATATCACGTTAGTTTATACTTTGCGCCTGATGCCGACTTTTTGTCTAAATTTCCGATTGATGGTTATTTTATACTACTCGTTCAGAGATCGCGCTAAGCAAATCACGTCTGAAATTAAAATTTGCTTAATAAAGTAAAGTTTATCAATTTAATTTCCAAATTGTTTCGAATTATTGATAAGTCCGAGCTAAGTTTGCAGGTTTTGGTTTCTGAACCTTAGAGACACATATCATTAATTTGTAAGAACTGACCATCAATTTACCTAGTCGTAAATTTAGAAAAAAAGTCGGCGTCAGGCAATGGCTTTAGTCAGTAATTTAATCGAAAAAATTGGTAACAGGCACAAAATATTAGGGGTTTTAATTATGTGTGTCTGACACCTAGGTAACACTTTTTAATGCATAAAGTAGATAACACAGTCCTCTATGTATTACAAAAAAAAATTCATCATAAAAGTTAGATGGTTTTCTAGTAATATTCTTGTTGTATTAAGTTCTGTTATTATACAGGAATATTCAGAACTGTTGCGAACTACGTTTTTTTGTGATATGCAATTTCATCTAAGATATTTAATTTAAAAAAATAAAATTTAATTTTTAATTAAACAAAATTTGACTTAAGCTATCGCGACCTCGATCAACTGTTTTTAAAAAAAAACGCGGCTAAAATTGCTGTCTAACTAAATTAATGGTTAGTTCATGCTAGTCATTGATAGATGTCTCTAATATTCAGAAACCAAATTATGTTCGTTATTCAATTAATCTTAATTTATTTAGCAAATTTTATCAAACTAAATAAATTTTTTATTAAACATAGCTGCATAATATAAAAAAATGATCGTTTGAAAACCATAACTAAGAATTCAAAGTATATATAGATTTTGTTGACCTCTACTGACATTTGACCAAACTAAAAAAATATGGAGTTAAATTGAACTAGAAATGTTTTGTTCACTGAACTGACAAATATTTGTTTTAAGCTTAAATTAGCTGATGTATTTCTTCCTTAAATATATAGTGAGCCAACTAAATATGAACCAGATACATTAGGGATGAGACCGAATTGGATGATGGAAATGGGTGTTAAATTAAAATTTTTATTTGTGGTGGAATTTTAAGTGTGTTCATCATACCGATATTTGTCACCAAGATGTTGCTCAGGTTGACCATGTTACTCACTATAATGAACGTTTAACGTTGACTGTTGTAAAATTGCGTTATTTTACGCCCAATGAGGATTACTTTAGGTCAACATATTATTTTATTATAATAACTAATAATTTACGTGTTTCGAGTGAGAGACGAGTACCTCGATAGACAGTAACTTTGTCAAAAATAACGAAAAAATTTAGATTTTAACGTCATTTCTTAAGTTGTTGATGTTGTCTACATTGTCGACGTGAGGGACGGAGAAAATCGCTATGTAATCTACATGGTGCGTAGATTGAATTGCGTAATCTACCTCGACCAACCCTGATTATCATCTGTAATTTCAAGCATACTTCAGTGGTCATTGTATTTCCAAAAATCAATAAATAATTCAAAAAAATTAATAAATAATTATAAAAAGTATTCAGTACATTAAAAATTAAGAGCTAATTGTTTAGATGGCATTCCTGGCATTTCGTTTGCGTAAGGCTGTGTATTTGGCAAATGGCTTTCAAGCACTGGACACAAACTTTTCTTGTGGCGTGGGTCTCTTTCGTTGTTCTTCCTTATAGCACATATAGCATGCACCTTTGTGTGTGTGTCGACCAGACGCATCTCTATCCATTAGATCATCGGGAATGAATGGGGCACTCTGTGGCTCTTGAAATTCCCCAATAGAAACTCCTAAAATACATTGTAAGGCACTTGTAGTTGCAAAATAACCCATAAGCCGTGGATTATGAGCTCGTTTCTTTATGATAGGCATACAAAAGTGTTCCCCTAATTCTTCAAGAAACTGCCTACGACGACCAGTTTTTACATTGTGCTTGACGGATGGATTATTTTCTGTGAATATTATGTAAACTACGAGCCCCGCAATGCCAATAATATTAAAGAGCATTGCCAGCGGCCAGCGGTTGGTGTCCATTGTGTCTACTGAACCTTTAGTTGGATTGTAATATAAAATAATGTCTGGTTTACATTTTGGACCGGAAACGCCTGTATCATTATGCTGCGTAGATAGTAACACAACAGACTTATTGATTTTTGAAACGTAAGAACATAAAACAGTTTTTTCTCCAAACCCTCTAGATTTTGATGCTTTGAACTCAGGAACGATACAGGCTTTGTTTTTTTCATAGTACCAACTATAGAAAGGTTCCATCCAAGTAAGTCTTTGGCTAGAGGAAGAGACGTAAAAAATTGTCAACGGTTACATTCCTTCCAGTATTTTTTTATCGGGTGACTAAATCTTTGACGACTCGCTCACCCTGATTTTTTTCTCTCATGCTTCCTGTTTTACCAGTAATATTTGTCCATTCAAGGGGTAAGCTGTATCAGAATCGCAAGCCCACCAAATTTTAATCCCATTCTTTGCGGCTTTCAAAGGTATATATTGCGTGAATTTCGTTCGCCCTCTAAAGGGGAACAGCTGGTTATAGGTGCTGCCTTATCGGTTTCTAGTCTAGATTGTCTAGTGGCATCGCAATCAAACCGAATAAAGCGAGTTAAATTTTGGAATCGTCGATCGGACATAGTTGCTCGATACAGGGGGTAAGAATTTTGTTTCCAAAGTTGTCGAACTGCCCACATCCAATTATAGATCTTTGCGTACCGATCACAATAAGAATTCCTATATAGGCCAATAGCTCATCCTCCTCCTTTAATGGCACCCAGATCATTGGTTTTTTATTCGAATTTGTCGCATTCCATTTGCTAAATTCTTTTTCCGTCTTCCTATTTGTATGTCTACAAATTATGGTTTGCATCGACATGTCAAACAAAGCGCAAAATGTGTCCACATCGCTTAGGATTATGTTATGTGCCAATTACCGCTGTAAGTTTGGCGGAGATTTTCCCCATTTAGGCCCATCTTTTCCGATGTAAAAAACCTCAAAATCCTGATTTGATTCGTGATTGGCATCCTCTTCATCAACAATATCCACACTCAAAAATTGTCATTATCTTCTGTTTCAGAGTCAGAGCTCTCGATTAATTCCGCCATTACATGTTCCTCTTCTGCATCCGATTCATCTGAAGCTAAATTCTCCACAACATTTCGCAAATATTCTTGCCGTTCCTCATACAAGAGTCTAATCATTAATGAATACGTTTTACATACAGTCTGGGCCACATTTTAGAATATAGTACATAAATTGAAGTATGTTTAGTGACCTTGCCAGTTGAGCACTCGAGAGATATTTTATTTCACTTTTCAAGATGTTAAACCAACTAAAACTGATCAAGATGTTATACCAACTAAAACTAACGTAATGGTTTGTGCTAATCGTTAAAACCTAGGTGGCTTTATCGATCTAACTGTTTTTTGGAGTACGATTAAAAAATTTAATATTTTCTCTGTCAAAGGAATAGTGTTATGGTTATGTGAGTACCAGTTCACTGTGACATCGAGGGGAATGCGATTGCTAGTTCTCTGGCCAAAACTAAATTCACAGCTAAAACTTATTGGTCCTGAACCTGGTGTTCCATTACCATATAACCGTGCAAGGCTGCAATAAAAACAATTATTTTTGGGCTTGATAAGACAGAAGTGGCTTGCCACTCTTACTTGTCGCACTGAGAATCGCTTTATCATTAAACCAAGCCGTAAGTTAGCCAAATATGCGATTGCTCTAAAGAATCATCAAATGATTCTTGTGGCTATTTAAACAGGTAAACAACATCTACACCGTATGACAGTGGCTCTGAACCAAGCACGGGAAGTATGCTTGGAAGGAATTGATGATAGTACTCATTATATGTGTAATTACCCTGCAATTGCCAGGATAAAGTCGCGCTTATTTAATGATTGCTATATATTGCAGAGCAATACCTGCATTCCATTCCTTGGTTCAAGTTCTTACAGTTTGTCACTTTAAGCAGAGCGCTATTTGGTCCTTCGATGGAATCTCCGGTTTGCCCCATGGGCTCTTTGAGACATTGAGTTGTTGTTTCATATTTGTAGGTTCCAGCCAATTTAAAAAAAATCAATTTTAGAATTTTGGCCAAAACTCATTTTAGAATCCCTATAGGGATTCCTATAGGTTATAACCTATTGGTTAGGGATTAGAAAAGGCGAAGATAGATGGAACATTATAAAATTTTAAAATTTCTTTACTTTGGAGGTCAATCAATTTGTCAATAAGGATTACAAAGCGGTACAAAAATGAATTAAAAGTTTCAGTTGGTTATAAAATAAAAACAGAAATTCTCTTAGTATGACGTCAGCTATTTAAAAAGTACCATACGTATTGGTTACCTGTACGAATTTTGAGATATTGGCGAGAAACCGAAAATAATTTATTTGGCTGAAAGATATTTAAATTTTTCTTAGCGAATTCTAATCGAATTCCAATCCAAAAGTCAAATACATTCTGCACAACTATTTTTATATTTACTTGTGAAGAAAAAAACGAGAAGCAGCTTATCATTGACTCATTTCAGAACCCTGTTCAAAATATATATATTAGAATTACAATATAGACCTGCGAAGCAAATTTCACAATTATTGATTAAGAATTAGTCAAGTTCTCTCCAGCACAGTCAAATATACGAATTTCCTTCAAAATACATTTTAGAATGACGATTAAAATGGAGAACTTCATCTAAAATTTATATTTCTACAAACCAAATTTCATAAGGATTGGTTATGCAATGGTCCCAAGTTTGGTTCAGCATAAACCATATCCTAGAATTTTGTCCAAAACTCACTTTAGAATACTTAACCAATACTACAATCCAAATTTCATAATATTTCGTTAAGAAATGGCGGCATTTATCTCCTAACTTTATAAATTTTCAAAATTCCATATACCTTGTTGGTTTACTTTGGAATTCAAACAATTTTGTGTGTTCCTGTTAAGACTTTCTGTTATGAAAAAGAAGTACAAGACATTGTCGTTTGTGATAGTACTGCCACTTGTGGCGAGTAGCGTAATCCCTTATTTTCCGCTGATAATGATTTTTAACTCGGGTACCTTACAGGTACTCGGTACACTGTAAAAACATATTTTTTAACGAGACATATATATAAAATCAGAAAGAGATGAGAAGTGCTATCCCTTTCTAAAGAATTATCCGTTTCCGATATTTTTCAAATTGGAATTTTATAAAAAAAATAGTAAAAAATCCACGGAAGACTGAATTTATTACAATGTGTAATTTCTTGTATCTTAAATTTTGCCTATTAACAAAAAGGTACTAAGCACTGTTCTAAGATGTGTCAAACAAGTTAAAAAAGCGATAGTTATAAACTGTCCATTTGCCATGTCCCTGCGGTTTCCCCAATTTCCAATATTTTATTTGATTGGTATGGCCCAACGCATTCACTTGTTTGAGTAGTTTATATGTTGACTAAGAATATGAAGAACTCTGGAATTCTTCTAAGACGTCATCAGCAGATTAAAATAGCTCCATGTACAAAGTAATTAATAGTATATATGCCATGTCCCGGCGGTCTCTAATTTGTAAGGCACAACGCTTTCACTTGTTTGAGTAGTTTATATGACGACTAAGATTATGACGACCTCAGGGATTCTTCTAAGACGTCATCAGGAGGTTACAATAGCTCAATGTACTAAGTAATAAATGGTCTATATGCCATGTCCTGTCGGTCTCAACAATTTTAATTTTTTATTTAATTTGTATGGCCCTACACTTTTACCTGCTTGAGTAGTTTATACGTCGACTAAGATTATGAGGATCACAGGGATTCTTCTAAAACGTCATATATGCCATGTGTGTCGACAAGTGAATGTGTTGGCCATACAAATTTTAAAAAAAATTTAAAATTGGGAGACCGCCGAGACATGGCATATAGACTTTTTATTACTTAGAACATGGGGCTATTGTAATCTTCTGATGACGCCTTAGAATAATCCCTGTGATCCTCATAATCTTAGTCGACATATAAACTACTCAAACAGGTAAAATCGGTGTGTCATACAAAATAAAATAAAACATTTGAAATTGGGGAGACCGCTGGGAAATGGTATATACATCGTTTATTACTTAGTACATGGGGCTATTTTAACCTTGTAACCTTTTAATGACGTCTTAGAAGAATTCGCGTGGCGCTTATAATATTATTCGAAGTATAAGCTACTCAAACAGTAAAATCTTCATGTTATACGTAATTACGAGTATTTAAAAATTCAGAAATCGGGGAGACGTTATATAATATGGCATAATATGGCATATGGGCTTTTATCACTTGAAACTACAGGAATACCTCGCATAGTACTGCTTCGATCAGTACGGTTTCTCTATAGTAATTTAAATAAAATTTTCGGTATTTCCCCCTTGATTATGGATACATTAGCGACCGCGTGCCCATAGACCAAAATTGTTAGTTTTCGATTTTTAATCGTAGAGTAAGGTTAACTTTTGGATAATTAGGTTTTAATTTTTAATTTAAAAAATAAAATGAGTGAAAAAAGAAAGTGTGAAAGTGACTCTACCACCAAAAAACGGAAATAGCTCAGTTTAGAACAAAAGCTTAATGTTATTAAACTTCATGAAGAAGGTGCTTCTTTTGCTAAAATAGGAAGAGAAAAGGGAATGAACGAGGCGTCAGTTCGAAAAAATGTGAAAAATAAAGATCCAATACAAATCGCAAGGTATAGCTACAGCGTCTTATTTGTCAAAAGTAGTGACCAGAATTAGAAGCCCTCGAATAGTTAACATGGAGCGGCTATTATCTATATGGATAGAAGGCCTTAATCAAAAACGTATTCCACTTAGTCAAATGGAAATTCAAGCAAAAACACTAAGTCTTTACAAAGACTTGCAGACTAATGATGAAGTAGAAAATTAAGGTGCGGGAGCTAGTGAAACTTTTACGGCAAGTCGTGGATGGTTTTTTCGATATAAGGAACGAACTGGTATTCTTAAACAGACTGCTTTAAGATATCCAGAAAAATTTTCTGAAATTATAGAAAAAGGTGGCTACAAAGATGAACAAATATTCAACGTTGACGAGACGGGATTATACTGGAAAAGTTACCGTCACGCACTTTTATAGCAGTCAATGAGAAGTCATGCCCAGGATATAAAATCTCAAAAGATCGTTTTACACTATTATTAGGTGGTAATGCAGCAGGAGATTTTAAACTAAAACCGATGCTTGTATACCGTGCGGAAAATCCTCGAGCTCTTAAGGGTTTATAAAAAAATAATTTGCCAGTATTGTGGCGTTCAAATGAAAAAGCGAGGGTCACCAAAATTGTATTTGAAGATTGGTTCACGAACTATTTTTTCCCTACAACAATACGATATTGTCGAGAAAATGGGTTGGATTTTAAGATTTTATTAATTTTAGATAATGCTCCAGGTCATTCCACCGGTCTTAGCGATTTAAATGAAAATGTTCATATAACATTTTTCCACCAAATACGACATCGTTACTTCAACCTATGGGTCAAGGTGTCATTGCAACATTTAAGAGCTATTATTTACGCCGAACTTTTTCACAAGCCATTAAAGCAACAACAGGAGAAAATGCGCCTACTTTAACAGAATTTTGGAAGAGTTACAATATTAGAAATTTTATCGAAAGTCTAGGCGAAGCATGGCATGAAGTGACACCAAACAATATAAGAGCCGTTTGGAAAGATATCATACCGCATTGTGCTAATGATTTTATTGGTACTTAATAAACACATTAAAACACTTGTTTATTATTTCGCACAAAATTTTTTTTTTTTTTTTTTTTTTTCCAAAAATTTTTAAAAAATTACTCGATTAATTTCGACTTGTTAGGTCATCATCAGGAGTATCTACTGATTGGTAAAAATAAAAATTTAGTTATATATAGTAGAAATAAGCAAAATAAAATCAAAGAAGGAGGGACGACATAGAGCTTAATATAATTCTACAAATAGCAACGAATAACGGATATGCAACTAAGACTATATTAAAGTTATTAAATAAAAAGCTAAAGCGCAAAGCTCTAACGGGTATTTATCCACCGGATAATCCAACGCAGGAAAATTGGCGTCGCTTAGAGTATATAGGAAAAACTAGCCAACGGATTAGCAACATCGTGTCCGATTATACCAATATTAATTTTGCTTTTTATAATAATAACACAATAAAGAAAACGGTTTTTAACAATAAACCTAGAGTTGATCGCCTTTCCAAATCTGGTGTTTATAGGATTAATTGCAATGATTGTAGTTTCTCATATAGTGGACAGACTGGGCGCAATTTTGGAGTTAGAGTTAAAGAACATTTATCTGGTTGCAATCAATCAACGTTCCATAATCATTTAACTTTAGAAAATCATACAGCTAGCTTAAACAATTTAGACATATTACATATACAACCTAAAAGCAGACGTTTAGATACCTTAGAATCTTACGAAATTCGAAAATCCATATTCCTTAACCAAGATATCCTTAACGAACAGAGAGAAATCCGTTTCTCACCAATTACAGATCCCGCCCTGTTTTATTCTCACGATCTTAATAATATGACTAATACGTCGGGTAATTAAATGCACTTCAATATACCTTGAATTTTGTTACTCAACCGATAAGTAATCGCTTACCTGCTATTGCACCCCTCCCCTTTTTTATTTGTCATTTTTCCGTGTAAACAACAGATGGTTGGAACGATCAATAGATTAATTTTTATTGCCTATTTTTTGTCCCTCCTTCTTTGATTTTATTTTGCTTATTTCTACTATATATAACTAAATTTTTATTTTTACCAATCAGTAGATACTCCTGATGATGACCTAACAAGTCGAAATTAATCGAGTAATTTTTTAAACATTTTTGGAAAAAAAAAAATAAAAATTTTTGTGCGAAATAATAAACAAGTGTTTTAATGTGTTTATTAAGTGTTAATGTGTTTCGCCAAGTACCAACGGCGCATAGTGTTAAAAGGATTTTATTGGTTTTGAGACGCATTTTTCGGAAGCTACCAATAACATAGTGGAGCTTGGACATCAACTTGGTTTCGAAGATCTGGATTCTGACAATGTAATGGAATGCATTCAATTTAGCACGAACGAGCTCGATAATGAAACACTTATTAACATAGGCGAGCAACGAGCTTATGAAGAACAGAATGACAACTCAGACCACGATGACCGTGATGAAATGTCTGCAGTAGATTTAACGGCTGAACAGCTTTCAAAAATTATTGGAATGGTCGAAAAAATTTCAGATCATATAATGGAAGTTGATCCTAATATCGAACTTAGCATTACATTTCGTCGAACAATAAACAATGCAATTCGTTGCTACAAAGAATTGTATGTAAATATGCCTATTGTAAATAGGCACATAGGGCCCGAGTGCCTCGATTAGTCCGGTTTCAAATAGTACGGCAAAATGGTGGAACCGATTAAACGTATACTATGCGAGGTATTCCTGTATTTTATTGACTTGATGGCATATTATAACAATCTTTCAAACCAAAGCATGTTTTTTCAAAGCAGTTTTTTTCAAAAAATTTACACTCAAAATTCTTATTAGAAATTAGTTAACCGTGGTACACTAATACAGGTAGTCAGAGGAGTCCAACCCTTTTTATTTGTACGAGCTATACTAATTTGAATAGGCTCCAATGTCTACCATTCGATAATAGTAGTGGCTATATTGCGGAAACTCTAAGATGGGCAGTTAATTGGGTGTGTATGATCAGCTCTCACACCATATTTTTGTCAACATATCAAATTTTGTCAGAGGAGTCCAACCCTTTTTATATGTACGGCCATATTTTTGTCAACATATTAAATTTTGTCAGAGGAGTCCAACCCTTTTTATATGTACGAGCTATACTAATTTAATTAGGCTCGAATGTCTACTATTCGATAATAGTAGTGGCTATATTGCGGAAACTCTAAGATGGGCAGTTAATTATGTGTGTAGCCTCAATCGGTAAATAGATAAATCTTTGAAAACATTAATATTTGCATATCAGTATATTTTTTGATTGGTTTTAATTAGAAATATTAACTGAATATTAGTTAACGTTTTTTTTCGTATAAATTAATTGTATTTTAAATAAAGATTATTTTCTTACACTTTTACAAATGTTTTTTGTGTACGCTACACTTTTTGTTAATTTGTGTAGCTATACTTTTTATTAACGTTAGAAACTTCACACCGGTTCACGCCCGTGTTTTCATAATGTTCATTTTCGCTCATTTTTTATTTGTGTTTTCATGCGATCGCTCAAGCTTGTATTAACCTTAGCAAGGGTTGCCTAACGTGGTGATGAAGTTGTTTTCGTGTATATGTACCCCCAAAATTTATTGTTAGAACCCAAAAAACTTCTTGTATTGTCACATCAAATACTTCTCCTTGCCTGTTAACGAATCGTTTCAGAAATGTCATTAAAGTTTTGGATTATGGGCAAATATTTTTGGAAATTTTTTTCTGACCATAGCACCAAATTCTTTAAATATTCATTACCAAATGGAATAAGAGTAAAATGGTGGTTAGCGGACACCAGACAGTAATAAATGATGTTTAAAATCTTACTCTAAAGAAAAAATGTATTAACGGTTCTCCCTAGTCTAAGCAACTTATTTTCATCTACAAATGGACCGTGATATTTTCATTTTCTCTGGAAAGTGGATTAACAAGCGTGTAGCAAAGAGAGAGATAATGCAACAACAACTTCATAAACGTGAAAAAACCATTGCTTGGATTTGTACAAATTGGGCTAACCACATAGGAACAGTGAAAAAACATCACCGCCTAATGCCTTGTTTAGTAACCTTGGTAACTGGCTAAGATTCAATGAACCAATCAAATAATTTGAGACGGTGGTTTTTAACAAAGGTCATAATTTTTATGCAGCGAACATATGATAGCGATTCTATTAATATGACAACTCCTCCTAAATTCTGCGAAAATACTGTAAATCTAGTTGATGTAGATGAGACAGAACCCCCTTTCGCTAGTCTAGATTAGACACGTCGCTCGTTAATCAAATTTTTTTAGGTCTT
Organism: Nephrotoma guestfalica; assembly: GCA_963691935.1. Taxonomy (NCBI): domain Eukaryota; kingdom Metazoa; phylum Arthropoda; class Insecta; order Diptera; family Tipulidae; genus Nephrotoma; species Nephrotoma guestfalica. The sequence continues at coordinate 62,176,498 of OY829913.1, read as the reverse complement.
AAAACATCACCCCACATCGTTGACATGTGAATCATTGCATCAGATAATATTCAATTCGCTTTACCTACATAATTATATTAATTACGGTAGATACAGCCAGCAATTTATACTGCACGTTTAGTAGATGTTGTTAGCCGAATAAATCTCTCGATATCCTTGGGTTTATAATAATTAATTAATTAACGACAAAAACTAAATCGAAATTAATTTATGCGCGAAATATCAAAACTCTTTTATACTTGAGGTGGTTGGTCTTGTTATTAACAGTAATTTCGCATGTCTGTGATAATTTATTACCGATAAATGCTTGATAAAAAATAAAAATAAATCTGAAAACAGGAGAAACATAACAAACTAAGAAACAAATATCGTTAAAATGACACTCAGCCGATTTGATATAAACGATAAGGAAATTATTCTGTTCCACTTTGTGTGGTGCGATAGATTGGGATGTGATTATTAGGCGGGCGTTCATATGAAACTCAATACTTTTGAATTTAAAGCAAACGATTCATGTTACACGCTAATATATTTTATTGGGATTTTATAAAATTTACTGTGTTTTACGCGCTTCTCGCAGGCATTTGAATATGTTGTAAGCCTCCTCACATGATGAATTATCGGTTATCTTTCCACATTTTTTGGTAGGCTCTTCCGCCTTCTGCGGGTTAAATATCTTCATTAATTTTCCAATCATACCTTCTGGATTATAATCATTATCTTGATTCGTCTCATCCATCCCGACCATGACACATTTGACGAAACACTGCGTTTAACCAAAATATAATTATGAACATGATATCATTTATGACCGTAACAAATTTAGATATAAAGCTTACTTGAATATTTTCGGTGATTGCGGAAAAATTACCCGATATCATACCTTTAGCATCGTCACCACTCACAGAAAAATCTTTTATACATTTTTTTATGACCTTAAATGTTTTATTGCTATTCTCTTCACCATCACCACCGGTTGATACGATTTTGGCACCAACGATAAATGTCACGGCAAATAAAATTGTTTTAAGCTGCATGATCGCATTGAATTACGACATCCTTTACATAGACGCCTATTTATATGAAACGATTTTGATCGCTTACAGTAGAGCACGCGATCATCCAAAAGACAACTATAATTAAAAATTTAGTTTAGAAAATGTACATGGTACATCAGAATTATTACAAAAACGTGCACAGATTAGAACGACAATACTCCAAATGGAATTTATCAAATAGCTTTAAGATTCAAGCAATGATATGATCGTGTTCCCAATATTTGTAGGTAAATTATACAGCCTTCAATAGTTACCGAGAGTAGAACATTTTAAATTGACTTTTGTACAAAATGTATAACTCGCATCAATTACTATGCGAATACACTTAAATAGAATTTGGATGGCCCCGAGGCACTCGAAATAAATCACACCACAACTACATATTTTACGTATCCACAAAGAGTTTTTGTCTTTTTAAAGCAAATTCCTTTACGCCATTGTACCATTGATCTTAAGGTGATTGGGTATTTAACATTTATAAATATAAAAAAGCGATAGATAGCCATCTGGAGTGTTTGTGTTCAAAATTGTATGTGGTGCATGACTATTTACACGGTGAATGGATTTTATGTTTGCTCATATGTGAGGATTGTAAATGTTGATAAGTAAATTAAATTAAATTTTTATGTGTTTAGGAGATGAAAGTGTGGTGATAATTGGCAGAAAGGTTAAAATGTTAGTTAATATGGTTAGAAGGAAGTAAGAACAGTGATTATTTTTACTGGACAATTATAATTTTTCGTTCTTAATTGATCATAAACTCGTTCATGCACAGCAAAATATCACAAAACGTTTTCAAGTGGAACAGCATTAGTAAACTAGTTAAACTAGGTAAATTAAAGTTTCAATCCCTGAATAATATGCTTAATTCTACCAGAATTTTCTTTGAATAAATAAATAGTTCCTGGAGCACCGAGCATTGCTCGGCCAAAGATGGTTAAATTGGAAATTTTTTGTGACATTGTTTTTGTTAATTGTAATACCATGAAAAAATCGGGACTATTCATTGCACAAAATCGAAACAAATATCCGGTGCTTATTCCTGAATAGACAATAATTTAATAATATTAGCTCAGTTCAATTTAAGGAGCAACCCGAGTTCCATACTATTTGAGAAAGATCTTCATTCCATCCAATTTACGCATGTTTCAAAATCACATCCGTAATTGGTTTTGGAATCCTATCCTATGTTTAACATGAAAAGAGAGTTGTATCCCAATCGGTTAAGAAATGTCTTAGGTTCATTTAAGCTCCTTTTCCTTCGATTGAGATGACATAGTGGACGTGCTGTCGAAGAAGACCTCATTAAAATTTCCAAAAGCCTAGATCTTTTGTAATCATTTTCTGACCTACTCTCTCAAAACCGATGTGGCGAACTTATCAAAATTTGTTATTTTAAAATTTACGCGAGTGTGCATTCAATATTTTAACAGTGTAATTCAACAAAAAGTTGAACAGAAATGATTGAAAATCGCATTAAAATAGTTAAAAGTAAAGTGATTCAATTTTTTTTGTTGCTCAATATTTGTTTTACAAGCCCGATTATAAATATTTTCATGCATTTACATTACATACACTGCACAAGGCCACGGCAAGGCGTACTAGTTAGGCTATTTAATGTATATAATGAAACCGCGTGAAAATTTCTAGGATCAGCGCCAGATATCAAACTACACAACGGTTCCAACACAAAAAATTGAATGATTCGTTAGTCCTAAATCTAATCTTGGTATTTTGAAACCATATTAGTTAGGCTATTTAATGTATGTAATGGAAATATCTATAATCGGGCTCATAAAACAAATATTGAGCAACACAAAAAATTGAATCAGTTTACTTTTAACTATTTTAATGCGACTTTCAATAATATCTGTTCAACTATTTGTTGAATTACACTGTTAAAATATTGAATGCACACTCGCGTGAATTTAAAAATAACAAATTTTGTTAGGTTCGTCACACGGGTTCTCCCAAATTGTTAATCAAAATCGTTCGAGCCGTTCTTTGTTTAAATAAAGATCGGGATCCCATTTGAGAAACCCCAAAGCAAATTTTCCGGAATTTAAAGCTCATCACAAACGACAACATCAAAATCGTTTGAGGCGGAACAAGTTTTGAATGAGGGAACAAGTTCAAAACGTTAATTAGGTACCGAATGCCACAAATCAATATTGTTACTCAAAACAACCAACATTTTCAAAAGGGCGCGATTAGTGCAACCATCTAATGTCACCTTAACGCAACCAACATAACATGGTGCAACATTCCGCAATACAATATGATGAAACATAACGCCGGATATTTAATGTTATTAACGAAAAACACAAGACACAGCACGAAGCGACATGACGCCATCTTGTCAAGCAAACAACTTAAAATTCTTAGCAATTCTTAAATGAATTATCCAGAAATCAGAACTCCTTATAATCATTTTCTTAGATTCGAAAACCGTATTCCGCTAAATTTTCTCAAAATCGTCCAAGCAAAATAAAATGTTAAAAGAAGGCTCCAAGCATCCCAGCCCTACCGAATGATCTCCTAAATGGATTTTCCTGAATTAAGAACTGAAAAAATAGGTTTTTAGTAATCGAAAACGTTCCTCAAGCAATTTTTATAAAAATCGTGCGAGCTGAAAAAAATAAAGAAAGGGACCAGGCCCCTTTAAGACGATCCTCTGAACGAATTCCAGTCCATTTCCACTCGAAAACCTACCATCACCACTTTTTATAAAATTGTGCGAGCCAAAGAAATGCCAAGGACCCGTGGCGATCGATCCTCCCACATTCGATCCTCTGAACGAATTTTCCCGAAATCAGGATCCATCACAGTCGGGTTTTGGTAATCAAAATTCGCCCCTCCAGCAATTTTTATTAGTAATGTTGTCACTCAACGACAAAATATATATAAACTAAGTTATTTAACAAACATTGCGCATAGTATGGCAACAACCAAATGAACTAATTTTACTTATTAATTTTTAATATAAATTTTTTTATTTTATTTTTGAATTTTTACTAGTGAAATATGTTGGTTTTTTTTTCATTTCTATAGTTTTTTCCAATAAGAGTGGTATGATTTCTTTAAAAAAAATTGTTGCACCTGCTGTGTGGCACGTAGCCCCGTCGTGTTGGAACCAAATGTTGTCAAGATCAACTTCTTCCAATTTCGGTAATAAAAAGTTGGTTATCGATCTATACCAATCTTCATTGACAGTGACGGTGTTACCAGCTTCATTTCGAGAAAATACGGACCGCTGATTCCACCAGACCAAAAACCACACTAAACTGTCAATTTATGTAAACTTAATGGTTTTTCATGAATAATTTGTGGATTTGCACCAGAATCGACAGTTTTGTTTATTTACCGCACCACTCAGATGAAGTGAGCCTCATCGGAGAAGATGATTTTCTTAAAAAAATCGTTATCGTTCCGCCAGGTTGTGGTTTGAGATAGTCCCAATTCTTGATAACGTCTTGGAATCGACAAATTGCGGTCTTCAGCAACACTTGCCTGAACGGCAGCAAGCAATATTTGCATTACTTCGAGCGAATCTTTGTCTTATTGGCACTTTAACATTATGTAAAGAAAATGTACGCTCAAAATTTTCAACAATTCGACGAATAGCGAGCACACTTGGACGATTATTACGACTATAAAAAGGCAAAAGCGCATGTAAAGTTGCAATTGGAGAACGGTTATTTTGATAATAAAACTGAATAATTTGTAAACGTTGTTCTTGCGTATATCTCACCATAATGAAATTGTAAACATTACTGAATACAACGAAACAAAAAATGACAGATCATGACATATTACAAATGGCCGAAACGTCACTTAAAAATCATATCATTCCTATTGGAAAACCCTATATATTGAAGTATTATCCGTTCTTATCAGAGCGGCCATATATAGGGTGGGCCAAATAATTTTTTTTTAAATGCAATAAAACAAAAAAGTTCTCAATATTTTTTCAAATTTATTTTTTCATTGTAAAGAACATTCCTTCCGATTAATTATGGAAGACTATTTCATTCATATGACTGCCTCGGCCGGCATGACGATGGTATGTGGCATTATTTATTCAATGGCAATGCGAATATTGTTCTTGAGAGCGTCAATCGTTGCTGGTTTATCGGCGTAACACTTATCTTTGACGGCACCCCAAAGATAATAGTCCAACGGCGTCAAATCACAGCTTCGAGGCGGCCAAATCACATCAGCATTACGGCTGATAATTCGATCTTCGAAGACTCTACGCAAAATATCAATTGAAACGTGTGCTGTGTGGCACGGTGCGCCGTCTTGTTGAAACCAAATGTTGCCTATGTCCTCCTCTTCTCTACGATCACGTCCGGGTTCTCCGACGTATTGGAAGTTTTTACGAATCGTTTGCGATGGATTTGACCATTTAATTGAAGTCAGATTACTTTTTTAGATTAATGATTGATAAGTTTGATTATATTACGTCTATAATCGTCCATCAGAGCAGGTAGTTCGGTTAACTATGAATCGCTTTCGCAACAAGGTATACTCTAAATGATAATACACATCCAGTAAAACGTTGAACAGTGCGTACCGAACAATCGATAGACGCTGTATAACGTAGAATTGAGGAAAACCTTAATCAATCAATTCGACGTCGTTCTCAGCAACTGGATATGGGTCCATCCAGTTTACGGAAGATTTTATCTAAGAATCTTGGTTTACGTGCTAACAAAATTCAACTTGTGTAAAAATTAAAGCCATCCGACCATCGCACACGCCGCCAATTCGACCAATAGACTGAAGACCAAATTAATATTGATATTGATTTTCCAAACAAAATTTTGTGATGAAGCTCTCTTTTGGTTGAATGGGTACGTTAATAAAGAGAATTGTTGAATTTGGAGTAAAGATAATCCACAAGTCTTTGACAAAACACCATTTCACCCAAAGAAAATCACTGTTTGGTGCGCTTTATAGGCCGAAATAGGCATGTGGCATTTTTTCAAAATTGGGCAGCTTCGATCTATAGCACTTCGATTTATAGCAGATCGCTATGTGCCTTAATATTCAGGATATCCTCTACAAAATATCAATTTACGAACTTAATTGTTATGATAAAAGAACGGGTTAAAATGGTACACCCATACGACTCGCGAGATATGCGGTGTATTTTTTTCAAATCAGACTGCTTTAATCTGAAATAGTTAATGAGATACATCACCACTATCGACGACTCGCAACCGTTGCTTGGGTCTGCACAATTTGGTAACCGCTGAACTTGGCTAGGATTCAATAAACTTATCAATCATTAGGTGGCGTATTTTCGCGAAATTAAACGGCTTTAGTCTATTGCACTATGTATGTGGCTATGAGGAAAAATACCTAGGATTCGCTTCACAGAATTTCCATTTTCAAACTTTTTCGTCTTAAGTATGATAAAATGAACGGGCCAAAAATGACACCCTAACGATCCGCATAAACATGTGGCGTATTTGGCTATGCTGGACAGCTTTAATCGATTGCGATTCGCATGTGGCTATGAATATATATTTGAAAATTTCCGTTTTAATTTTAATTATTTGTTCGTATTTTTGATGGGTTGTAGTACTGTGGGTTTGAAATTTTAATGTTCATATTTAATAATAACGACACTTAAAATCTTTAAAATATGTTTTTATTTTTTTAATCTTTGATATTTCATTATGTTTATTTAACTTTTTAAAATCATATTTAACGGTCTTTTGAAATTAAATAAAATTTAAAATCAAAATCTTGTTGTTTCGTCTTATACAGGGTTAACTTACTAATACATATAAAGGAAAATGTGGCTTAGTGAAAACTTCTCATGATCCATCCGATTCGAGAAATTTTTACTAAAAATTTTACTAAACAGTTCGTAAATAAATTAGTAAAATTTTCTCGGAACTTGCTCTTCGTGCCCCAAATGCGACAATTCTGCTTGCTTGCATAGCCGCCAAGATGGAAATGCGCCTCATCCGAAAAGATGATTTTTTTGCCAAAATCGGCATCTTCTGCTTCAATTCCTGAACCAATTGAACTATATACGGTGGCATACCGAGGTCTTTATGCAGAATTCGTCGCAATGTTGTGCGTGAAATGTTCAATTCTTGAGCACAATGACGAGTTGACGTTCCCGGCGACTCACGCGCATTCTCGGCTACAGCATCAACATTTTCGGGTGTACGCTTGGTCGGCTGCTTGGTTCGTATTGGTTTATTAATTAGCAAGCCTGTTTCTTTAACTTTATACACAAAATAACGCACGCAATTTTCGCACACATTCTGCAACATTACCATGATTTTCGAAGTAATGTTTCAATATTTCCCAGCGTTGTTCAAGCGAATACACAACCATTTTCGTTCAGCGGAAGGATAAAACTAACATTCTGTCAAATCAGAAGTGACATACCCTTGCCATACTCAAAATAACCACTAGTTCAAAAAAAGTTATATGACCCACCCTGTACATAAATATTAATTAAAAGAATACGTTTATGGAATATTTTATAATTTTGCTTTATGCTCTCGAAATTTTTAAATTTTTCAACCCCTGCTAGATCTGTCCTAAACGTGATTTTCTCCAAATGCATAGAGATATTTATCGCCAAGCAAACACGAACTTTTGTGGCTGTTAGGATACTCAATCATTTTTCACCCTGTAAATTTTAATAAGTAATTATTTTTTATGGACGATTTGTCAGCCAAAAATTTACATTTTTTCCATTTTCCAAATAATTCAGTTAAATTTGACATTTTGGACACTATAAATGATTGACCAAAGGGAAGTACTATAGATCCACTTAGGATTTTAAATTGTAAATTGTTTTTTGTGCAGTTATTTTTCGTTATGTAAAGAATTTCGAAATGGATGACCTCGTAATTTACACTTTAATTTTTCTAAAAAGGAAGGTTGTTATTTTGTGTATTTTTTCACTGGCAGTATTCTGGCACCCACAACTTCGACCAAATTAAAGAGGTGTTCAACTAAATCATTATTTCTAAATCCAGTGAAGAAACAACATTGTTAGGCATCGAAATCACGGAATCCGATTTTCACGTTTTCTGAATTTTGTGATCGCTTCAAAACAATTGAGAAATAGCGTGGCTCTAGGATGATGTGGAAAATGCACCATTTAATTCTGTAGAATTTAAACTAACAAAGATATTGACGAACATAGTTAAATGTAATAATCAAGCTCCTTTTCGATAATTACTGCCGACTTAAGGCGATTTAAATTTCCAATTGACGAGTATAAAAGCAAGATAAAACGTTCACTTACCTTATTGAGACATTATTAAATAATCCAAGTCCATAAAAATGTAATTATATATCCTTTTCTACCAGCTTTTTATTATTCGGATCACCCTATAATTATGTATTTTATAGCGTTGTAAAATTATAGGATGTTATTTGGGTATACGACGAACGACTTTTCAACACTCTATGCATTCATTTGGTTTCTGTTAATTTCACTTAAATTAATTTTTTGATTTTCAACGAATCATTCCATTTAATTTGGATAATTTAACACAAATTTGTATTTCACACTGTATTACGTACACTATTAGGGGAGAGTAAATTATCTAAACAAATATTGTATATCTATAAAAGAAATATGATTTTTTATTGACAAATTAACTAAATAGTTGAAGTTTTGTTATAGTCTCCGGCTTATTGTGGAAATACCGCCAGCAGACAGGTTGGTTGTACGGCAATAATCATAATAATGATGATGGTTTGTAAATCAAAATTCAACACTCGTATTATGTATTGTTGGATATTAGGTATAAAAGAGCACAACGTGTATCTGAATGTTTGAACGTTTTGAGGTGAAATGATTTATGGGAAATTGCTATAATAATATGTGGTATGGCGGCCAATATACTACACACCATGTAATTATGGTCAATATTTTAAAGTGTTGTGATATGCGGCCGAAAGTGTTAGTAATTGCCATTTGTTGGTATGAAGTATTGGAAGATCAATCTACATAAATTGAGGTGGTGTGAGTTGAATTGGTGTGAGTTTAGTCACGATCTCTAGACGTACATGACAAAATGTATGATTCGAGTGTAGTTTACAACTATAAAGCTTTTGCTGTTCCTTCGACAGCAAGTGTAAAACGGATGTGTCATTAAGCCCAGCAGTATTTGATAAGGGAAATGAAGACTACACGGCCATTGCATCCAGGAAATGCATTTTAGTATGCCATTTAGTATGCAAGCGACTCGTAGTCGACATATGTCAGACTTCAAAATTTTCTATACACATTACAGTTCTATAGGTTGATGACATGAAAATTCCAACAAAAATGGGGCCTTAATTAAAACACACAGATCATACATTTATTAAAAGATTTCAGTACGAAAAACGTATTTTATGACAGCTATTAATGTTATATTGAGGTTCCTCGTATTATACGCTGAACAAAAAAATGCCACAAATGAATGACCTGTAGCGTGTCCTATTATTTTAAAAAAAATTCAAAATTCAACAATCGAAAGTCAAAAAACAAATCAAAATGACCGTGCGCAAAATAATCGAAGGCCGTGCGAATATACAAGCGATGGCATACATGACATTCGAGACGCACCGAAAACCGATACAGAAATAAATGAAATATGTCAAGAACAATGGAAATGTGAAAGAAATTATTTATTTAATTACACTTTTTCCTTTTTCCGAGTAATATGATGTGGTTCGAGCCATAAAATCGTTTTAAATATATTGATAAACTTAATAAATTTCGAAGAAATAATTAACATTAGCATGTGCTACAAGAAAACAGTTTTTAATATCGCAAATATTATTCCCAACCGTCCTTTTTTCAGAAGCATAGTACTTCCGTTTGGAACTTTGATATTTTGACTTTCTTAAAAGTAAAATGTCCCTCTTGTACTAAAATGTCCTAGCTTTGAACGGAAGTAAATTACACAGATTTTTTTATTGATACAATGAACCAAGCTTTTCCAGCATTAACGCAGTTTGGACATTGGCATTTTCCTTCAAATCTTAATGGTATTGGTTTCACAGCTAAAGGGAAAGAGATAAGAACTGTATAAACCGAATTTTTAAATAGTTTTAATATCCACCGTTCCATAGGGAACTGATTTTATAGTTTTTTTTTCAATTGATGCAATCAGAAGTTAATTCTTCTGTTAAGTTTTATCTCGTAAGCCGTTTGACTCGATTATCGAATTATAGAAAAAAATCTTCTGACTCCAAATTCTAAATAATAAAACAAATTGCAACCCATAAACTGATAAGTGTATACCATGTAAGGTTTCTGTACCTAACTTGGCCAGGACGCAGACCCACCAAAAACCTGGCCGGTTCGGCTAATCAGAATTCCAATTTTAAATTAAATTATTTTTTAAAATTCTAACCCATCAATTGTCTATTATTGATATTGAAGAAGAAATCTACGAGCAAAAATTGTCATTCGTCAGATTTTCGCCAACCTACGTGGTAAAGTATTTTTAACCTTTTCCGTTAGAAATGTAATTATACTCAAATCGAAATCAAAGCAAAACTCGGTCAGACCAAAAAGCTCTTTTAAAATGGACACAACTCTGAAGATCTGTAGCGTTAAACTACTCACCAACAAATCCTCATAGTAAATCATTAGATTTTGTAGAGTTTAAAAACTTAATGTGTATATTAAGTCGGCCATCTCTCCAAAAGCGACCAGCTTACGAAGAGGCCAACAGAAACTCCGTACATGGCGGTTAAACGAATTTCATTTACACGATAAGCACCCTCAGCAGAGAGACAGCTAGCGGCGCTCCTTAGAAGAATATTGGCGACCGTCGACCCTCAAAAGCATTGCAACAAATACAACGTTATGCCGGTGTCAACTTCACAGAACATATGTAACGATCCTCAAGACGGGCGAGGGGGTGAAAGATGGAAAATTTCCAATTCTGCACTTGTTTCTGCCCAGATCGTTAACAGAAATTAGTGTTTTAATTGCAAAGGCTTCCGCGGCGGATTGTTGGGTTAGCCCGGCTATGGCTCAGTGGATGGGTGGGTAGAAAATGGAACCTTGCAGAAAAAAACCTGGAGTTACCGCCGATTACATCTTACGGAAACAAAATTTAGCACGGACAATTATATACCTACGATTTATTGCTACTTACCATGATCACACCCTATAATGAATTTAGTTATTCCATCCTGAAAACAAACCGATTAGAGGAAAACGACTAAGTAGTGAATGGTGAAAATTTAAGAAAAATACCATTATTACAATAAATTTTTCCATACCCGTATTTATTAATGATTAAAAAAAATAAATTTTATAATTATAGGCAACGAGTTACTCAAACAAAAAAAAATTGAATTATTTAATCAAAACCCACAAAAAAAAATTTAATGGTACCTTTTAACGATGCGTTGGCCGGCATAGTTGTTCGCGTAATCCACATTGACGATGTAGTTGATAATCCCAAACAAGAAAATTCTGTTGATTGTAGTACGTAAATGATCAATTGATGGTAGTAGTTTTATTATGTAGTTTTAATGTAATCGTTAGGACTTTAAGTTTAGGAATTCACGTGCAATAAGTAATTGTTTAACGTTCAGGTTTTCACTTGCACATCAGTTGGTTTATATTTGGTTTTATTATTATTTGTATTATTATTAGAAATTATTATTATAAACTATTATAAGCTCCGCTTTTTTTAGTATTATTTCTTATTGTTTTGTTGTTGTATTTTTTTTTTTTAATTTATTTTCTGTTATGTGTAACTAAGTAAACACTTGTTTTAATTGCCCACAACACTTTCGTCCATGCACCGTTCATTAATTTCTATTTATTTTAACTAATATTAGAATAACTAATCAATGTCTGTTTTATTCTATATTTATTTATTTAACTTAATCATTAATAATAATTTATATTTATTTTATATTTATTTAAACTATTATTAAAATCACTAGTCAATGTCTGTTTTAATTTTTATTTATTACTCATCTTAGAGTCACTAATTAACAACTATCTTTACTAATAATTAACATATAAATATTTTTATTTTTTTACTTATCCTTTTAATCATTATTCGACTTAGATGAAATCTTCGCATAGCAAAAAAAAAATAATTTAACTTCAATTTAGTTATAAAAAAAAACCGAACAAATGTAATAAAGATTTTGTTTTTCGATTTAATCTCTATGCAATATCAGACACCGGTTTGGATTACGCACGTTTTTCAGCATGTCCACAAGTTTTATTATTTTCCATTTTTCAAAATTATATTTATACTCGTATCTACTTATAAATATTATTATTATTTTGTTCCCACTTATAATAGTTAAATAGAGTATTGTTTATTTTTATTTGATCGTATTTTGAAATTTATTTTAACTTAAGACACTGATTTTAATCTTATACTTATTATTTTTCCTTTATTTTTTTTCCTCTTTTCATTTAAAACAATTTTTAATGTAACTCAAATCAATTACCAGACACTACTCCCCCGCGTGTTGGTCAAATTTTGTTTTTATAGTCCAAGAAAAAAAAACCGTAACCGCAATCATCATGCGATTTCGTTTTTTTTTTTCCGGATGGAATACGAATCCAGTTTTCCAATTTCGTCAAAATGAATTTCGGTACTTTCAAATTCCATTACATACTTAAGAATGGTATAGTATGATTCAGTAATATATAAATAAATTATCGAACTCGGGGGTGCCCACCGGGATTATACTTGGGACGAAAAAAACATTCGTTACACATATGAGGTAGTGATGCCACAACAAGTTACCGCATTGACTTTTAATAAATTCTACCAACCCCCACTCACTCATAACACCAAAAATCATATTCCGGGTACGAGCCAACAACGAAAATGCCGCAAGCCATGTAGTTATCGCTCCTCGGGCAGTGATAACCAAAAAAACGAATAAGTCACTCGGTTGATTAGGTGTCAACATCGACCTTAAAAACCAGCCGCCTATACGACTCGAGTACTTGCTGCTGACCTTTTGGTACTCCCTGTCGTTTACTAACGTCAATATTTTTTAATTCAAATTCATACGATGGTCAATAAATACCTACGGAACAAAATTGTTAGAGGTAGATCTCGGACTTAAACGTTCTTCACACACGCTTTTATTTGAGCAGATGTGAATCGTCTTATCATTGGTGCTGATTGATCTTAAATAAAAACAACTAGCTGATTCTACTAGTCGCTCTCTGGAGCTTTTCAAATACACCGGTTTCGAAATGTACTGCGGAATATCAATGCGTACAAATCGCCCAAACATCGCACAACCATTTCGACGCAGAATTTACGATTCTTTACACGATATTTCTCATCCTGTTGCCCGTGCTACTCGTAAGTTTATTAAGGCTTGCCACTTCTGGCCCAGCAAGAACAAAAATGTCGGCGAATTGACACAATCCTGTTTATGCTGCCAGCGATCGAAAGTGCTAAGGCACACGAAAACACTTCATATCCTCTTGGATATAGTTGATTCGATCTTCTCTTCTTCGCTTTGACGTTCCATAAAACATTACATCTGACCAAGGAACAAAATTCGACTACAAACTTTTCACTGAGTCAACGAAACTCCTGGGCCGATTTGGTACTTGACCGGAAATATTTTAATGTTCGCTCGAGAACTTCGAAAGGTCCTTTGTATGAAAACGTTAAGTTCGGGCAAATATTAAAGCTGAGAAAGTCGTGCGTAGCATATCGCAAATCGATAATAGTTTGAGTTCTTGTCTTCTAAGATGGCTTCTTTCTTTATGTGACGATTGAAGGTCATGAAGAAATAATAGTAAAAGCATAGTCCAACTTTCATCCACAAGCATAGGTTTGCTGTCTTCTCACGACTTCACTTGCGTGCGATGCCATCTTTTACTGATGCTATTTGCTTGTAGATGACGTACGATCGTTCTAAAATATCGAGTTCCTAGCGTTCGTATCAGTTTGTCGAAGAGATGCGAATCAAATTGAATGTCACGATCCACTGTAAACTCCGTTTGCGTTATATTTTGCTACCCAGCCAGAGACAAGTATTTTTGCAACTGATAGATGCTGAGATATATGGAATCGGAATCGATTCTGGCCAACGAGTGAGAAGGTCGATTAACGTCAGACAGTATAGCAATTTCCATCTTATGATGGAACGGATCCAATGACTTCAATATTTAAGTATGCGAATCGTTCACTGATTAAGGCGTATTTCTCCTTTCTCATCACCGATTGTTCTCGAACATTGATTGTCATTCAGCTCAAGTTTGAATCTCGTCATGACATGTTAATATTTTTGCAAGATGGGATAAGAAAAATTGAAAAATTGTAACATTAGTGTCGTGTAAAAATGTGTTTTTTTGTCAAAATGGATGAGGATATGAGAGTTGGTTGCACGGCTGGTTGACAGCCATGCAGGTTTGATGGGCCAGATGAAAAATTTGTTGATGAACCAAGTAATACAGTTTTATGCGTACGACTACAATAAAGAAAATTTTAATGAGTACTTGGCTCAGTTAAAACAGTAATTTATCGTGAAAAACATCATTATTCATTAGCCTTACCATCATGAAATTGTATGGCGAGGAAAGTTTCGACAATAAACCGTTTCACCAAATTTGTTCATGTGTTGTCATCCCGGTTCAAGCTCTTGCAGTTGAAAATGAGTAGTGCAGATACGTACGCAAACTGGATCGATAATTGGGGCTGCAAAATGTCCTTCACGAGCCAGTACGAAAAGTGATCTTACATAAAGGTAACTTCAGCTTAGAAGATGTCTCGAGGTAGACAAAATCGTACTCAGACATTCCGACGTTCATCAAAGCCTGATCGCACAAAATATCGATTTTTGAATGCAGAATATCGGAAATGTTCTAAAGCTTGGTCGATCGGTCTATCCAATAAAAATGTCAATTCGGTGGATATCATCGACAATTTTGAAAATTCCCGTAAAGAATTGTCCAAAATTTCGAAAACTTGTTCAACTAACCAATTCGAGGTGAAAGCTCGAGCCAACAGGAAGTACTCGAGCGTTTTGGTAAGAAATTTTTTACAAAATAGAAATTAACGGAAAGCCACTAAAATTGTTAGTAATGATGGTTATGTGAATTAAACCAACCGAAATTCATGATCGTGAGCACAAGGTTGAGCGCCTACGACGTTAATGAAAATTTTTTCAATATTCAGACGAAATTGCCACTACTTGTGACTGTACCTGGAAGCAGTTACATTTAGCTCATTCTATTAAAATCATGTGACAGACGGGGCAAGTGTTTTGGGAGTGAACTGATTCGTTGTATATCCGGTCTTCAAAGTCAGCGTATTAAAACGAAGACAGAGTATTTGTTTTCTGTTTCATGCGATTGGGAAACCAAATCGGTGATCTGTGTAAAACTACCCGTACATTTTCGAACCAGATTTAGGTCACTATACTCAATTCAAAACACACTTAACCTTGAAACATGATGCTACACCAAAATGAGTCAAGGCACGCCCTTTACCGTTTGAATAGAGGGACGAGATTAAAAAAGAGATTGACAGTTTTGTTTCACTTGGCGTCCAATTTAGTCGATGGGCCACACCCATCGTTGTTGTTGGTAAAGCTGACAAAAAGCCACAGAGAATCTGCTGAGGTTTTACGCTCACTGTTTCAACTCTGCGTTGAACAGTATCCGATTCCGAGAGTAGAGGAGTTATTTTGGAGCCAAAAATAATTGGATCCGAAAACTGGACTATTGCAAATATGCAATGTGGAACAGTCCTAATGGATATCGAAGGTCATATGGATGTCAATAGTCGATATGGAATGTCGACATTGACTACTTATTTGTTGTTGCATAAGTAAGAACAGGACAGCTTTGGATGTAGGTTAAAGTAGTATTATGTCATAAAATATTTGTGCTTTGGTAAAAAGTTTATCTATGTCGATGACTTCTCTTTTACTTTGTTTTTAATACAACAACACAAATAATTGCTCGATAGAGAAAAAAAGAGAGAAACAAAAGAGAAAAGTAAAATCTACTTCTAAAGCAAATTACGATGAAAATGAACGTACTGCTTCTGCGATCGATTAAGAGCGAATGACAACCGTTGACATAGCGTTACGTCATCTTGTTAGCTAATATGCCAGTAGTAAAGATGGCTTTGATTTCGTCATTAACCACTTCTCTTAAACTAGCAGAACCCATACAGCGGAACATTACAAGATAGTATGGATGGCTATTTAAATGCTCCATTCAAAAAATTTAGGCTCCATCCCTTCAACTAAAACGAGGGTTCTGCTAGCTTTAGAAAAAGTTAAAAGTTTGGCCAAGGACGAATGGAGTTCAAAAATGTTTAATGGGGCATTTGAAGTTGCGTTTTATTTCGGTTTTGGGCCGATTTTTGATTTGGGTTCTTCTAGCTTTAAAGTGATAAAGTTTTATGATTTTTCCAGAACGAGCAAAATAAAAAAACTGCAATAGGGCAATCATCTAAAATTAACCTATAATTTTCCAATTGTTTTTAAACAATTTATTCATATGGGTTCTGCTAACTTCTTCTAAAGCCAGAACCCATCGTTTTAGTTGGAAGGGGTGGAGCCCAAAATTATTTAATATATAATTCTATAATTATCCATACTAGCTTGTAATGTTGTGCTGTATGGGTTCTGCTAGCTTAAGGGACATCATCACAACCAGTGTTCGATAATAAGTTAATCTCTAGCCTAAAAACAAAACTCCTCAGCCTACTTATGCATACAAAAATGATGTGCTATAGTACTAGAAGTGGACAAGCTTTTTAGAAAAAAATACATTCGTATTAGCTGGCTAAGCTAAACGAAGCGAACGAGTTCTGTTTTTGTGACAACAGTCTTTAGTTTACCAAGCTCCATCGCTTACGCTTTTGTTATTGACGGATAATCAAAGTTATTGAATAACGTCAAAGAATGTGTGAGCTATGTTGTAGTTGAAATGTGCAAACGATGAACAAAGCTAAGTACACTAAGCTATCGTGAGATATGTTTATCGGGCTCGCCGTGTGTAGCAGGCAATATAACTTCAGTGAAAAAATCTTGATCTCTCGGTCAAATCTAAATCTCGATAGGCCAGAAGAAAATAAATATCACCGACATTTAAAACAGGCCTTCTTATATTACCCTATTACACAATGGTAAAACCACATAAATACCTCATAAATGTTGGAGTACTTTGTGGTTGAAACGTGAAGCTCAATTCAAAGCAGCAAATTGGTTGGAAGCAACCAATCCGGGCCGTTTTGTAATCGTTTCGAAGATGTATATGACAGACGGCCTAAATTGCACATGGAATTTCTTTTACAGTCGGATTTTGCCTGCTGGATGTAGATACATTTTTCACGATTCTCCTATTTTCCGGATTCCTATTAACGAAGGATTACATGAAGTGGATTACACCGATGCCTGTGTATCGCAGTACTGCGAATATTTCTGGGAATATTTTTCTAGTCTGTCCTAAAAATTTAAATAATTCATATTTAGAAAAAACTTTACATTGGAAGTTTTCTTAAATTTGAAAAACTTTGTAGGGTTGCGTGAGGGTAATATACTTTATCGGATAAAACGACAAATCCAATGAATTAACCATTTATGTGAATTTTCGCTTTATAATAGGCAATCGCAAATTTTTTAAATTTTAGTTTTTTGAATTTGGCCATCCATCAATAGAAAAATATTACAAATACGCCAAAATAATGTTACGTACGTGTTAGTTGATCAATGCCATCATTCAAACCAGTTTATATGAGTCTGAAGTTAAGAAAATATCTGATGGATGATAGAATTAAGCCAAATGGCTGGACGAGCCGATGGGACATAGTTAACAAATGTTTTAGGTTGTATACCACTGCATGAACTTAACACAATTCCCGAAATTCGACAGATGAGATTAGGCGCAAACGTATATCGATTGTAAATTTTAATCACAGAATCGGAGATCATTTCACCTTTTTTCAGATACACCGATCAATGGACGAAAATAAATTTTAATATACACAGTGGGCCTCTAAAAATTTCACAGATTATCGCGTACAGGTGCTCGATAGCGAAATACATGCTATTATAACGAAAACATTTAAAGGATCATATCTAAGCCGACTGGTTCATTTGCAGGCTCAAGTTGTTATATTCTGATAAATTTAGTTTTAATTTCAATTGTTTGAGGAAGGTGGAGCTGGTACGTTTTTATCTGTCAGTTATTTTTATCTTGGGCACGTGATACTTTGAGAATTTCAGAATTAAACTTTTTAACAGTTTAGGTAAATTTGAATATTTTTCCGAAATTATTTTCAAAAAGAAATGATTAAATAGTGAAAAGTACGGCAAACAATTTAATTTCTCTCCAGAATCAAAATTTTAAAAACATTTGAATATATTTGCAATATCGTGAGTGAGATCCATTTGTTATGTAAACGTTTAAAATACTTTTCTAAAATTCCAAAAATTGGTGGAATTTGAACTGGAAAACTATAACATGGCAACACTTTACTTAAAAACACTGGGGAAAACTACAAACAAAATAAGATTCTACGTAAAAATCAAATGCGCGTAGACACACAACTCTGGTTTAGAAATACAACTTCAGTCCGATGGATTAAGTAGCTTATTGGTTTGTGTTGCATGTTATTTGCAGAGTCCATTTCACTTGACTGACCGTTAATATCAGGTTTAATCGAGTCCACCCTAAACATACAGTCTAGTATTGCAAACTATGCATTTGGTATACTACTTTCAAATACACAAACAATTTTTCTAATCGTGCAGAGTTTGATAAGATACACGTGTAAACAATTTTCAAACCAACCGCTAAACTATTGAGCATCAAGATTTCACCACACTTTGCAACCAAACTTTTGATTGATGTGCGCACGATTGACAAAAATTACGGAGGCAATTGAGTTATTTATGCCACAACCGTTTATTGAAACTTGTTTATATGCCAAAAGGTGACATTTAAAAAACTTTACATCAAAATAGTTTTATATAAATTGCACATCATAAATTATTTGCATCTATCGAGTATCGAGAATAAATCTTTACCGTATAATAAAGATGAAACTAAAGTATTTTATCGAAATAAGAAAATTACACCTCGAAGCATTAAATTTTCTTACTTTTAACTTAGAATATCACGATCCACAGTAAACCGAACAAAACGATTTTGTAAAATTTGTAAATAATTTCAAATAAATCACCTTATGTATGTCGTAAAATAATCTTATTTCTTATCTATAATTTTATACCTCCAGATTCTCAAGAGATCACAACACTTTATCTTGGCAAAACCGAAAAACAATTATATATTTCTTCTTTTAATTCACTAATTGGCAATTGACACTTATCACAAGTTACTTATCAGCACACAATAAATCATTCAACTTGCACGAAAAACACTTAAAAATAATAATTTATTTTTTACTTGTGGCACCTTTGGTACCAACCCAACTTTTTTTTTTTGTAATTTTTTGTGGAAAACACGAAAACACTTTTTAAAAATAAGCACACTTAGCCCAAAACTATAATAAAAGTACGCGTACTCCCACCCGTGTGGTTAGGGGCACAAATTGTTAAACTATAGGCAAAATTTATTTGCGCTCCGCACAATTCAAATTAAATCGCGATCGCAAAATTTGTCGCACAACACTAAAACTAAGCGGTACATAGAAATCTCGTCTTAACGTAACAAAGTCCGATGACTGTCTGATTTCAATTTCTTAAATAAAAAAAAATATTTCTTTTACATAAAATAAAAAACTTTTTACTTATTTTATTTCTTTTATTTTATTTTAGTTTTTTAATTCGTTGAAAAAGCAAAAAAAGAAAAGCAAAATGCTCCATGTACGTTTCTTAACAAAAATAAAAACTGAAGAAAATACGTGTGTCTTAAAATGAATATTAGATTTCTGTTGTTTATCTCTTAAGATGAGTCGTCCACGGTATATATGACTTTGTCTTATGTCCGCGATCGTCTTATATTTTGGTGTCTTCATTTTACACCGGTAAAAAGGTATTGTCTTGATGCGGTGATTAGTATGATAACGATAATAATCGTAAATTGTTTAAATAAGAAAAAAACTTTCTTTGGAAAATTTGTTTGAAGGCCGACAACTACATTTAAATGGAGTAGTTTGGAGTAGAAACTATTGTAATTAAGTAATAAAATTTAAGTTTTTAGTGTTAAAACTTTTTGGAAATTTTGTTTAACACAAATTTAGTTTTTAAATAACTTAACGCTAAAATAAATTGCATCCCATATTCCCACGATACAATAGAAAGTTCGGTACGCAGACCGCCAAGTGATAATCGATTCTAATGTTCGAATTACGTAATTTACACAATTTATTAAGAATTTGCATTAGGTACGTTAGATTAGAATGTGTACTATGTAAGTACTTTGCGACAGCCACACTAACCTATCTACGTGCCTCTCCATGAGTGAAATTCATGGTACTTTACTGTAGAATCAGTTATTCAAATCCTCATAAAATGATAATAAACTACCTTGGTCCAAATCTATTTTCTCGATGTTTTGAAGGTCGCTGATCCCAAAGATTCAGAAAAAAGTTTGATGATATCTCAAGAACGGCATGTGATTGAGTGAATCCACCCAATACGACGATATAGTTCACAAATTTACCGTTTCGGCGCTGGTAGCTAATTATTGGTTCATTCTGAAATATACAAGTGTTATATGTACATACATATATGTATTTTTGAAAATCTTAAAGAATGCCACAAATTTAGTTAAAGCACGTTAGTACTCAAAACTACCGTTGTGGTGCTGGAAGCAGTTAAATTTTTTCATTCTTAGAAAATCATGTGACATATCGTGTGAAAGGTCTTGGACCAAGCAACAATTTTGCCATCAGACTTTTAGTTGATAAATCCGCCGTTTGGGCGTGACAGTTAATGATTCCTTTATTACTGAATGTATAGGTGTGAAATACTATTGTGGTGGCCTTGAAAAATGTTACAAACCTAGCTGAAGCGGACAAAATGAATAAAGAATCATACTTCTAATATTTACCTAAGCCTTTTTGAGAAAAAAAGTTCATTGGAAATTTCTCGATTTTAATTTTTCGTGAACTTTTCCGGTTGGGTTGCCTTCACATATATACATCAGTTTTAATTTTTATGGAAATGTTAAAACTGACGATGACACGATGAAAATAAATATTGTTTTCAATATTTGAGCATCGTATACTAAACGAATGTGTTTAGGAACCGCCTTGCCTAGCGCTTCCGGTAGTATCTAGTTTTTCTCCTCTAGTAAAGTTCCTTCGCAAACTTTCAGAGAAGTCGGAACACTTCAGAGATGTCGTATTATCATGTTGACTGTCAGATGCAATATTTGAATCTTGGACCACAGAAAGGATCGTCCCTTCGAATCATTTATCTCGTCAGCCCTGGTTTGTATCCTTGGTTACTACAGGGATCACCACTGGAAGTGTTACCCATTAAAAATGCTGTAAGTTTGTCAATTTTTATTTTTATTATTTTAAAACTTCAGTATGTATGTGTATTGTTCGATGTAGGCGCTTTTAGCGCGGATAATCGCCTCGAGTCTGTCCGAAAAGGCTTCACACGCTTCACAAATGTGGTCTGATGGAATTTTGCCCCATTATCGGCAAAGAGCAATCTTTAAGGCGTCGACCGTCTCATATTTTTTAGTTAATATACTTTGGCATCCAGAATTGACCATATAGAAAAAGTTAGTAAGTTTAAGTCCATAGAATATGGTGGCCATTGTTGTCAATAAATGAAGCTGGGAACCTATTCTTGTAAAAACGTTGGGTTTCACGGGCTTTATGGGATGGTGTCGAGTCTAGTTGAAACGTTCATGGTTTCTACCGAATTGTTTATGTGCTCAAGGTAACACAGCATCGTTTAAAATCTGTTCACGGTAGATTGCTGATTTACCTTCACGCCCTATTCAATTAAAATGAGTGGTGAGCGTCTTGGGGCAGTTATCGCGGCCCAAACCAACACTAACGTCTAAATTGTCTTTTGGTTTGCACTCTAACCAAACACGATCATTTTGTTTGTTTACAAATTGCTGAACCGTAAAATTTTTTTCATCAGAAAAGACCAAATTCTCAAGCCACCAACGTGCAAATGTTTTCGAATCATTGCTGGCGATGTAGCTGTTTTTGGACGTCCACCTCCACGGCGTTTTTTTATGCGATACCGGTTTCATTGTAACGTGTAATGGTTCGATACACAAACATTTTGTTCACATGTAAATGTCGTAGCTCATTAACAATGACTGGTTGCAATTTTCCAGCAAAATACAAATCAATAACACTGCTGGGTTTGAATTCCATTTCGATAACTTTTTTAACAGCGGCGTAAACCGATATGCTTCCGTAGGGTTATAAACAACATAACAGACTGATGTTTGTCAAAAAGTGAACGCGCTGTCATTAGCCGTTTGGTTGCTACTGCAGCGTTGGTAACACTACGAGCGCCGACCTCTGTATAGGTAGTGTTTGTCGGACATCGCAACCAAAGAGAACTGAAACCTTATCCATAACCTAGTTATTTCTGTATCCTTCGTTGCTGTGTAAGGCTATAAGAATCTAGAATACTGTGTTTTACATATAGCTGGATAGCTATAGCTATCAATAAATAGCCCTGGATCACTAAGAAAAAATTATATGGTGTCACAATAACCGGTTCAGATTTGACATATCGGTTATTTTGGCTCTGGTAACACTAAGATCATTCTTTCTTTGACAGAAACTCAGTATATTATTTCTGGTTGATGAAATGAGTCGCTTAACGCTTCAACAAAAGTGGGGAATGTTGGAAATTTTTTTCCATAACAAAGACAATTGGTTCGAAATCGCAAGAAAATGTCGCACAAAATTTGGTCAAAACACGGGACTCACACCCAAGTAAATGATACGGGCTACCTAGTCGACAAACAAACGCGTACCCGTGCTCGTTGTGTTTGTTCAGACGAAAATATCGCCGCGGTGGCCGAAAATGTGCGCCAACGGCCGAGAACATCAATTCGTCATCGTGCATCAGAAATGAGCATCAGCCGATCTTCCATACAACGAATTCTGCGTTCTGAGATCTTGGTTTGTGGCCCTATAAAGTTCAATTGGTTCAGCAATTGAAGTCCCATGATCATCCACTTCGATATCGATTCGCTATGTGGGCCTGCGACAAACTCGAAATTGATGAGGATTTTGCTCAAAAAATCATCTCTTCGGACAAGGCGCATTTCCATCTCGATGGGTTCGTAAACAAACAAAATTGTCGCATTTGGGGATCGGAAAATCCCCAATGAGATGTGGAGAACCCAATGCATCCATCGCGTGTTACTGTTTAGTGCGGCTTGTGGCGTGGCGGAATCAACTACCGCCATATGTTAACATCTTTTTTGTGGCCATATCTTTAAGATATTGGTTTGAACGACCTTTGGCTCCAGCAAGATGGTGCGCCATGCGTCAAAAATTCGATGGCCGCATTATCAGTCGAAATGGTGACGTGAATTGGCCAGCAAGGAGCTGTGATTTGATGCCTTTGGATTTTTATTTGTGGGGTTCCGTGAAAGACAAGTGTTATACGGACAATCCACAAACAATTCAGCATTTGAAAGCCAATATTGAAGCAACCTTTGCGAAATAGATCCGCACACAATCCAAAATGTGCTCAAAAATTGGACCGACCGAATGGAGTACGCCAAGGCCAGCTGCGGCTCAGAATTAAATAAAATCATTTCCCATAAATAACCAGGAGGCTTGTACTTTCAAGCAAAAAATAAATTTCGAAATATATTAAGCCATTTTTGTTTTATTAAATTTGTAAATCTGAACTTCTTATTTGAACACCCTTTACTTTCCTTGACGATATTATAAACCTGCCTGTGTTCAGACGTGAACTTCCGGACACATAAACGATATCAGTCATCATGCCTGAACTGTAATTTGTTTCAACGATATACTCACGCGACACGTATGGTCCATCAAACGCTTGTTGTGGGGTCGGAAATTCATACTTACTTAATAAATTACCACTAATGGAGATAAGAAATCAGTAAGAAATCTTCTGACAAATGATGCTGATATTTGCCCACAACTCCGGTGGATTCGAAAATCCGCAAAACACAAACATGACAGTGAACAAGTGTATTATGTGACTAGAGCTGTCGGTGACGTTGGCCTCCTCGAGAGGTTCGTCCCAGTGTTGATCACAGCCAAGTTGGAACTCTGACCGTGTGCAGTAATAGGCGCAAATAATAACATGCACTATTGTTAGGATATTCGGTATATACCCTACCCAATGCATTGTCTTTAAAATTTCACGTGAACAGGTCCACTGGGCAACTGCGCCGGCGTGGATGTACCTTTTTGCTTATCGTACGTGTAGTAGAACGGTACTTCATCTTACATCAGAGTTCTTGCAAATTGATCTCCACATAATTTAAAAACAGTCAAGAGTATTGTCGTCGTGGGTTTTCAACATGTTGTCTTACGTTATGGGGATTAAAGTAAATTCGTTGGCCATTTTCCAACTGAACGTCCAATGCATGACCATTGGATAGTGATCATGTAAAAAGAAATCCGCCAAACTGCTTCCAATGTAAATATATAGCAATCAGATAGGTATTCGGCCATATCGTCTTAGCAACGCTCCTTAGTGCGATTGTAGCTTGGTTGCTACCGTTATTTACGTATTTTCAGATTTAATTGACTTGAAGCTTGTCAAGGACTATAAGACATTAATATAGGTTTAGAATATTCCAGAATGGCAGTGATAGTCTACGACTGTCACTATCATTCTAGAATATTATACGCGGACTGCCTCAAATACTTTCTCTGTTGTAAGAAGATTCACGATGCACTTCAACTTTGAATGGATCATCCGAGAGATAAAGTCATACCAGACGTGTGACTTCTAACCTTCAAGCATGAGGCTCACACGTAAATTCAAACCGTGTGTGCATACATCATGGACTTCCTTAAACGTAGAATATTTAAAGCTCTGTTTCAATTTTGTACGGCAGCAAACGAGTATTTTCATTCAAACCAAGCTGAATTGACAGTACAAGTGTACACTGGAATATTATAGCCATTCTCACCACGACAAAATATTACATCACCTGAAAAGTTTCCCGTCTGATACATAGATGGTGCTACAAATGTAAAACCCATATAGTTTTTAAATCCTACTAACCTTCAAACGATATCTGTCAAAATTGCACTAGATTCCGACCATTAGTGTACCAGTTACAGTTGGTATAGTGACGCTACTTTTGTTAATTTCAAAACAATGGAGAAAAAAGTTTCGTGTGTGATTAAACACTGTTTTCAGATAGGGAGCAGTGGCTTGATAAGTGTTATCCGGACTCTGCATTAGGAAAACCAACCATCATTGACTGAAAAAAATCCACGAAACTGTTTTGAAAGACTGTAAAGTAAAGTTCCGTGAGACATAGCTGACATTTTAAAAATATCAATGAAACGTGTTGGTCATATATTACACGAACATTTTCCCATGAAAAAAATTGCTCTTTCACCAAGACCACGCACCATGCCACAAGTCGATCGCAATAATTGCACGAATTGCACATTGAATTGCTTCCGCATCCACCGTATTTGCCAGATTTGGCCCCCAGCGATTATTACTTGTTTGCAGACTGCAGACCTCAAAAAAAAGGTGCAAGGAATAAGATTTGGCTCCAATGAAGAAGTGATTGCCGAAACTGAAGACAAAGATAAATCGTTCTAGAAAAAAGGCATCGAAATACTAGAGAGTAATCGGCTTTGAAATAAACTTACAAAAATTTAGGCACATCAGTGGGCAATAGGGAGCAGGTGCGATGATATAATTCCCCCTGAATTTTAAAGGTTAGCATGAATGAATCTTCAATAACTGGACTTGGTTCGAACGAAGTCATTTGAAGGTCTTTGCATTTTAGAAGATCTCCATTCAACACCGTGTCAAGTAGCTCTGCCTAATATCTGGCTGTCATCACGCCAAAATGTCCGTGATCGGCGTACTAACCTGATAATTAAAGTTAAAGCCACTTTTATCATCCACAAACAACAAAATGAAAACTTGATAAATTGTATTCACTTTTTTTAATATTTTTCAAACTACGAGTACATGAAAATCTAGCACATCAACGGACTTAGCTATCATTTTATTTATATAAATTAGGTAAACTTACCGGACAAATGGTATAATGGTTAAAGCTTCAGCACTTGCACCGGGAGATACCGGGTTCGAATTCCACCAGAGGCTGGAAGGAATGCGAATTTTCGTCATCGATTACGATCGGTGATGTTAATAAACACGACTGCGACCCTCTATTGGAGAAGCAGAAGCAGAATTCAGCGCCGACCCATCGTCCATGTCTGTTTTAGGTGTGAACCTTTACTACTTTAAAATCAATTTAATCACATTTGTTAACCACCACATTGCCCTACAATGTCCCAGTGAATCGATAAAAATGATATTTTTTTTAAAACGATCTGCTAGAGTGTCGTGCAGTTGTCGATGGTTGAATGTTGCTAAAGTGGTTTTGTAATTGACTTACCAACTCTGACTGACTAACATATTTACTAGTTGTTATGAAATCTGCTGGTAGTTTTAAGCTTTGCCCGTAAACTAACTCCGCAGAAGTGCTTTTAAAATCTTCACGGAATGCTGTTAGCCCTAATAGTACGATAGGCAATGATTTGGTTCACTAAGTATTGGCGGTACAGATAATTGCACCTTTTAATGTTCGATGCCAACGTTCGATAATTCCGTTGCAAGCCGGATTATATGCTGTGGTTCGTTTGTGATGGATACTTACTATATGCTTAAAGGCACACCAAACCTATACTGATCCAATTTTTGATTAACGCGTCAACGATGGTCTCTGTATGGATATCTGCGATTGGAATCGCCTCAGTCCAACGAGTGGAAGGGGTCCAATCAGATCGATGTGAAGTTCTTCGAATCAATTGTTGCTTGCCTCGTATGAAACGATTTGACTGTGATCATATTTGGTTGACAAGTATTGCAACTTTTTGCCCAATTGCGTATTTCACTATTCATTGATGGCCAAATAAATTTCCCTGTTCGGGTGCTGGGATGTGAACTATTGTGATAGGCTTCGAAAACTTGTTTACGAAATGGTCTTGAAACAAACGGTCGTTGTTTGTCATTTGAAACTTCACACGTTAGTGTTAGATTATATGATCCAAAAACTCGAATTTTTGCCAATTTTAAGTTTGGATTTGGTTCTACAAGTGCCGCCAGTTTTGAATCGTTTGTTTGTGATTGCGCCAAGGCTACTGAATTACGCGATTAAATCCAGGTGATGTCATTGCCTTGTTAAAGCTTTGTCCAAATTTTGACGAAGTGCAAAGATTAATGGTTTGCGATCAGTAAATAACACAAACTTCCTTCCTTCCACAAAGTTTTTGAAATTTTTGATCGTCGAATAAGCCGCTAATAGCTTTCGACCGCATGTGCTGTACCTAATTTCGGCATCATGTAGTTTTCGAGAGAAAAAGAATAATGGTTGCCATCCTTTTTCTGTAAACTGTTGTAAAACTGCTCCCACGACTATGTGGGATACGTCCACGAAAATTGCAAATTTGGCATCCGGAATTGGGAACGTTAATTGCGTGCAACTTTTAATTGTCTCGCCAGTCCAATTGATTATTTATTTATCTTTCTTTTTTTTTCTAAGACTGTTTGAAATACTCGTATAGAGGCGCCTGACTGTTTGCTGCTCCTGGTATAAGGATCCTGAAATAATTTATCATACCAAGGAACCTAAGCAGTTCGATTCAACTCTTTGCCGATCTGGGCACATACCATGTTTGGAAATTTGGAAACCTAAAAATGCTAATTCATCCAAAGCGAACTTACATTTCCAATCCAATTTTTGCAAGACAATACGATGTTTGCAGTGTTCATCCATACTCTTCGAAGCGATGAGGATATCATCAATGTAAGTGAATAATACGATTACTAGATCTCTGAATAAAGCGTGCACCATTCTTTGAAACGTCTGAGCTGCTTTCGTAAGCCAAACGTCATTCGTGGAAGTTCGAATAATCCGAAAGGTGTGATTATTGCTGTCCTCGGATATCCTTTGATTCAATTGGAGCTACCACACAATCGCCAACTACCATCCATATGGGTGTCATGTGAAGAGGTCTAGCCTAATTGCTTTTAGAAGGTCTGCAAATTCTTTGTGAAAGCCACGTCTCAATTTAAACTTTCGCAATCGCCATTTTCTCAGAGCTCAATCGTCGGACTTTTGCATAGCAAAGTTCACCTATTGTCTCGATATGATGACTTACGTTGTCTTTTACGTTGTCTAAATGTTGGAATTCACGTGTTACCGAAACGAACTCTTGTAGTAATTTTAAAATTTCTGCTGGATTTGCTTTAATAGTCGTTTGCCATAAGTTTGGATTTGGATAGGTTTTCCCGTTGCTTTGCACCTGGAATTGGTATCAATTAATTTCTTTTGCTTAACGTCAACCATTAATCCAAAATGTGCTACATAATCTGTATGTATCGATTTGTGAGGAATTTCCAGCGAATAGTTTGAATTCTATCGGTTTAGCTATTTGTAAATTTCTAGGTGAAATTACCAAAATTTCAGCACCTGTGTCTGCCAAAAATTGTAATTTGTTTTGTGAATCTAAAATTGTGAAACGACTATTAGTTTTTAGGCCACCTTCGCTCGTCGCATGAAGCGCAGTGC
This sequence comes from Nephrotoma guestfalica, assembly GCA_963691935.1. Classification (NCBI taxonomy): domain Eukaryota; kingdom Metazoa; phylum Arthropoda; class Insecta; order Diptera; family Tipulidae; genus Nephrotoma; species Nephrotoma guestfalica. The sequence continues at coordinate 62,147,713 of OY829913.1, read as the reverse complement.
CTAGTGGTTTTCCGTTTTACAATTGTCCAAATTACACGGTTTTGCACACCTTCTTGCATTGGAACCATGTTTAAAATGGTAATAACACATCGGGTGCTTAGCTACCTGCTCTTTGGATCGTGAACAACTGCGAAATCGACCGGAATTTCGCAACCGAGATCTGTCGGACCGATTACGCGTTGATATACCGGCTTTGAAAAGTTAAACTAGCTGAATAATTCTTCAACCCTTTTGATTAATTTGCTGATCTGGCAAGATAAATTATCTTCTTGAAGATTATTACGGTCGTGTTTACACCACAAATCAACGCTGGTCTCTGCACACCCACGATTCTATCAGCTGCCTTTGCCAACTATTTAGACTGGAGTCTCTCATGCACGCCAAAATTTCCTGAGCATGTATTGGCAGCCACTGCATACACAGATTCCTTAGTACTGGTTCCGTCATCTGATCTGAGGACAATGCTCCCATCTCACAAAACAACTGAAATGGTTTCTTATTTCCCAGTTGAAGCCCATAAAGAAGACGATCCAATTTAATTTTGTCAGATTCACTTAATCTCTCGATTATTATTATTTTGAGAGATTCGTATTTATTAATTTGCGGAGGATTAAGTATTTGGTCTCGCAATGGGCCTCCAATTGGGTGAACCATATTTCAGGATCATCCCGATTGAAAGACGTCCTCGTGATTTGACATTGTGAGTTAACCGATGCAGAAAAGAAATAAAAATAAAAATGAAATGAGCAATAATGATGCAAATTGTGAAAATGTTTGCGTTTGTACCCGTTGTCTCGTAACAAAGTGATATCGGAATGGATGAGGCGATGTAGCATAGGGGAGAGGCTTCTGAATTCATCAGTCCTGATTCAGAAGTATTATCATAAATAAATATTAGATAGTGTTGTACATTCAATACCTGCGCACGTACGAGTAACAACATAATGGGTAATCGCGTCAATAACCGTTCGGACAGGTTAGATTAGCAGAAATATCATATTTTGACATAATTTTTATTTTGTATTGGTAATTTCATAAAATGTTCCCTTAAACAAATCCGTTAGCATGTTCCGTTAGCACTTTTTTCTCTATTCCAACCACCAAGTGGGTGTAACAGTTTAGACTGAGAAAATCATACATCACAAAAAACGGTGATGTCATTTTTGTTTTCTTATTGCAGGCAATGAAATCTTCTAATTCACAGATTACACATTTAAATCGGGGAAAGGCGATGACAGTATCTGCGCCTCCTCTTATCTAAACATCTTTGATATGTATGAAGGCTGTTCAAAAATCATTACGTTGTTGCTATAAATTGTTTATTAAAATTCTTAGATGTAAAAGTAACAGCACATGACTACTTTCGAGTATTACTTAGCTTATCAACACAAGACAACAAATTACCACAAAAATATTACACCATTCCATGTATACAAAGTCAGATACATATACTTTCTACACTTCTGAGCTGGAAGATATAGCATCAAGAATTGTAGGTATCACAAAAACAATTTTCCAGATATTTTTAATTTCTTCTGCATGGATTGAGACGTGGGCTTTGTTTTTATGATAATATGTTTTATTAAATTGTAATAAATTTTATTTTCGATTAAAAAATATTTAGATGAAATTAACAAGAAACAGAAACAAGCCAAATAATGTTTTTTCGACGACGGTTCACAGACGCCCGAGTATATCAAATATATTTGGGCGCATTGTGCCAGTGGAGCATAAAACTATTTTCGGGGTAATAAATTAAAACCTCAAGTATTTAAGAATAGCGGGGGTTTGAACATTTATAAATACTGATTAGTTGTAGTTCTTAAACGTATTAATTACAAAAGCAAACATTACTTCTTAATCTGTAAGCAGCCCCTAAAGCTGCTTGAATAATAAATATACTTCTTATGATTTTGTATCGATTAATTAGTATCGTGTCATCATTAAAAATTTTATTGTTGCATATCTAACGTGCCGAAAATTTTGCAGAATAAAATTTGCTCACAAATCAAGTTTAATGGTACGTTGATACCTGTGAACGTATTCTGATAATAAAGTTATCAGCAAAAATCATCTTAATAAAGATTTTACAAATTTTTATTTACCAAAATTAATAAAATTTTATTATTTTCGAAAAATCAAAATCATCAAGTTTTATGGATTCTTTACCGTAAATCTTAAATGGTTTCAGTTATGTACAGCGGTGTGGAAGACGCGTGCAGAACAAGTTTATAAAGTATGCATCAGATTAATTAATAAGATTTGATTTGATTTGCTTTAAACTTTCGTAAAATCTTAAATTTGTGAAATCGATTCTCATTATGGAAGTCATTTCACAAATATACGGAATTTGAAGTGTAATTGCAAGTTCATCTCGGTAATGTTGGTTATCGTAAGCTAAAAAACCAGGGAAAGGGGGTATGTTGTAGTGTTGTGTAGATCTGGAATAGACCACACTTAATTATAAAGTGAAAAATTTAACTTACTGGACTTTTGGTAAAACTGCGAAATAATTGCCAGTGAACCTGTTTGGGAATTATTTTATGTGCTACCTAATTCATTATTGCTAAAGGGTATGAAGTATGTCCTAAATTTGTCCTAACTTTTACCGTGAGAATGTATTAGTTAATACTCTCGCTAAAATTAATTATCTTGTGAAGAATAAAACCGGTCAGTTAATAGCTTGTAACTAGCCGCTAGAGGCGAGGCCGCTAGTAAACCTCCATCTAAACTCAAATTTTTATTCACTATTAAAGCCAATTAATAAGCACTTGTTGTCGTTAAATTAGTGGAAGTGTCTCTAATAATGTGTACGAATGTCAAAACAATACTATGACCTTGAAAGGCAATACGATTATTTGAGTATCACCGTATAAGCGATTCATGGGTGTCTATTGTGTAACGAAGAATTAATTCCAAACTTCAATGTTAAAGGCGATTGACGAGCACTTGTCATATGTCATTGGATTCATTTAAGTGTCTACTACTACTTTTATGAATTCCAAGTAAATTCTATGACCTTGAAAGAAAATGCGGTGATTTTTGAGATGAGTACTGCTGTCTAAGCGATTCATTTCAGTACTCAAATCATTGTATTTCCTTTCAACGTCATAGTATTGGCTTGATATTCAAAAAAAAAGTAGTAGACACTTAAACGAATCCAACGACATATGATAAGTGCTCGTCAATCGCCTTTAACATTGAAATTTGGAATTAGTTTAGCGCTACACAAGTGCTTTGTACTTTCATACTGGCATCTAAGAACAATCCTTGAATGATTTTAAATATTAATCGAAACGTAAAACACTTAACCGAGTTACATAGGCTACCTTAAAAATTTAATTAATCGGAAGACCAATTAATGAAACACGACTCATTTTATTTATAAAACATAAGGGTCCTCACGATATGCTTAAAACAATTGGTTGCATGCCTGGGTCTTTTCGAAAACATTTATTAATATGCTGTTATGTAATAAACGTGGCGTCTAACCAAATATGTAACCAACTCCAAAAAAATTGTGTTAATTATTTATCACACTCATAATTTGATGATGCGTTGTAATGGGTTGAATGGTTTGAATGGTGAATGTCGTATGTAGCCTGGTAGCCACCTCAACGAATCATTTTTCACACATTCGAATTTCTTGCAATACGATCCCATTTAAAATTGCAATAATTTTTAGTCAGCTTTTGAAATATTTGGAATCTCTTCGTTGCAAGAAACTGCTTCTACCAACTATTACCGACCACAATATTTGAATAAAATTGAAAATATTAGTATAGGTAATTTTTTCAAATGTCAATTTGTCTGCGAAATAAATTTGGTGTCTTCATCCGAAGCCTTTTTAGGAAATATATTTCACAATAGTCATACAGAACTTCTTCCAAAAATCATTTGAGAATCCCATTTCCATCCAACATACTCAATACGATCATAGTCGGTTAAGAAATGGCTGAGATCCGTCGCAGGTGGCCATATTTCAGAATTCCTTCCCAAAATAATTTAAGAATCCCATTTACATCCAACATACCCAATCCGATCATAATCCGTTAAAAATTGATCGAATTCCGTCGAGGAAGTCCACATTCCAGAATTTCTTTCCAAAATTAATTAAGATTCCCATTTCCATCCAGTATACCCAATCCCATCATAACCGGTGAAGAAATTGCTGAGTTCCGTCCCAGGTGGCCATATTCCAGATTTTCTTCCCAAAATCAATTGAGAATCCCATTTCCATCCAGCATACCCAATCCGATCATAATCGGTTAAAAATGGCTGAGTTCCGTTCCAGGTGGCCATATTCCAGAACTTCTTCCCAAAATCAATTAAGAATCCCATTTCCATCCAGTATAAATAATCCCAACATAATCGGCTAAGAAATGCCTGTCTTTCCCAGATAAAATTCGATCGAATCGATTAAATTAAAAAACATTCGGATTTAACGGACATTCGGATTTAACGGACACCCCCAATTAGTCCGTTAAATCGAGCGTTTACTGTATATTATACTCACTTATACATATACAATCTTTAAGAATTTAGTACAAACTTCACGAATTTGTAGAGAAACGTGAAGTTTGTACTAAATTTGTCCTAATTTTTTTTTTTAATTTTAGGGCAAAGTTAGGACATACTTCACGGGAACTATTGCTAGTATTGCAGTATAATCCCAATACCCCAGTTCAATTAATGTAAAATGAAATATTGCCGGTTTCGATCGTTTGCGCCAACAACATCTCGTATTCAAATTTTCCAGTGTTGTTTGCCGTGTCCAAACCAAATGCGAGGGTTAAATTTTTACGGTATCTATGATAACCAAAAATGTTCCGTAGAATAACTAAAATTATAAAATGTAATTGAGCCAAATTATAGTGAGGCGACAGATACGATAAAAAGGCTTATGGTGGCAGATATATCAAAGGTTTCAAATAAGGCGCTTCATCAAATAGCTGACGTATCGCAAGCAGTTCTCAGAGGTTTGAAGGTCTAAGCGCCTCAGTGGAAAAATGAATCCATGAGCTATTCATATTTTGGTAAACAAATTGGATAGCGTGACCAAACATGCATGGGCAAATGAGATGGCTGAAGAGGATGTCCCTACGATGGAAAGATCATTCCAAATTTAAGCAAAATAAATGACTCATTGGATGCCGTAGAAGTTAATAAGGCGTCACATTGGCTGTCAACCAGCAATCTTGTTAAATCTTTAAATCTTAAATCTTTCCAATCATCTGCAGAGCCGTTGTGCCATAAATGCTGGCCATTATATCACTGAATGTGACCAATTTCTTTCTCTAAGTGTTATTGAGAGAGGAGGTTTTGTGTCTGAGAGAAAGCTGTTTTTTACTGTTACCAAGCCATGAGTCAATCGTATGCAGATCGAGTTATAGATGTGATAAATGCCACAGGAAACACCATCTAACGGTGCAGGTCGAGAGTGCAATGGACCCAACAGTGAACACGGCTACAAGTAACAACAATACAGTAGAGACCACGATTCATTCTGGGCATCTACAAATATGCAGAGTGTTGCTTGGCATCGGACAAGAGCATTGCGAGGGATTCGGCTTGTGTCACGCTAAAATCCTTCTACTCGACAAAGGATGAAGTACAAATAGATGCACTTGTAAACAAGCAACTTCCAAATAAGCTCCCAAGTTTTGATTTTATTTTACATGATAACAGCTTTTAAATAATGTGAAACTAGCTGATCCTCAATATAACCAATCTGAGATCTTAATTGAGATCCTAATCAGAGCGGATCGGTGTTTTCATTGTTCGAGATAATTAATTGTTCGAGATGGGCGACGCACCATAATTCAAACAACACTGTAAGGGCTCAGAGAACACGATTTGGTTGGATTATAGCGGGGATTACTAGCGATAGTAGCGTGTAGAGTGATGAAGTTAATCAAGCAGGTAGTTGTAGTTTGAACCTCAATTTAATCATCAACATCGACAGTACGTACATTAAAGCATTTATTTGAGCAAGATGAAATCCTAAAGGTGCACGTATTGAACCCAGAGGAAGCCGATTGGGTAAGAACATTATAAATCGTATAGACGAAATGGCGATGTGAGATACGTAGTGCCTAGGTACGTAAGCCTATTAAGAAATTTGCTGCTCAATTCCGTGAATGCCACTACAAGGAGATCTCTTTTTTTGGAAAGAAAGCTGCAGGCTACCAGTCTGTGAAAAGGTGAATATTGAAAATTTATTAACGGGTTCATAAATTTATGATACATGCAACCTATCACTGAAGCTCAGCGCCATATTGCGCAGACCAAACCATTTTTACTTAACTCATCATACTGTGTATGATGGAGTCTAGTGAAACAACCAAATTGAGAGTGGTGTTTGATGATTCGGCGAAAACTACATCAGAAGCTTTTCTCAATGCTCAACAATGCTAGAGGGTCCAACGATTCCACCATCTTTCTGGTCAATTTTGATGAGGTTCCGAAACCACAAAATAGCATGGACCGATGGAGGGGGATGCGCAATTCCAATGCATACTTTGGAGAAGCGAGTCATCGGATGAGCTCAAGCAAAACAGGCGCAATACTGTCACGTTCGGATTGGCCAGATCAGCCTCTTTGGCAATTAGAACCATGCACTAGATACTCTTAGTCTACGATAATCAGCATGACCATCCAAATATCTTTCCATACATTTTAAACTATATCTATAAGTAGATAATTTCATTCCTCGAGCAGAAACTGTCGAACAAGTTCGCAGTCTGAAACGCGATATAGTTGCAGTATTGCAAACTGGTGAATTAAAATTGAAAAAGTGGAAGTTCAGTTCCGCTAACTAGATGGCGATAAAAATTGCTGAAAAAAAAAGAATATTGGGCCTTCAATAGAGCACAGTTGATGGCGTTTTCACGTTCAAGTTGAACCGAATACTCCAGTATTTGAGAGTGTTGATCCCCTTTAATGATTATCTCTACATCAAAAATCGTGGGCTAGGACGATGAACTGCCAGATGGCGTGTCAAAATTATACAAAAAAATTCGAAGTGAGCGAAGATTAATAGCAAGTCTACGAATTAAGCGGTGTTTCGCAAAGTAGCAAGGTGGAATTACTAGTACAGTGCTGTACTATTTTGTAGATCAGTGAATGCAAATGGTGAAGTGCAGGTGACTCTAATGGCATTCAAAACCAAAGTAGCGCCCACTAAGTAGATATTCCTCAGACAGATTCCACTATTGTTTTGATGTGGTTTTCGAGTAATCCAGCAAGATGGAAAACGTTCGTGGCCATTCGTACCTCGCAGATTTTAGATGAGCTATCCCGAAAGTTTTGGAACCATGTACGATCTGAGTAAAATCCAGCTGACCCCGCATCTCGAGGAGTACTTACATTCATTGGTAAATTTGCGGGAATGGTGGCATGGTCCAGAACGCCTTCAAACCTTTGAACTGATTACCAATATTGAAAGCGATGAAAATATCAATTCAGATTATCTGAAAGAACCGATGCAAATAAAATTTCGTTTTTAATGACGAAAAACAAAAGGATATTATTGTTTTGTTTCTGCAAAGTAGTTCATCGTATAACAAGCTTGTTCAAAGCCTCGCTTGAGTTCAAGGATTTTTAAGAAACACAAGGTTTAGGTTAGCTAACTGTAGGGGAGGTGCGAACCGCCAGAAGCATCATACGACATATGCAGCGAGATTCATTTGCGGCCAGGAATTGTTTGCAAGGCAGAGAAATAGTATTTTGAGTGCCGATGGCAGACTGAAGCATTTAGACTGTCAATATGATTATAAATGTCCGGTTATTCTACTAAAACGACACATAGTCGCAATAAGGCAGCTATTTTGGGCCATTGAAAGAAGCCGCACTACAAGAAAAATTATAAAATATGCGTCGTATGTATCAAAAAAAATTTGAAGACCTTCAAGCAGCTAATGAGGTACCTGCAAATAGCCAGATTAAAGTAGCAAGACCATTCACATTGTGCGGTGTCCATTATGCAAGCTCAATGTATCTTGCGAATTTTTCGATGTAACGTTGAACTGGAAGTTTTCACAGTTACCACGCTCGCTCGATTGTTTTCGCCAGGATGTATCGTGTATGTGCAGTTACATACAGGAGTGTTGTCTTCTTTTATAAGCATTATGATGCTGATCTAAATATTTTGTGTTGTATGTTACTATTTGTGTATTGTTGTATTTTATTTGTACCTCTGCTGAAAATTATTCAGATATTCAGTCTAATATTTCTTCCAGAATGTCTGTATTCTGGCGTGAATTATCTGTAATCTTATTGTTGTAGATTCTGCTATCGATACAGATTTAACAGGAAGGAAGCCCGCTGAAGTGCCGATTAACAGATGAGCTGGCGTAAGTACTTCGTACGTATCATCATGGAACGTTGTGCATAACGGATATGATTGCAGATTCTCATAATCCACCGAAATTAGGTGACGCACCTGGAATATTCTGAAATTACATAATTTTTATTGATGGTTTAAATTAGTTGGTACGCATCATTCAGGATTCAAGGATTCAGGATTGCAAGTTCCACAGCCCAGGGGGATGTTATTTAGAGAATTCTTCAGCTTCGATACATTTGCCTTTTTTAAATTGAAACGAGTTTCCGCATCTGCGCGTTCCAAACAGGAAGATAATTATTCTACGTTCAGTGAAAATTATTGTTTGAACTGCTGTTTAAACACATAAAATAAAAGCGTACAAAAATTTTGGCATTAAGCGACAAAGGTGTATTAGCACATTTTTGTGCTACATATATATATATATATATATATATATATATATATATATATATATATATATATATATATATATATATATATATATATATATATATATATATATATATATATATATATATATATATATATATATATATATATATATATATATATATATATATATATATATATATATATATATATATATATATATATATATTATACATATATAACGTAAAATATGCAAAATATAATTCTTATAATACGTGTAATAAAAAATGCACTCATTGCATTTTTTGGTATAAAAATTTGTATATAAGTTGATATTCAATTAATAAAAAAGTTAGTATTCAAAAACTTTACTCACATTCTTTTACTTAGTTTATTCCGGTATTAGCTCCCACCAGAGGACCGCTCGGAATATAAAGCAAGAATATTTTAGTTCAAGCAGAGGCTGAACTAACAAATGGTCCTTCGAGTCTAAAAAATTAAAAGTGTTAGAACAAACCATAAAAAGTGAACGAAAGAGCTTAAAGAACAGCCGCGCGCGTATGTACACGTAATAGAAATCATAAAAACAGATTTTACGTGCGTTTAGAAAGTCTTACCGTCATAAAAACAGACGTAATAATTTAAAGTGATCACAGTGAATTAGTGGTAAAGTGTCAAAAAGAATTCTGTTAGAATGGAAGAACATCAAAACCAAGAAGATGAGATCCTAGACCTGCAAATAGTAAGAATTCGAAGAATGAATAACGAGATAGCAAGTGCTGAAGAATTGCTAGAAGAACATTCATCAAAAGCCACACTGGAAACTACGCATGAAGAGTTGCGCATTTTAATGGATAAAATCACTAACCTTCATGACGAGATTTGCGTAAAATCTATTAAAAATGAGGGAATTGGGAAATCAAATTACTTCACCTTCGATTATTACGTAAAGACAAGGAAAGCATATAAAGATGTAACACATAGAATACAGGAAGTGTTAGCAGGTACGAAAGATGAAGCCAAATTCAACACATCATTTCATCAAGAACGAACGATGCATTGCACTATGAGACTACCGAAATTAGAGTTACCAAAGTTCTATGGTGACTATTCGAAATGGTCAAATTTCCGAGATTTGTATTGCCAAATTGTTCACGAAAATAAACAAATACCGAACGCAGTTAAAATCTCGTATTTAAAAACATGTATTGGTGGCTCTGCGGCAAAAATTATAAGTAACCTGGAGATAACAAACGACAACTACAACATAGCATGGCAGCTGCTAAATGAAAGGTACGAAAATAAAAGGCTACTTGCTCACAAGCAGTTGGCCATTTTCTTACGGTTACCTAAGCTATCCCAGGAATCAGGAGAATCCCTAAAAGAATTGCATGATACAACAAAGGAAGTTCTAAATGCATTAAAAGGATTAGGATTCAATACATCTACCTGGGACTTATTCATAACGCATATATTACTAAATAAGGTTGATAGCGAAACCAGCAAACTGTATGAAATGCAGTTAGAGGATCCCAAAAAGGTGGAGGATCTCAAAGATTTTCTCCGTTTTTTGGAACAACGGTTTCTCTCACTTGAAACACACAAAAAATTCGCCACAAACAACAAACCTTATGAAGTGCGTGCAACACATCATAAAATTGTTAAGAACTTATAAAGGGTGTTTTTTTAAGAGGTTGCCGATTTTTTTTTTGAATAAAACACATATAAAATTATGAAATGACCAAAATTTTTTTTTATTTGGTAGATAATTTTTTGGCATTTAACATTTAAACACAATTTCTGGCATATGGCTACCACGACTATTTTTCACAAATGTCATTCTGGAGGTCCAATTTTCCAGCACTTTTTCAAGCATTTGAGGGCGTATGTCAGCAATGACACGTTGAATATTGGTTTCCAAAGCGTCAATCGATTGAGGTTTATCCACATAAACCAATGACTTCACGTATCCCCACAAAAAGTAATCGAGTGGCGTCAAATCGCACGAACGCGGAGGCCAATTCACCGGACCATTTCTCGAAATAATGTTGTCGTTGAAAGTTTCTTTCAATAAGTCGATTGTTTCACGTGCTGTATGGCAAGTGGCACCATCTTGTTGAAACCACATTTCATTCATATCCATATCTTCAAGATTTGACAACAAAAACTCATTTAACATGGTTCTGTATCGATTTCCATTCACGGTAACGCGTCGTCCTTCCTCATTTTTAAAGAAATATGGACCGATGATCCCACCAGCCCATAGACCGCACCAAACAGTACATTTATCAGGATGCATTGGTAATTCTAGAACGGCGTGTGGATTATCTTTGCTCCAAATGCGACAATTTTGTTTGTTGACGTATCCATTTAACCAAAAATGCGCCTCATCACTGAAGAGAATTTTACGGTAAAAAAATGGATCTTCGTTCAATTGATTTAACGACCAATCACTGAATTCACGGCGCAAACGATGGTCGTGTGGCTTTAATTCTTGCACCAATTGAATTTTGTATGGCACCAAACCCAAATCTTTACGTAAAATTTTCCATAAAGTCGATGGACAAAGTCCAATTTGCTGAGCACGACGACGAATCGATAAATTGTCGTTTTCTTCGACACTGGCCTCAACGACAGCAATATTTTCTTCTGTACGAACTCTTCTCATTCTTGTCGGTGGCTTGGCATCCAAAAGAGTGAATGTAGACCGAAATTTGGTAATTACGTTCTTTATGGTGGTCTCTGACGGACGATTATGTGCACCATAAAATTCACGAAGTGCTCTATAAACATTTTTAATTGAACACTGATTTTGAAAATAAATTTCCACGATTTGAAAACGTTGTTCTGGAGTTAACCTATTCATAATGATTTGCCAAACAATACTGAGTAGAAATGCCACTTTGAGCTGTCAAAACAACTGTCATAAAATAAAACGACATCTATCGGAAAAACAAACCTCCTAAAAAAACACCCGTTACATCAATAAGGAGAATACTATTAGAACTAATTGTAGACACTGCGATGGAAATCATAAACTAAGTCAATGTGCGAATTTCAAAGTATTAAGCTTACACGAAAGAACACAGCTCATCCAACTCCTAACGTTATGTAGAATTTGCTTTGAGAAACATAGCACTACAACTTGCAAAAGTGGCGAGAAATGTAATGTTTGCAATGGGAAGCATAATACACTCATGCATAACGTTAACAACCCAACTAAAGTGAACATGCTCTCTCATAATTCAAACAATGAAGAGACACTTCAAACTCTGCTTGGTACGGCATTAATTACAGCACATAGGGATAACCGAGAACCAATAACTTTGCGGGCCTTGATCGATTCCGGTTCGCAAGGTACCTTCATCACAAAAGGTGCTGCAAATTTACTCAACGTAAAGAAGAAGAAAATAAATATTGCCATATCAGGAATGGGTGGACTCAAAGCAGGAGTTTGTAAAAGCATAATAGAATTCGATGTTGCTCCGAGATTTGACAGTAAATTTTCGGTTCGAATGGAAGCAATGGTGTTCGATCAACTGACGCATCACCTGCCAGAAGCTAAATTTAACACAAACAAATTTAAGCACCTACAAAATATAAAATTGGCAGATCCAATGTTTAATGAGCCAAGTCAAATCGACATTATAATTGGAGCTGACTATTATCCAGCAATTGTGTTGAACAACATAATAAAGGGGAATGAACGAGAACCCATGGCGCAAGAGACCGAGCTTGGTTGGATAATAATCGGATGCATGAGATCTGCTAATCAAACAACTAAAACTAGCTTGGTATCAACAAAAGCGATCAGTGAGCAATTACAGTTACTCGTAGAGAACGAGGGCATAGCTGATCAGACAACACGAACGGAAGAAGAGGAGAGAGCTGACGAACATTTTATAAAAACCGTGCGACGTGATTCCAATGGAAGGTATATTGTAAACTTACCCTTGGAAGAAAACGTTCCGACGCTAGGAGAATCACGAAAAACGGCCATTGCTAGGCTAATTCAACTAGAAAGACGGTTCGCTAGAGATGTAATCTTTAAAAAGAGATATGTAGAATTCATGAGAGAATACCTGAAATTGAAACATATGGCAGCAGTGAACCAACCGCCCACGGGTCACAAGAATGAATCCAGTAAAATCTACTATATCCCACATCATGGCGTAATAAATGAGGACAGTAGCACCACCAAACTGAGGGTCGTATTTGATGCATCAGCTAAAACAACAAACGGTATAAGTTTAAATGATATAATGCTAAACGGCCCAAAAATTCAAGATGACCTGGATAAACTGATTCTAAGATGGAGAGAACATAGATATGTTATAACGGCAGACGTGGAGAAAATGTTTAGACAAGTTTGGATAGATGAAAACCAGCAAAACTACCAGAGAATTGTTTGGAGAGAAGATTCTAACCTTGCAATACAAGATTTTATCCTAAAAACAGTCACCTATGGAACCAAGGCAGCTAGCTTTCTAGCAATAAGAACAATGCACAAATTAGCGCAAGATGAAGCTGAAAGCTATCCCGTTGCTTCTAAAATATTGAAGGAAGACTTTTACGTAGACGATATGTTAACCGGAGGCGACACAAAAGCAGATGTTCTCAACGCGTATAATAAATTAACCGGCATAACGGCCAGAGGAGGATTCTTGCTACGGAAATGGACTTCGAACGATGCAACAATCCTTGCCGAAATTCCAAAAGAAATACAAAGCAATGGCACAATCACCATTAAATTGAACGACATAATTAAAACGTTGGGAATTTTATACAATCCAAGAGATGACAATTTTCAATTCAACACGCAACGTTTACAGCTTTCTACTTCAAACCTCTCAACTAAAAGAGCAGTGCTATCGGATTCATCAAAAATTTTTGACCCAATGGGCTGGTTTTCTCCGATTACAATCAGCAGTAAGCTGTTAATGCAAGATGACTGGATAAGTGGAATTGGTTGGGATAACAAATTGCCCACAGAAATCGACAAACGATGGGCAAAATATAAAGATGAATTGAACAACATTGACTCCATCGTCATACCAAGATGGGTGAACACAATTAAAAGCAGAATGGTTGAAGTTCATGGTTTTGCGGATGCATCTGAGAGGGCATTGGCTGCGGTAGTTTATTACCGAGTTATTGATGAAAAGGTGAAAACAAGCCTACTAATGGCCAAAACCAAAGTTGCACCCATTACGAATAAAATTACTATCCCAAGGCTTGAACTCAATGCAACTTTACTACTAGTGAAGCTTGTAAACCATATCCGTGAGTCAACACAATATGTCGATGCAAAAGTGTATTGTTGGACAGATTCAACAATCGCGTTAAGTTGGATTAAGGGCAATATAAATAACTATAAACCATGGGTGTCAAATAGAGTGTCCACAATGAGAAAGCTGCTTCCTCAAGTTGTATGGCGTCACGTACCATCTGAAGAAAACCCGGCCGACGTAGCTTCAAGAGGAATTACACCAGGGAGACTTAAAGGTTGCGAGCTTTGGTGGAATGGACCAACATTCTTACGCTTAAATAAAGGAAGGTGGCCTGAAGATATTGTGTCTGAAACGAAAACGGAGTTGAAACAGATAACATCATTAAACGTGAAAATAGAGCACCCATTTCTACAACTATTTTCAAGAACATCAGAATATCGAAAATTAATTAGAGTTATAGCTTATACGCTGAGGTTCATTGACAAATGAAAAACTTAAAAATATCAAGAATAGTGGAGATCAATGCTGCTGAATTTAAAAAAGCAAATGAAATCGCTATTAAGATGACGCAAAATGAGGAATTCAACGAAGAAATCAAACGATTGCAAACAGGACAACAGTTGCACAAGGACAGTAAGTTATTATCATTGAATCCCTTCTTGGATGACAAAAATATACTGCGAGTAGGCGGCAGAATCGAAAAGTCATTAGTCCCATATGATCAGAGACATCCAATGATCTGGCCGAAGAATAACCAATTAACCATCCTGATAATCAAGGATGCTCACCGTATTACCCTACATGGAGGAACAACTTTACTTGTCACATTCTTACGACAAAGGTATTGGATTACAAGCGCAAGATCAGCAATAAGATATGTAATTCACAAATGTGTAACATGCTGTCGATACAGAAAAAATACGAACCACCAGTTAATGGCGCCACTACCTCGAGAACGTGTAACGGCGTCAATGCCATTTGAGATTGCTGGAGTAGACTATGCGGGCCCTATCTCTATTAAAACATCGAAAGGCAGGTCAAAACAAACTTATAAGGGGTATATAGCCATCTTTGTGTGTTTTACGACAAAAGCCTGCCATATTGAGATAGTTAGCGATCAAACTACAGAAGCATTTATTACCGCATACCGTAGATTCGCATCACGAAGAGGCGTGTGTACACACATCTATTCAGATAACGGTACAACCTTCGTTGGAGCCAACCGAAAAATAAATGGGCTATTTAATAAACTACTCCAAGCCCAACTAATAGAAGAAACGGCGTACCAAGGTACAAACTGGCATTTTATACCGCCTGGAACACCACATTTTGGTGGTTTGTGGGAAGCGGGAGTGAAAGCGGCAAAATATCACCTAAAAAGAGTTATAGGCGATACACATTTAACATTTGAGGAATTATCAACGCTATGTAGTCAAATAGAGGCATGCTTGAACTCACGGCCTCTCTCTATAATTTCGAGTGAAACCACACCTTTAATCTTGACACCGGCACACTTTCTAATTGGGAGATCATTGCTAACGGTGCCAGAAGACAATTATAGCGAAATAAAACAAAATCGATTATCTAGATGGGAATTTCTACAACAACTGAAGCAGCATTTCTGGAAGCACTGGCACACGGACTATTTGAACTCACTTCAACAACGATACAAATGGAAGCAAGTGCAACCAAATATTGTGAAGGATCAAATTGTACTAATAAAGAACAAGGAAGGTTATCCCAGTACATGGCCAATGGGAAAGGTGGTGGAGGTTCATCCAGGTGATGATGGTAATGTCAGAGTGATATCAGTAAAACATAAGAATGGTATTACAAAACACTCGATAAGAAATGTGTGCCCTTTGCCAATTGACGACATCATATATTCTGCACCACAAGCACAAACAAACGAAAATCGATTTGATAGGGAGGAAAATATAACAACGGCCAGAAGAGCGACAAGAAGCATGAAAGCCAACCACTGTGGATTGAGTTCTGTTACGAACAACATGACAAACGATAGAACGCAATCAGTAATGAGAGCGAAACCAATGAGGTTTGTGGCATTAATTAAGGCCATTATGTTTGTAATGCTAATTTCACGAGGACACCTCACCAATGCAACTGGCAAAGTACACATTCAACAATTCAACCTGCCAATTTGGGTTTATCTGGAAAACATCGGCTACGTAGAAGTAATTGCAAAGGAATGGAATTTAATAATCCGTTACCAATTGACTAACTATTGGGAAGAAATAAAACAAATAAATGTGATTCATACGGAACTGGCGGAAGCCTGTAAAAGAACACCAGGCATTAATTGTGCCTTGATACTACACCAATTGGATTGGCAACTAGAGGTTGTACGGAAGAACAATGAATTCTTAATGTCCAGTAATAAGGAGAGATGTCGCCAAAAGAGGGGAATTGGAGATACTACGGGGATCCTGCTTGGAGATATATTCGGAATACTAACTCAACGGGAAGCAAATCAATATGAAAACCATTTTGAGACGATTGATGAAAACGAGCGGCATCTATTAGATCTACTTAGCAATCAAACCAGCATCATTGACAACACCATCAGACTATTCAAACATAACACGAACCTGACATTGTTGTCGTTAAACAATTTCAGGGAAAATCAGAACAGACTGCAAATAGAAATAGATCTGCTGAAGGAATATGCTTCCATTGAAAAGGTACGAGCAATATTTACAACAACTCTCGAAATAATGCTAATATTAAATAACATCAAAGAAACACAGGAAAGTTTGTTGGACTTAGTGCATAATGCTCAGCAAAACGTCTTACATCCCACTCTGCTGACGCCATCGCAACTAGAACAAGAACTATCTAAGATCAGAAAGTATCTGCCCCCGTCAATAACTGTGCTTAATGATCACACAGCCGACAATTTAGAGCACATTTATAAAACCATGAAATTAAAAACACGAATAACTCAGGATAACCATAATACGAGCAACTATTCCATTAATATACTCATGGAGCTACACACTCTTCTCGGTTATTCCATTTCCAAATATCTATTACAACGAGTACCAAGCATATATTGAAACAAGTGTACATTTTATTGCTGTGGATGAACGTCGAGAACACTTCGCATCATTTACCAAAGAGAAATTGAATGATTGTCAAGAGGTCAAATTTAAACATTTCCTGTGCAAAGTGTCACAAGTTTACAATGCAGCATCTACGGAACATGCTTGTGAAATGGCGATTCTTCGTCATACCACTAATCTACAAGGATTATGTAGCATAAAAACAATAAATGCAACAAATCACTGGATAAAGTTACATGACACAAATCAATGGTTATTTATCGTCGTTGAAGAAACAAACAAGGATGCAATTTGTGGATCATCTGTCATAACGACACGGTTTAGTGGGTCAGGTATCTTAACATTAGATGATGGATGCATGTTACGAGATTCAAGCCAGTATCTAATTGCTGCAGATAAAGTTAATAGTGAGATAAAAGGAGAAATCAATACGCCCGTTTTCGTAAGGCACAACAACTCGAGCAAGCTAAGTTCAACCCTGAATTGGCGAAAGATAAGAAGCAACTATTGTCGTCGGGCGGAAGAAGATTATATTAACCTAACAGTGGATACCAGCAAACTAGAGCACGACATAAAACTACCGAAGGAAAATCAATATATTCACGAAATGAATAATACACATCATGTTCACCACTACGTATTAACTCATATATTATTGTGGAGCGGCATAATCATTGCAATTGCAATTGCCATTAAATATTTCAAGAACAGACAGAAAAAGAGGCACTCGGCCCGTCGTGGAGTTTTACCAATGGCATCTCCCATTCCAGCCCCAAGAACTTCTAGGGCGCCCCAGGATGTTTAAACACATAAAATAAAAGCGTACATAAATTTTGGCATTAAGCGACAAAGGTGTATTAGCACATTTTTGTGCTACATATATATATATATATATATATATATATATATATATATATATATATATATATATATATATATATATATATTATACATATATAACGTAAAATATGCAAAATATAATTCTTATAATACGTGTAATAAAAAATGCACTCATTGCATTTTTTGGTATAAAAATTTGTATATAAGTTGATATTCAATTAATAAAAATGTTAGTATTCAAAAACTTTACTCACATTCTTTTACTTAGTTTATTCCGGTATTAGCTCCCACCAGAGGTCCGCTCGGAATAAAAAGCAAGAATATTTTAGTTCAAGCAGAGGCTGAACTAACAACTGCTTAACCACTCTCCTTACTCACGAGATCTAGCCCCAAGCGAATTTTTTTGTTCCATAAGTTAAAAGTAGCGCTCGAGAGACAGTGATTTTTGTCGATTGATAAGGACATCACCTTCGAAAACAACTGTGTGGACGGCTTGAAGAGATGGGGGCCTCACTGAGAGAAGTGTATACAAACATACAAGAAGACTATGTAGAGAAATAAAAGTAAATTTGAAGAAACATGTTCTGTATCCTTGTTAGGTCGGAAACTTTGCAGACAACTATGGTAAGAGGACTTTGTTTGACCACTTCAATTTACCTCGTTACATTTTCCAATTTACTTTAGGTTTCAAAGTTTCATTCAAATAATTTGTTCTCCAGAATATTATTTGTCTACCAACTTTTGCGGTAACACGACTGTCGTGGCCTGACATCTATCTCCATATAACTGCACCAATAATTATCATAACCGATTAGTTTTGAAAAAGAAACATTTATTTTTGATACGATTATTGAACCATACATGAAGTGCCACAGAGTATCTTGAAGAATTATTTATATCAACACCTTCCGGATCAATTTTAAACCTGTAAAGTTTGATAAAAGGTCAAAATCTGGATATTTTCATACCTAACTTAAAACGTTAGAAAGCATTCATAGAATCTTGATTTGAGATACTCGTAGTAATAAAAAAATCAAATCAGGAAAGAATTTTTTTATTGCCACTAAATTCCTCTGTAATATTAATTTACTAAACCCGCTATAAACGTAATTATTAAATCAACTGTGATGATCGTTTGGCGCAGCAGCCACAAAATTAAGAAATATCAATCTTACGTATATTTCCATCCAAACAACAAGATCTAATTTACATTTGTAACACGTTTATATCGTGCTCGTAAAATTGTTTGGTAACTTTTCTTTTCTTTTTTATTTTACGATCGATGTTGATGAATCGCTATATGGATGCGATGATGAGTGAGCTGGTAACAAACTGCTGACAACAAACCAGCAAATAATTAATAGTGTGAATGTTATTGTGAATCCAATTATTCCGGAAACAAATTTGGTTGGAACGAAAAATCACTAACCGTTTCATCCCACCTACGCATACCCATCACCATCATCAGCATATCATTAGGCAACATCAAAATATTGTGAATTCCATCAGCTTTGGTGGTCTCGTTTCTAAAACAATGATTCTAATCTCCATTAATTGTATCACACATCATGCTACATACTTCTTTATGTAGACTTTAAGACAAAGTTGAGATTATGCAAACGAGCTCAGAATTTAGAAATATTTCTTTATGGATGGTATAATATTTAAATATAAAAGAATTAACGATAGATATACTCGTACATGCTTGCTATAGTCATATACCAATAATATAGCATATAAGAAATGGTAGTCGTAACATAAACTATAGAGACAATAACAGAAGAAAAAATATTTTGTGTAAGAATATCATCATCATCCAAGCGAAACGCCCTCACGAATGAATAATTTTATTTTGAGATCTGTTGAAGGCAACACGTTTTCGTATTCTCCTTTATATTAGACTTCGCCTGGCCATAAATGAATCCCATAAAAATTCGTCATCATCAAGATAACAGCACATCTCTGGGATAAAATATTTATAAACGTTGATGTTGAATCGTTCGTTATCTTGGTCGAAAAAATCTAAATCACATAACGCACGAACATACGTAAAGTTCACATCAGGTGAAAATATCTAATTTTTTATTTCCAAGAATTAGCTTTTCTCTAAATGGCTTCTATCGAGATTTAACATCAAGATGCTCGCTAACGCATTGATTATTTAGCGGCAAACCCTTCTCATTAATTATATCAGGTATGTGTTGAACAATCCAAAAATAAAATGCAAAAGTGTGAGTACCAAGCTGACTATTGTGAGAATAGGTGCTCTAATGGCGGTGCTGCGATGCTGCGATGCTGATGCTCTATGTGCGATGCTGATGCAATTTTACTTGTAGAACAGATAATTCTTAACAATTTTCCTTCATATGAGGGAAGCATTAAATTCAATGATTCAATTAATTCATCCACCAAGTTATCCAAAAAGGATTTTCAACTTCTTGTATTTTTGTGAGAGTTCCATGCGCTGCTCCTCTCTAAACCGTATTTCGTCTGTTTGATAGATTTCGTTAACACTCTTGATTGAAATGGCTGATTTCGTTTCGTTACCACTCTTGACTGAAAGATTGGAAACTCATTAAATCATTGAACAGTTCAATGATTTAATAAGTTTCCAATCTTTCTGATTTTTATTCAATGTGTTAAGATTAAATAGAAGAAAGCCAGCCAAACGATAGAGTGGAATACTCGACTTGCTCAGATCGAATCGATCGTTTGGTGTGCAATCTTCTAACTGGATTTCACTGAATTCCAAAGCTCTTTTCCACAATGCTCATCCTAGCGCTTTTTCACTGTAGTTCTTCTCTTTAAATGAAATTTACCACTTTGCTGGATAACACAAATATTAATTTACCTTCCAAAAGACGGTATATCTGTAATTTTGATACGTACTCAGAGCCCGTATTTTTGTAATCGGGGAAAACTTTCACATTCAGAATATAACCACTTTTTTAAATTTGGTCGCATGTTTCTTAATATTTGTTTTCCTAAAAGGGAAAGGGAGACAAGTTAGGGAAATAAATATTAACAAACATGTAAACAAAATTGGACAAATAGTTAAAATAAATTCTAATGCAAAATGCATTCCGTATGCTTCAAATTTTCAGAAGTTTCAAGAATATGGCCACAGATCTAGGGATTACGTCAAATACCCACGATTCTATCCCAACCACGGAATTGTCGACATATTGGTGCCGAAAATAGTGTTGACACAAGACAATGTCGAAAATTCGTAGACAATGTAGATTATTACTTGTTTTGTTGTTTTATAGTTTTACAGTTCAATTGCGAATTTCCAACATTGTGAAAGTTATAATTAAATTTTTACAAAAACAATATGTCAGATTGGTACTCTAGCGCCACATACATATTATATTGCATTACTGGGTAAGTGGGATCTTTTTGCTTGTAATTGTCATCACTTGGACATTTGTTTTAGAAAACAGGATAATTTCAAAAAAATAATCGAGCTAAACTAAACTTTAGTTTAAGAAAATAACGTGTAGTTACGATGTGGTGATATCGTGGTACAATGCACCACATTGTACTTTATCGGAGATCCTATCTATCTATCAGGAATGTGATAATGTTTATCGAATCCCATAAAAATCAGTGGATATGCTGCGGTTGTCTAAGTTCTGCCACTGCGACCTTAAAAGTTATTGGTTTGAGGACCTCTTTTGTTGTAAAACAGAACTAGAGGGTGTGATGGGTGTGATTTAGATGCTTTGTTTCCAAAGCTACCATGATATCAACACTAGTTTTATGGATATTGATATATTGGTGCTTGTGGTTTGTTTGAGTGTTTTGAACTTCCCTGTGTTGAGGTAAATTGCGTTTTTCTCGAAAGAGAAGGGGTTCGTCTCCAGGGCGATTGTGAACGCGAGGGTTGTGACTTTGGGTGTGATTGTGGTTTTAGGGTTGCCTATCGTTCATTTCCTTTAGCATCTTCTCAAGACTGCTGATGTTCGAAATTAACGCGTTAATCTCTGAGCTAATTGTATGCGTGCGTTTTATAAAACTTAAGTTTTGAGTCCGAGTGCCATCCATACCATATCGTTTGTCGACTATGTCAGCTAGGTTCTATTCTTGTTTATCCTGTTGCGGGATCACCGCTATTTGAATGTAGTCAGGGAGCTGCCTGATCAACAAAACCGTGACGACGTTGACCGTGAAATTCTTGCGAAATCGAGTAGCGATCAATTAGTACTCGTTTAATTGTATCGTATTTATTAAGGACTGGAGGGTCTTGTAAAACATAATTGACCTTGTCCGCTTGTGTTGACTGGAGAGATAGCACTGTGTGCACAAACTTCTGTTTGTCGCTGATGATCTTGTTATTATTTGCCATGTTGGTTTAGAGCAAAAATGAAATGATTTTGCTTTTATGTTATTTTGTTTCACAACGAACTTTTTACTCACGAACTTTTAGAAATTGTGTCGTATTGGACATGTATTACTAAAAAATGATTAGGGACTTTTGACGATTTGACGGGTGGGAGCTTGGGACATATTTCACAAAACTCGCCGAAGAATAAATATTGTGTATCCAATATCCGAATATCTTTTACGACAAATGTACATAAATCTTAGTACACACACCAAACTTGATATCTAAATCGAAAAATTGAATCTAAAGGATTTTAGATTAAAACTAACTTGAATAATAAAAAATCATTAATCCTACTTAAATTTCAGAGAACCGACAAGGTCAACTCTGGTTGAAAATTTAATCTACAATGCAAAAATTAAAAAAGCTTCTACGGAACCTACCACTTCCGCAACAGATGCCCACCACATGTTGCATGGATTTCACAATTTATGGAAACAGCTACAGTATGACGTTTGATTCCAAATAGTCAATACGCCTGGACTGTAGAGATGCCGAATTTTGGTAAAACAAAGTTTTTTTTTTGGTCAAACCTCGTTATTTCGGGTACAATTTAAAAAAACATGCAAAATACGTATATACGTCCTGGGATCTTCCAAGTTGTGGAAGTAGTTTAAGTATGAAGTTTGAGCCCCATCTGTCGAACCATCTGAGCTGTAGCAAACCATCACCATTTAGTCTGCACGACCCCACCGTGCGAGGCCAAAATTTTCATTTCCGCTTAAATTTTGGAAAACTGGCTTCAACCGAACTTGTTGAAAATTTAAGTTAGAATCTTTTAGTTCATAGTCGTTTTTATCGTGAATGATATACTTTTCAAAGTAGTGGCATAAGGCGAGAAAGCTTCTACGGATGCTGCCACTTCCGGTGGACCGATTTCCACCAATGGGATCTACAATTTGTGGAAAAGGCTTAAGTATGAGGTTTCGCGCTAATAACTCGCGGAATGTTGTGTTCTAAGTGTTCAATCACCTCTGGTTCATCCGCGTAGACAAGTGACTTAACATATCCCCAAAGAAAATAATCCGCCCTGTTGGAACCACATATCAGCAAGATTTAAGCCAGCCAATTTGGGTACAGAAAGGTTAGAAATCATGTCTCTATGGACGGAAGACAAATTTACCAATGATTCCACCGGCTTTATGGGCCAAAATCACTGCTTCGTGTGCTTCTCTCTGGATGTAATTGTGTTTCGGCAAAGACTTGTGGATTGCCTTTGCTCTAAATCCAACGATTCTGGTTATTAACGTATCCATTCAACCAAAAGTGAGCTTCATCGCTGTACAAAGTTTTGTTTGGAAAATCAACAACAATATCAATTTGTGATTCAGCCCATTGGCCGAATTGGTGGCATGTGCGATGGTCGGATGGCTTTAATTCCGTTGAATTTTTTGAGTACATAAACCAAGATCCTTAGATAAAATCTTCCATAAAGTGGTTGAACACATCTTCAGTTGCTGGAGATTGATTTGGGTCTTCCTCAACGCTACGCTGTACAGCGTCTATCGCTTGTTCGGTACGCACTGTTTGACGTCTTACTGGATTATTTGCAAGCGTTGCTCTGGCGTGAATCTATTCATTATGAAATGGCAAATCAAGCTAATGACAAAGTAAATGTCAGCTATCAAACAAAACAGTGTTGCCAACTTAAAGATGTGAACCTCTAAAAACACCCTTTGTTTACAAAACATGAAAAAGCCCCAACGGAAGCTGTTATTTCCGGTGAACCGATTCCAGCCAAAAACAACTGGAATCTCCCAATTTGTGAAAAAAGCTTAAGTCTAAAGTTTCACCCCGATCAGTCATTCCGTCTGGGCTGTAGAATAAAATGTTCGTATTTTGAAGAACTTCACTGAATAACGATAAAACACTGGTGGTTTAGGTGTAAACCAGCCAATGTTTTAAATGTATTTAACAATTATTATTCTTATTATATTAGTATGTCGGTGTCGTCGGAAGCATCTACTTCGTTCTTCCAAAATGGAACATTGTTGAAACAGCTTTCGCAGAACTCCGGATTATCTGGCGTTGAGCTGGCTTTTGCAAATTGATTACATACGATGTGTTATGGACCTCTTTTGCTTCGTGTAAGTCAATAAATCCAGGCAATAGTTAATTTGAAAGCATCTGTGCCAAAATTTCGTATTATTATGAGATTCGTCTTCGCTAATGTTTGTGTTTGCAATATTAACAAACTCCTCAGCATACTGCAGATAAAAACCGAGAGTTAACCTGTAACCATCCAGTTTTATTAATTTCAGTTAAATATATGAATATCCTAACCGACCCAAAGCGCGCTCGCTGCATTGTAGAGTCTTAATGTTTAGATATAGGGCTTCATGTGAATCCTTCTGACGCAAATGTAGAAATATGAACACTTTTCTCCTCCTTTTTATGCTTAAGCATCAGACTATGTTAAGAATCCAGGTGATATCTTAGGTTGCAATCTATCTTGGAAATTCACATGAATAGCAAGCCTCACAAGTAGATTTCTTTCTTTAGGAATGCAGAAGAGTTTTGGTAAATTTTAGAATCTTACCGCAGGCCTTTATCATTTACAAATCGTGTATGGGGAACCAGGAATCAAAAACCTGCTTCTTTAGAAAAGTGCTGGATTTATACAACTTTTTTTCTATCCAAGACAGTGTCTTTAGCCCCTTTTCTTGCCATTGGAAACTGTTTGATACGGGCCCTCCTGTCACTAGTTTGCACTGGGGTATGGATTTCTCGAGCATTGATTACTTATTATGCATAAAGCAATGAAGTCTGTAAATACATTATCAAATGTCTATTGGAATTCATTTAAAAGTTACGGTGATGTGGATTCCGGTTCAGTGCCACTCTGGTGGTATTGAAACTGCAGATTTTCTTCAAAGCCAGTTCACGACGGGTGTTCGTGAGTCTTGAGCTTAATAAAACAAGATATTTTTTAGAATTTTGTGAGCGCACTCCTCATTTTGTGGGTTTCGCCGCATTTACAATGACCTGTACGTCCTGTTAAAGTTTACAATTGATCCGTCAATTTAACCACATCTCTCATTCCTTTGGTGTAACTTGCAATAAATTGTGGATAAATAGGAACCTTTGATTTTGCAACTCGGCGCCATCGATTAGTGTATATCATTTCCTTTGAGTGTCCTTTATTGTCTTTCCACTGTACAACCATGTCTTAATCACTTGTTTTAAAAATTATTGTCGGGCAATTATCTGCTGGATTTTGTCTGACTGTACCAGTTGCACAGGTGCACCCACCACCCTTTATCACGTGTCCAAATTTTGTAGCCAAATCGAATATAGCCTTGTGTTGTTGTTGATTGTTTGTGTGTATCATGATTCATCAGCGCATTTATTAGTGGACGTAATATATAAAATATGTTGAATCTATTATGCCGGATGCAATCAGCAAGTATTGTAGGCACATCATTGTATCATCATCGTGCTTTTAACCAATAAAGCCTAATAAATTGGATATTTAGCGTAACCCGATAGTATCAAACCTCCTAGGAATGTCATGACTTCATCACGAGACTCGTTTATGGCAGCCTTCTTTTGACCACTGTATAAAATGGTATGTGCCACTTTGTTACTTATAACTTTTTCATCGAAAAGCAATTTAAAATAATCGATTGGGTGTGACAAACCTAAAACTGCATCTGGAAGTTTTACTTCTTCACAGTTTGTATTTAAATTCAAATTTAATTCGACATCCACCCATTTCGTATTTCGAAAAAATTTAGGACGATTTGATAAGAATGACGACAGTGGTAAATCATCTTCAACACCCCAATCCGACTCATGAATTTTCAGTGCGCAAACTGTTTTCAACAGATCATGCCCAAGATTGTTGGTGTTCCCTTCAAGCGTCATCTGAACCATCGCTATCTTCTTTGGTTTCGATATTTTGCTCCTCTTATGTTGCACATAATTCCTGGAATTGACGAATATTTTGATGTAACGTACATATGTTCAACAATTAAAAACCAAATATTAGACAAAACCATTCGAAACGGAAGACACTGATCCTGGCCGTTCTATTTACCTT
Source organism: Nephrotoma guestfalica (assembly GCA_963691935.1). NCBI lineage: Eukaryota > Metazoa > Arthropoda > Insecta > Diptera > Tipulidae > Nephrotoma > Nephrotoma guestfalica. The sequence continues at coordinate 62,121,414 of OY829913.1, read as the reverse complement.
TTAAGTGCCTAGGGGCGCTATATATCCCACGAGAGAAGTGTGGTCAAAAATTGTTTCTAATATGTCATCACAAAATACAAATGCAGCAATAAAACCTGTGGACAAGGCCCTACCAGACCATGGACTTTGCTTGAACCATACAATATTTCTTGTACAATATTTTTTCTAATCAGAACTCTTGGAATATTTGTACGACCATAACAATATGCAAATTGAATAGAACTTTTGAACAACATTTTCTTCTCATTGGGAACTTGGTCTACTTAGGCCTTTTGATTTCCAAAAATCAGTTGGTTTACAAAACATTTTCATGAAAAGTGGTGGATCGCGTGGTGAAAGAGCCTTAAGATTTTTTAAAATAACAGAATGAAACGAGTCAAATCGCAGTTGCTTCTCCAATTAAAAATTCAATAGCGTCTAACAACTCCGTGTTACGTTCAAAGTTTTAGCAGTGGTTCATCAAGCTCTGTGTATAAATAAAAGTTATTTATTGTTGGCATGGTTGTCTTGCTTTGTGGAGAGGTACACAAGTAAATCTCAATTACAAGTTTTCATGAGGTGTGTAATAGGTGTGTACTAGGGATGATATTGTTGATACTATAGTACTTTTTTCGTCAATTGAATTATGAGACAATATTTTCTGTAGAAGAAAGATCAACGATAATGTAATTCGCTAGAGTTCAGGTAGAAATTAGGGTGTTCAACGGCTATAACTCACAGACTAAGGCATTCGTTGTATGGTTATCACTAGCGTAGCTTAATGTCCCTTTCCCTGCTTGCCTACACAAAAGTGTGGGTAAAACTTAATTGCGTTAACCACAAACGTTAAAATTTAATTGGTTTTAATTAGGAAGCCAACCCTCACATTTGTGTATTTACTATAAACTAAAACACTGAGGAAAAAAATCAACGTAATTGTAAACCAAGGTACACAATTGTGTAGGTTGACCTGGAGATGTCGTACATTCCAGGATCATTAATTATTATCCAAACGTGATAATCTTTTAGGCATATGTTTAGATAGGGCTAAACATTGCAAATTGAACTTTAGATTGCGATAAATAATAGTTTTCCTAAGAGAAACCATACACACACATTTGTGTATGTTGGTCGTGACTGATTACCTTTAAAAATCGTAGTAATTTTAATAAACAACTAAATTCTGTACTTTCAGTCTTAATTTATTTATATCCATATTTGTATCACATAAATTCATCACAAATAAATTTCGAAATTCAGCCATAAAACTTAATTTTATTTGTATAATTAACTTATTTTTGCAAATGAAACAATTTAAAACAATTATTTTTCCCAGACTAACATAGATACACGTTACATTTTTCGCATCTTATTCGTGTCCGTGACTTACACTTTGGTAAACGACATCCTCTAGCGGTAGATAGTTGGTCCAAAACAGGCCAATGGACACAACCATCATATCATTTCCTAATACAAGGTAAAGGCGACACTAAATTAGACGTCTTGGGATCGGGTTCTTCATCTTCCTCACTTGTGCTGGCTCGTCGTTTCCGAGAACTACTTGACATAAGTGCTCCTGCTACTTAAATTTTGAAGTCTAACAAATCAAGTATTTGTCTCTTAGGGATGCAACAAGCTTTACAATCCACCCGATATTCCATCCATGAATTCATTGTGGCAAGGTCAATGAAATGATTCACAGCTTTCAACGTCCATTTCTTAGTTTTTATGGACGACCGATAATATTCCATAATTTGGTCTACGAGATCGACTCCACCCATATATTGATTGTATTGGTGTATGGAACGAGGGCATGTAACGTTTTCGTACGCCTTTACACTTTTATTCCAACGACTAACCGGGGCTATTGGATTACATCCAACGATTGTGGAAAGTATTGTTACCGACTTTGTATCTTTCCACTTAACTGTGGTAAACACGTGCTGCCCGACGTTGAGAAGAAATTCTTGACATTCACCTCGCTTCATCGATTTGTCGGGTTTAAAAGGTACATTTTTAAGGCGGTTTGTAATTATGGTTCCTAAAATAATTGTAAACTTTAATCAAAAGAATTAACTTTGAGATATTAAGATATAAGTTTTACCTGTAGCGCGATACCCAAATCTTGAAGCCGTTTTAGAAGAGGAAGTGTGGTAAAATAGCGATCAAAGTATAAACAACTTCCTTTAGGAATCGTTTTTGCCAAGTGCAGTACTACTGCTGGGCCCAAACTCAATGATCGGTCATTTAAAAGTGTTTTGTCACCCTGATACACCTCAAAATCAACTACGAGTCCAGTTGAGGTTGTAGCTACAAAATTTTGTAAACCTGTTGGACGCGGTTTATTTCGCACATATTGGCGAGCAATTGAGTAATTTTCCGGTATTTTTGGAAACGCCCACAATCTATCTCTTACAGATTTCATAACTGGCTCAACTTTCCAGAACACATTATTCGAAGCTGCCGAGTCGGAATTGATATCCACGTAGTGTAAGGAGTTTCGAATACTTCTGAATCTGTTCCGTGACATGGCTGATGCTATACGGTCAAATATGCTTCAAAATATGTCAATGGCGATTTAACGGTTATGTTGGTATGTCTATGTGGTTGAACAACCTCCTCTTGGTGATACTGTTCGAAATGCCCGGGGTACCATTTATTAATCGGCGCATCTGTTTGTTCGTCCCGAACGTTTTCATTTTCGTCATATTGCGCCGACTCACCTGTTTCAACGGCGGGAATATTGAATTCGTCTTCATTCCCATTCACTGGCGGGAGCTCCATAATACTCGGATCCAATACCTCATCTTCCGAATCTGAGGCAAATCATCCAAAAGTCTGGTGCGCTCTTCCTCGCTTATGAGCCATTCACCGTTTTTGAACAAAACTGCAAAAAAAATAACAACGATTTAAAAACAAGAACATGGAATAATGCGAATTGTATACGCCGTTTCCCGATCATTTACATTTGATATTTCGTAATCAACAGACAAAATATAAAATTATGCATGTTTTATATAATAAATGTTTACTTACTTTTGCACGGATCATTCAACTTGTACTTGTCACTTTTCGCGGCTAAAAATTGACTGTCAAAATTTTATTTCTACTGTAATTCTCACTATTCTTAATTTCATGTTTTATATTTACAATAGATGGAAGCATAATTCACTAAAAAAAAATATTCATAGACATGTAGAACAACTCATTTCAAAATTTTTATTTTGCACCTACATTTTTGCGTAGGTCGGTGCGTGATTTGATTTACACAATAAAAACAAAATGAGATGAGACATTCCAGCGACAACACAATTGTGTAGGTTGGCTTTTGCTAACGACTCACTAGTAAATAATTATCACATTATATTGGTTTACAATTTTACCTACACATTTGTGTATACTGAACTTAAAGGGATATTTTGATTCAAGAATTTAGTAAAGGCCTCGTGCAACTCATTCTTATGGACCTCTGTGAAATAATGAAGCATTAGTATTTCATTCAAAATGGCAAAAATCCTAAATATTTGTATATTATATTTAGGTCTCTTGAATTGGATGCAGCGTTCACTGCCTTAGTCTGAACGATCACAAAACTTAGTGTCCTTGTGTAATTGTCCTTATTGGACGCATTATAAAAGATCTGCTCTACTTACAGATAAAATTCAAATAATTTCGTAAACAATGTATAAATGAGACTGGTCAGAAACTACAGCACAACCACGACAACTTTATAATTATTCTTGTGTAGGTTCGATAGGCAATAAAATTTTAGGAAGGTACACTTCAATTCAATTTTGAAGTTGCTAGACTTATGCACCCCAGGAAGGTTAGTTGAAAATTCGACTTAACTAACCTAACTTTTAAATCACCAGAAATGAAATGAAATGGAAAATGTTGCTATTTTGCAGTAGAAAGTTAGGTGCAATACTCATATTTGGCAGGGCAGCATACAGGAAATTGTTTTAAAAAAATGACACATTAGACATACGTTATGCACTAATGGGTTAAAAGTTATAAGTTTTCTCGCAATTTTGTATACTGCCCATTCAAAAATCCAACTATGGTCTACAACATAATACACAGAGTCAGTGAATTAAATTTGGTGTTCATAAATCGAGAAGTTTTCCACAAAATGTCCACCAGAATTCGGTTCAAGTTTTCTTTAAACCGTCATTAATCAGTCATAACACGGATGACAGCTCCAGAGCATAAATATGTTGTATGCAATACAAATAATAGACCACATGTCAATTTCTAATGAATATGAGATATTAACAGAAGTTTGTGGAGGTCACTTACATTCCCAACATGATGTTTACATTGTGCTAATTACGTTATTATATTCAACCAACAGCAACACCCACATTCACCATGTTTAACATTTTATTAAGACATTTCAACGTCAAAAATTGTAAATCGTATAACCCGATACGTGTCCATATCTATTAAAATTATGACAAGCAACCAAACACAACTCAAACGAAATAACTTAAGATTGCGTGACTTGTGAACTGACATGATCTTTCTCTCTTTTGTACAGAAATCGATTTAGTCTTAACAGTTGGATGTATTATATGCCGCCGACAATTCAAAATTCTTACCTACAGTAAATTTTCTAGGAAATTTGAAATTTAATATTTAAAGAATTTACACGAGATAATAAAACATTTTTTTTTTTTTGTAATTTACGTTTTAATTATTTTGTGTAATTAGATTATAATTGTGAAACGAATTCCTATATACATTTTAATTTTAAATCGCATAATGAGAAATCCGTAAATACAAATTGTTCCTAATCGCATGTAAAGACGTCACACATATAGCGTTATGAGAAATTTAAGGCAATTGTCGAGTGGCCATATATTTACCCCACGAGTAATATCAATTAGAACGCGCCGTAGCACACAAAGTGATTTAAAACAACACAAACATCACGATGTTCATGATGATCGCTCGATCATATAATTTTAAAAGTTGGTTAATGAAATGTAACTTTCACACGAATTACATTATACACACACAATTGATCATAAATTCATTCACATATAATTCAATTACTAACGCTTTTTTGTTCTCTTAACTTCACATCAATTTCATTATTTTTTTTATTTGTGACGATCATACGCGATCATCATTATCATTATCATCATTATTATGCTGCACTCATTATTATTATTATTTTCATAACATAAACTATCACTACCATTATCAATGTTGTTATTCCTCTTACTCGCATTTATTATACAGAGAAATACCGCGCATATAATTATGAATCATCACGATCGCATGTTGTGTGCAGGTAGCTTTTTGTGACACGTGTCTAATGGGTTTTAAAGATATCAAGAAAAAGGAGAAATGCCAAAAATTGGTGTTAAGTGACTCGACAATTTAGAGGCCCTTTACTATGATAAGATTCGATGATCTGTCAGGATGTTTACCTCTTTGAAAATGAATGATTAAATGGGCTTAATGAATATTTGCATGTAGGTCATCTGGACCTTGAAGGCGAATAATAAGAGGTTTTAGTGCAGTATTCTCCTCAGGCTGGTGCGACTAATGGCCAGTTGCTGGGATCAGTTTCGAGTTGAGGCCGATGGATTCTGTCCCACACTACCTTTCGACCACAATCGCAATATTATCAGGCGTGCACACTGTCTGAGCTCGGGGACCGCTTCTGTCATAAAATAGCAAGCCTTTCTCACAAAATTTCTCCACCAATTTCACTACAGCGGTTCCGCTTGGCGCTCTTTCACGACCCATATTTCTTTCCAAAACTTGCACGGTTTCGGCTACACAACACTTCAAGCAAATCGTTCAAAAAAGTGTTGCCATAACTAATGATTTAAAAACAAACCAATAGATGGCCCACTATATACAACTTTTCGTTTTAAACTATATACGCGCAAAATATTAACCGAAGCGTGCACCATGCAACTTCTCAATTGGATCTATTTCAGATGAAATATAACAAATTCAATCAGAAGCAGTAGCGGAAACCATCCAGATCGTTGAACAGAAGTTACCATAGGGGCCAATACAACACAAGGTCAAGTTAGCATACAACACAAGGTGAAAAACAAGCTGTCTTAGAATCACTTAAGCTTTCTAAAAAAAGGCAGATACGAGAATCAGGACACTAGATAAGATTTCAACAGGAGTCATAACAAGAATAATGCTAAACGAAATTAATAAAACCCGGCCGACAAGAACTCAGCATTCTTTTGTTATAGGTACAGCGGACACCTGTCGGAACTGTTGCACGAAAACAAAGACAAATCAGATTAGCCATCTTCAGCCAGATCAATTAAGCTTAAGTCCGAATTTCAACGAAAAACTTATTGCATAATGAATAGGCATCACCCCAGATTCCAGTAGTGACCTTGACAAAGATAATTAAAGAAATTAATAGAAGTCAACCAAATTCCATTAACCCAACAGAATGCATCAAGCGATTGTGTATTGAGAAAAAAGCAGAATTCAATTGTACCGATTTTAGCTGAAACTTTGTATTGTGTACAGTTTTTTAAAAATTATGCTGATTATCTCAGCATCGGGTGGTGTTCTGCATTCTTGTGATTTCAGCTGTAGAGCTTGTAATCATCAAGAACGCATTTCGGATAAAATTTATTAGTTCACAGTGGCCTTGAATAAACCGTGCTCTTATGACATGATTTGGATGCTTTCTTGAACAACTATGCTTCAGAAGCCACCGTGAGAAACAGTTTGTCCCTTCGTGCAAGATCATATTTGGTTTCAGCATATAAATTATATATTCGCACTTCGATGTGTTTTATACGCATTTTTTGAAATTTCACGAAATTTATGGTTTCAAATGAAATGTTGCATAAATGATGTACAAAGCCTTATGCCTCAGACAAACCATACCAAATGGTTTAGGTTCCATCGATTCCAGCTTCTAGTGCACCAAAATTGCACCATGAGATGAAGGGTGCGTGTCTAGGGTGCGTGTTTATTCCCACTCAAGCCAAACAAAATAAAAATGTTTGCTACTTTCGATATTTCGAAATTTTGGCCGACATTTAAACACTTCAACACTTTACATTTACACGTGCAATTAAGAAATTTTGAAATTTTGATAATTTGAAAATATTGAAAAATGAAATTTTGAAAATTTTAAATATTAAAAATTTGAAATTTTAAAGTTTAGAAATTTTCAAAATTTGAAATTTTTATATTTTGATACTAAAACTAAAAATTTTGAATACTAGAAATTTAGAAATTTACAAGTTTAGAAATTTGGAAATTTAGAAATATAGAAATTGAGAAATGTGAAAATTTGGAAATTTAGAAATTTAGACTTTTAGAGATTCAGAAATTTAGAGAATAAGCGATTAAGAAACTTAGAGATTGAGAGATTTAGAGACTTAAACTTCTGAAGTAAGAAATTAAGAAATTTAGAAATGTAGAAACTCAGAAACTTAAAAATTTAAAAATTTAGAAATTTAGAATTTTAGAATTTTAGAATTTTAAAAATTTAGAAATTCAAAAATTTGAAAATTTAGAAGTTTAGGAATAATGAGTTTTAAAAATTTACAAATTCAGAAATGTTGAAATCTAGATAGTTAGAAATTTGGAAATTAAGGAATTTAGAAATTTTGAAATTGAGAAATTGGGAAATTTAGAAATTTAGAAATTCAAAAATTTAGAAATTTAAAAATTTACAAATTTAGAAATTTAAAAATTTAAAAGAACTTAGAAATTAGGAAATTTAGAAATTTAGAAATTTGGAAACTTAGAAATTTGCAAATTTCGAAATTTAGAAATATTGAAAACAGAAATAAAAAAGTTTAGAAATTTTGAGATTTTTAAATTTAGAAATTTAGGAATTTAGAGTTCTAGCCATTTAAAGATTTAGAGATTTAGAGAATTAGAGATTTAGAAATTAAGATTTAGAGATTTAGATGTTTAGATGTTTAGAGATTTAGATATTTAAAAATTTCGAAATTTAGAAAATTAGAAATTTAGACATTTAAAAATTTAGAGAATTAGACATTTAGAAATTTAGAACATTAGAAGTTTAGGAATTTAAAAATTTTGAAATTTAGAAATTTAGGGATTTAGAAAATTAGAAATTAAGAAATTTTGAAATTAATAAAATTTCAAATTTAGAAATTTAGCAATTTAGACAGTTAGACATTTAGAAACTTATAGATTTAGAAATTTAGAAATTTAGAAATTTGAAAATTTGGAAATCTAAAAATTTTAAAATTTTAATATTTAGAAATTTAAAAATTAAGAAATTTAGAAATTCAGAGATTTTAAAATTTAGAAATTTATAATTTTAGAGTTTTAGAAATTTAGCTAACCTAACTTTTATGTTTATTTACCTTTAATCACCAGAAATGAAATGAAATGGAAAATGTTGATATTTTGCAGCATGAAGTTAGGTGCAATACTCATATTCGGCAGGGCAGCACACAGGAAATTGTTTTAATAAAATGACACATTAGACATACGTTATGCACTAATGGGTTAAAAGTTATAATAAGTTTAGTTTATAAGTTTTTTAGAAATTTAAAAATTTAGAAGTTTAGAAATTTAGGATTTTAAAAATTTAGAAATTCAAAAATGTAGAAATCTAGATAGTTAGAAATTTGGAAATGTAGCAATTTAGAAATTAAGAAATTAAGAAATTTAAAAATTTAGAGATTTAGAAATTTGGAAATTTAGAAATTTGAAAATTTGAAATTTAGAAATAGAAATTAAAAAATTTAGAAATTTAGAGATTTTGAAATTTAGAAATTTAGGAATATCGAGATTAAGCTATTAAGAGATTTAAAGATTTAGAGAATGAGAGATTTAGAGATTTAGATTTAGAGATTTAGATATTTAGAAATTTAGATATTTAGAAATTTAGAAATTTCTAGATTTAGAAATTTAGAAATTTACACATATAGAAATTTAGAAATTTAGAAATTTAGACATTTAGAAATTTAGAAATTTTAAAATTTTGAAATTTTTGAAAATTAGAAATTTAGAAACTTGGAAATTTTGAAATTTATACATCTAGAAATTTAGAAAATTAGAAATTTAGAAATTTAGAAAATTATAAAATTAGAAATTTAGAAATTTAGAAATTTAGGGATTTAGAAAATTAGAAATTAAGAAATTTTGAAATTAATAAAATTTCAAATTTAGAAATTTAGCAATTTAGACAGTTAGACATTTAGAAATTTAGAAATTTATAGATTTAGAAATTTAGAAATTTAGAAATTTGAAAATTTGGAAATCTAAAAATTTTAAAATTTAAATATTCAGAAATTTTAAAATTTAGAAATTTATATTTTTAAAATTTAGAAATTTAGAAATTTAAAAATTTAGAAGTTTAGAAATTTAGAATTTTAAAAATTTAGGAATTCAGAAATGTAGAAATTTGGAAAATTAGAAATTTGAAAATTTGAAATTTAGAAATAGAAATTAAAAAATTTAGAAATTTAGAGATTTTGAAACTTAGAAATTTAGGAATATCGAGATTAAGCTATTAAGAGATTTAAAGATTTAGAGAATGAGAGATTTAGAGATTTAGATTTAGAGATTTAGATATTTAGAAATTTAGAAATTTATAGATTTAGAAATTTAGAAATTTAGAAATTTGGAAATCTAAAAATTTTAAAATTTAAATATTCAGAAATTTTAAAATTTAGAAATTTATATTTTTAAAATTTAGAAATTTAGAAATTTAAAAATTTAGAAGTTTAGAAATTTAGAATTTTAAAAATTTAGGAATTCAGAAATGTAGAAATTTGGAAAATTAGAAATTTGAAAATTTGAAATTTAGAAATAGAAATTAAAAAATTTAGAAATTTAGAGATTTTGAAATTTAGAAATTTAGGAATATCGAGATTAAGCTATTAAGAGATTTAAAGATTTAGAGAATGAGAGATTTAGAGATTTAGATTTAGAGATTTAGATATTTAGAAATTTAGATATTTAGAAATTTAGAAATTTAGAAATTTAGAAATTTAGAAGTTTAGAAATTTAGAAATTTTGACATATAGAAATTTAAAAATTTAGAACTTTAGAAGTTTTGAAATTTTAAAATTTTGAAATTTAGGCATTTAGAAATTTAGAAATTTAAAAATTTTACAAATTTAGATATTTAATTCTTGATTTTTTTAAAAAATCTTCATTTATTAATGAGTAATAAGTTAGAAGTTTTAAAATTTCATGCATTTTTTTAGAATAAAAAAAAAATCAGAAGTTTAGAAAATTATAATGTTTTTACTACAAGGTATTAGCAATGATAAATTTTTTAAACCACCAAGTAAAACCCCAAATTTTGAACTGAGTTATTATAGAATGAGAAAGACGCATTTCCGCGTATTTTGAATAAAAGATTTATTTTTAATATAACTTTAAAAACAAATTTTAATTGTAATTGTTGGTACACAGCGTTTGTAGAGACGATCGTTCTGGATTTTTTGTGGGGTGCACGATTTGTTTCAGGTAATGGAGGGGTCTATCAATGTGAAGTATCGTGGCCGCTGGTTGTGAATGAGCCCAGGTGGTTTTGTGTTTGAGAGATGTGGGACTGGGATGGTTTGGAGACCGGCGGCCGAAGCAACTGTATTTGGTGCATAAAATATTATTTGGATCTCATTTGAATGCACAATTCTTAAAAAATTAAAGAAAATAAATAAAAATAAATACATAAAATTAAAATAAAATTTACTGCGTTCAAATGAAATATCTCTTTGATTACCTGTGGTACTATTTACTTTTGTGTAATTCTGACATTTGCTGGTAGCATTTGATGACAGAAGCTTACCACTTGTTTATCCTAAGTCGGATAGAAGAAGAAAGAATTGGTAGAATCTGATGTAAAACATTTGATCTACTTTGATCATGATGGCGTTAACCTATAATTATATCATTGAACTACATTTTGAAACAAAAATAGCCGAGTATGTAAACTCTAATGGAGATCGATTAATATAATAGCCTTAGCGTTCATTAAGACTTCAATCAAAAATCAATCATTTTGATGAAATAAACAAATTTGATTTAATAAATAAAATAATTGATTAATAACATTTAGATTTCGGGTACAGTTCACTTTTAATTTTTTCTTATTACCAGCATTAAATTCATTTTCTCATCTTCTTCAAACGTGTATTATTGGAAAACAACTGTGTTACTGTTGTACGGAGAATATTAGGCCATATACATGCACGATTGAACAATAACATACAAAATCAATAAAAAAAAACTTTATTTAACCGGGAGCATCTGGTCTACTGGTATTATGAGCGGGCGCAGTTATTTGATTCACCCAGTAATTTATGGGTCAAACATTTGTTGGGATTTTGATATACGATCGAGTGTCATGCTACGTACAACCTCTGGGTAAATTTTAAAAATCTCAAACGATCGCACATACCACGAAGGCCAGAACAAAGGAAACCTAAAAATACAGTAGTCATGTCGAAGACATAAATTATAAGGAAAAAGATGCATTTAAAATTAAGATAAACAGATTTGTAAATTTTTTTTCGTTTTGTGTTGATTTTACCTTTAGGTTGTAGTGCCTTCTGGATCTATACAGAGAACATCGCGAACATTTTTATACAAATTGGTTTTTTAGTTTATTTTATTCTTTCCTCTCCTTATATTGTAATAGTAAGTACTTACTCGTATTTTTTTTATTAATTAAGACTTTTACAATCACTTACTACCGGCTGTTGTATATGCTTACATACTCGTACATATATAAAGATTAACGATGATTAATTTACTACTTAATAAATGGCATTTAATTTAAAAGGCAGCAACAACGATATTACAATTTGAACTATGCAGTGATCAATCAGCAAATCATAAAATATAATTAATCGTAAATTAGCATACAAATGGCAAATAAAAACAAAAAAAAAATCATTTCAACCTCATTTGCATAGTACAGATTTAACACGTAATTCGCATAATGATTAGCCGTATGAGTTATGGACATTGTAGTACATCAGTCGATATCTAATTACTAGAATCGCGTTCGTTTATTTTGCTAGAGCAGATTTTTCTCGTGGTAGAAATATGCCCACTACATATTTGGAACTTCGGATTTTCACAGTCCTAGTTAGGCGATCTATCGTATCTGCTGCCCGTGACGTCAGAATCCAAATTGTTCGAACCGAGAACTGTTCGCTGTGCTTCCCATTACTGGTAGCAACATGATAAGTAAGTAAGTAAGGATACAATTTAAACGGAAGCGAACCTGGTATCTTGAATGACGTGAATTGGGTGAGTTAGTAGTGTATTTATTCATAGCTTTATGTGATTTAGTTTAGCCCGGCAGAACTGAAATGTTCTGCTAAGCATGTGGATGCAAGATTTAAGTGTCCTATCATTAGTGCTCCATTAACTATTTTCATTTTCTTAACTTCCTTTTTCCTTAGATTTGGTTTAGAGTTTTGCTACTCGCGAACGGAGTACTCTGCAGGAAGTTTGAAAAGTTGATCGAGATTACGTCGTGGTTAGAATATGTCCAACTTTCTCTCACACACCACTCCATTTTCGTTCCCAACAACGCTCCATTGTCTATTGTTAAACAAATAGTGAATTTCCATTAAACGAAAACGTCTCAACCGGTTCACATTGTGTTGAGCATATATTGAAAAGAGGTAGGGGGAACCAACTTTACAAATGTTGTGAAATGTTGAAACTCTTCGAGCGAACTGTAGCTAATCCGGTTGCAGCAAGCATGCACTGAATATATTATATAATATATTTTGAAGTTCCGGATCGGTAGCCGCAAGAACCACGCCTTCCAGCGTTTTCCGTAAATATCTGGACTATCCGGACATTCATTATTCGTCGTGGTTAACCTTACCATATACCGCAACTCCCATACCTTGATATAACCTTTAATTGGCTCAAAGAACTGATATTAGTGCCTCGTTCATTTAGCCTTATACAATTACAAAATTATGACGTATTCATCCCTAGTCGCAAATAGACATGTACAGCCCGGTTTTCCGGTCTACTACTGGAATGAATTTCTGTAGTCAGTTGCCAATTGTACATTAAAACACATTAAAACATCAAATTTCATCCATTAACGATATAGAGTTCAACATAACAGCTGATTGTTTTTCGGAAGAAAAATTTAACTGTAAACGAAAATTATTTAACGAAGAACGAAATAAAGGACTGGATAATTGGTGGTGACGAGAGGAACATGGCTTTTGAAGCAGAAGAATATAATCATATGTCTAAAGTGGAGAGGATCGAAAACTAAGAAAATCTGACATAGCTGAAATTGTAAAGATATAAATGGAATGTATTGGTCACATTTTGCACAAACATTTATCCATGAAAAAAATTGCCTTTTCACCTGTTGCCATCACAAAAATGGCAAAATTGCACGAATTGCACATTAAATTCCGCATCCACCGTATTCGCCAGATTTGGCCCCCAGCGATTGTTACTTGTTTGCAGACCTCAAAAAACAGCTCCAGGGAAAGAGATTTGGCTCCAATGAAGAAGTCATTGCCGAAACTGAAGCTCACTTTGAAGACAAAGATAAATCGTTCTACATAAAAGGCATCGAAATGTTAGAGAGGCGTTGGACTTTGTATCGCTCTTATATCAAAAACAAACAGATCAAGTATCTCCGTTTTGAAGATTATGAGAAGGCTTCAGGCTTTCTCTTTTTGAATCTAAGATTTTCACCCTCTTCTAGTATCAGACTTGTGGAGCGCCCGTCCGTTGCCTACCAGACACTTAAGTTCAATAAAAACTTTTCGCAAACGCTTTCGTGATACCTTTTTGCCGTTCTTGCCACATATACCGTAAGAAAACTTCTGCATAAATTTTTTTTAATTGTTGGTGTTAAAATTTATTTTGTCTGATTCTCTCGAACTGACAAATACCATGCACGGTTTCTAAATAATAATCAATAATTTATAAGGTTACGATACGGCGAATAATTGCGTCTGTCCTCCCAGATTAGGGGAGCGAGGACATCTATCTTATAACAAGCAGTTCACTACATAACAATGTACGACTGGGTGTCTTAAGAACTATCACGAGCACGTGACCCACAAACCCAAAAACTGGGTTGTGCGGCAGGCCAACTACAATAATGGGAACATGGAACATGATAAGCTTTTTATTACATGCAGCAAATTTACGCATAATAAGTGCTTGCATTATAACAGATAAACCGCTAAAATTGCTCAAACCTGTTGATTCAAGCGTCATTAGATTTGTGATTTGAACACGTCGCCTGAAAGAAGTTACAGTAAAATTCGAGTCAAAGCTACAATGAACTCATCTATAGTCAGAACGGTCTAAAGGTCATTAATAAATAATTCAGTCGTTGCTCGCTTGAGCGGGATACAAACGTTCGCCCTGTTTAGTGAAATGAGGCAGTTTGAGTCATATCGTGCGAGTTCATCCGCCTTTTCAGTCATCGTAATATATAAATGACCTGGTACCTACATAAGATGTATATTGAACTGATCTGCCATTTCGTTAAGAGATTAGAGTCAATTCCGGGCTCCAAAAAACCCACTAATACACAAGGCCTTTCGCCAAGGAGTTTAGGTTGGTCAGAATATTTAAAGCTGGGCACCAACCAACAACCGGATATAACAAAAGCCTAATAGTAGAAATATAGAGCCAAACGATATACTGAAGCTTTCTTTGCTCGCTCTAATATGTTAGGTTTACATTGTTAGATTAGTTTACTGTCCAGAATGAGACCCAAGTACTTCGCTCTATCAGTGAAGACTAATCCAACCCCAATAAGACTTAGAGTCGATCTGAGGAAGTTTGTATTTCCTGGAGAAAAAGACAAACTCAGTTTTGTGTGAATTCACATGAAACCGCAACTGTTAACCCAATTGAAAAGAATGCCAAGTATACACTTTCCATGCATTGTCTTAAGGTGGAAGGATACTTATTGGAGTCACCAATTGCAACATCATCCGCATAAGCAACTGCCTTATAGCCGCATCCTTCCAGTTTTAATAACAGGTTATTTATGACCAAGTTCCAAAGAAGAAGGCAGTCATCTTCTATTAATAATTTGATATATCCAGCCCCAGAGTGACTCGTCCACGCACAGAGAGAAGAATGCCTGTATTCGTTATGTTTCATAGCCTATTTGGGTCAATCGAATTTCTAATGTGGGCTCCTATTTGTATTTTCAAAAATTTAAGTAGGAAAGAGGCTGTAACCTTATAAGTAGTATAAGGTCTTCGTAGAGAACTGTTTCTTGCCTTAGGTATAAATATTATATTTACTTCAATCTATTTATTAGGAGTGTGACGGAGTTCTAGGCTGCCCTTGAAGTTAACTCCCACTCAGAGTAAATTTAAGTCATTCGATTGTTGGACATCCGCCGGTCTAATGTCATCGGGTCCTGCCAACTTTTAAAGCTTAGTCTTCTTACAGCCCAAAGGATTTTCTCCTCTTATAACCTGGCTTGCAGTGGTGCAAATTCGAATATGTTTGGATAGTGAGTCTCCGAATTGTCTGTTTTGTGAGCTTCCTTGTAACAGTACCAGTTCGTGTAGCAGCTTTAGTTTCCTTGGCTTACGAGTGTTTTGAAGTCCTTTCAACCACCACGGTTCTCCATGTTTATCCAGAGGTCTGCTAGGAAGACACGCACCTAATATCGCCTTGTGTTGTCTTGTGTTGAATCAGGGCGTTTGGAATCGGTATAGGTAGTGAATTACTTAGAATAGTTCTAAAAATCTCCCAGTAGGGTTTTCTCCGGTTTCTATAGCTAGGTTTATTGATGGGTTTTGTCTCCAACTCAAATTGGAGATAACAATGATCAGGAAAGGAATGATGTTTCGACATTCCGAACCATCTATTTCTAATTATTAACGTTGGTTTAGAGCCAATATTGATTAGTGTGACGTGAATTTGCATCACTTCACAGAATGACTCCAATTTCTGTTCTTGAGTCTCCTTTAATATGCTTTCTAAACTGACAGGTGGAATATCTACCCCATCATGTGGAAGGTAAGCTGATATTAGCCAGAGATTTTGACCATCAATATCAATGCTTATTGTAACCCCATTAGACTTTCTCTTTAGAATGAATTTTGCCTACCTTCTTTGCGTATAGCAATTTTTATGTTAAGATGTTCTAAGTCTAAGTATTCGGTCACCATTGATCCAAGATTCTTGAACTAGGACAAAATATATCCCCTCTGTTCTTAGTTTGAGCATGAGCGAAGCTGCCTTGGAGTGATGGAGGTTAACCTGTGGGAACCTGAACCTCCTCTGACTGCGATTCCATAGCTAATTAAACCATTAGTTCTCACTAGCCAGCCAGCGACTCTCTATTTAATGTGGTAATAGCTGACCTATAATCAGCCTGGTTCTTTCAACTTGGCTATTTGCCAGTCGGCGGTCGGCAGTTCAGGATTGCTAATTTGTAGCATTTACAACTAGATTTCGCTTTGATCCAAGCTCTCGCTCTAGGTCTGCAGGGTATATCATGTCTAGCGACTACTTCTAGTCTAGCACCACACCAAGCTTCGCCTAAGCCATTAATCCTGTACGAGCGGGTCCAGTATTTTCCACAGATAAGATTGTTTGATCCGGAGGTTGCCAGAGGTCCGAATGCCCCGTTAGAGACTGATATTTCATTTTACACTAGGCTCCCAGCCTATCCGGTTATCAGCTCGGTACAATTTTCACCTTAACTTGGTAGGCCCAATTGGCGGTAGTCACCGTGAGGAGGTAACACGAACACTTGCGAAAACTGCAAGATACTGAGCTGACACAAGTGCCGACTTGATTTCCCCAGGCAACTTTACGCCGAGACCACCCACTGAAGGGTTAGAGACAAACATTTCAAACACACAGTGTTTGTCCGAAACGAATATACAATGCTCATTGGCGGTTAGAGATGAAATGAAAAATATTTTGGTAAATATTCCAGTTAAAAATTGATTTTACTACCTTTCTACCATATTAGATTTAGAAGTGCCACTTTATAAGTGTCTGTGTTTGATTGTTTCCCTTTTAAATTTTCAGGTAAAAATTTGTGCTTCTACCTCTTTTAAAAGTGCAAATAAGCAAAGCAAAACTTTTAAAACAATTTGAATAAATAATTTGCCGCATCAAGCAACACATATTAATTGACTCATTAGTCTTCATACCCAAGATTGCTTTCAACCGTTTTGTTAATTCCAACAATACTCAACAAGTCATTTAACACACAAAATAAATGTACATAATTTTTTAGTTAATGAATTCAAATTTATGCAGATCTCAATTACTTTCTTTATAGAGCCCCAAACACCAAAACAAAAGATCGGCGGGTACTTTAGATACAAGTTCCGCATTAACATAAAAATTTAAATTTAGTGGTACGCGTAAATGCCGCTTCCTAATTTAATTTGGAACTAAATCCGTGTAAAATATAGAGCACGGTGATTATTGCAACGATTAATTCAATTCTACATGTCGATCAAAACTTTACACCTACACTTGGATGTAGACGGCTGGTATTAGCCTAAGTTACAAATCACTCCAAGTTATGAATAGTGGCCTCGATCGATATTTGTATTTTGGAGTTAATATCCATAACGATAAAATTATTCGATTTTTTGTTTGTTTGGTAGTTTTTGGTGTTACGATCAAACCGTGAACACGTCTCGAACCTTAGATAAAAGTTAATTATAACCGAGAGCTCTCTGTATTTGTAAGTTAAACAACAAAATAGAATTTATAGAATTTCACGGTGTTTTTTTTGGAATTTTAATTTAAATTTAAAAATTAAGTTTTGTTGGATTAAATAAATAGAATTTCATGTTACCATCTATTGGGTGATGGGTATCTTTGAGGGTTAGACTATAATACGTTTACGTTCTGGTCGCTGTATTAAATATGTTTCTATTGAATTGTTTAACAGCTTCCTTTCACTGACCTATAATATTTATTGCTTACACTTATAAATTTAAATGGGCACCGAAAGAAAGAAATTTTCTTCGTCTGCTTCGGCCCTCGTACTATAAGCATGTTTCGTTTGCGTTAGACAGTGTTTCGAAAAGTCTGTTATCTGAACACGTGGCGCCTGCTTATAAAACAGTGCATGTGGGTCTTAATAGTTCGGTATTTGTTGTTCCTGATACAGAAAACGTTAATTTATTTTGCCTTAAAATTAAAATAATCAAAGGAACTACAGTAAAAAATAGTTTTGTTCTATGATGCTATGTGCATTCTAACTGTGTTAGGACTGTCATTCTTAATGTATTAAAACAACAACAAAGTTAAAAATATTTCGCAGTATGTACGCAGCATAACAGCTCTATTGAAACCTACTAGCTAGCAATACCACGCCAATCTCCTTTTATCTCCTGTCCTGGTATTTAGAAAAATCAATTCATAATTCAAAAATCGAATTAAATTCGTTGCTAGACAAATTAAAATCGATAATTTGATCGCACTTTACTCAGAAGGCTTCACTCTTTTGAGCCTTCTAGCTAAATCCATATTATCCAGTAGCCGGATGACTTCTAGCAAATTTCATAATTTCGTGTTTGCTGGATTCCATGCCCAGATCTTTGTGGATGTCGCTATTTTTTTTAACTTATCCATGTTGCTCTGCTTGGTACATCCCCACAGCTGTATACCATACGTCCAGCCAGGCTTCAATACTTGCTTATAAAACAGAAGCTTATTAGGAATTGATAGACGAGAGTTTCTTCCCAGTAACCAGTACATTTTATTGAATTTTAAACCCAACTCGTGTCTTTTCTTGTTTACATGAGCTTTCGAGCGAAGCTTAGCGTCTAAATGACATACCAAGATATTTGGCAGTGTTAGCATGTGGTATTTCTTGATTATTTAAATATAATGGTTTGTGTCCTAATCGCTTGTTTGTAAAGTCGACATGTACAGATTTGGTTTCTTTTAATTTTATGCGCCATTTTTTTATCCAGTTGTGTACTTGCTCTATGGCGGTTTGTAATTTCTCTGTTGTATCTGAGTTGTTATCACCTACTGCCATGATAGCTGTGTCATCGGCGACATCTCGGGTGTATAGTAAATACAAAAGTGGTCCAGTACACTTCCTTCTGGAACTCCTGCTCTTATTGGCTTAAACTTTTTTCTCTTCTAAAGTCTTCTCAATGATATTGGTTATTCTGTGCACTTCATCAATAGTTGAGTGCTCACTGCGAAAACAAAATTGGTGATTCGGGATTTGGTTATGTTTTCAATTATTAGTTTGAGTCTTTTTAATAGTGACTTTTCAAAGAGTTTAGACATTATTGGCAGCAACGATATAGGCCTATGTGATGTTATTAGATTTGGCGGTTTTCCTGGTTTGGGAATCATGATAACCTCAGCCACTTACCAAAGTTTTTGCACATATTTTAACCTGAATGCAGCGTTTATGTTACTAGTTAGCTTTACCGTACCTTTTCTCGGTAGCTGCTTTATTATTTCTCTGGTAATCAGATCAAACACGGATGCTTTCTTTAAGTTTAAATTGTTTTTAGTTTCGTTTGTTACTTCAGTAGGCGATGTAGGTGTGACATCTTTGAGAATTTGTATTATGTTTTCATTCAATGTTTCTCGTAATTGACATTCATGAGGTTCAAATATATTTTCAAGATGATTAGCAAATCCTTCAGGTTTTTCTTTGATTTTCTTTGCCCGTGTTCCATCCATTTCTTGATAGGATGGATCGGCATTATTGGCCTTTTCAGAGTTTTAGTTGCTTTCCAGAGCGAATAATCCGTATTACTGTCATTCGTCAATTTACTTAAGTAGAAATTAACCAGAGCTTACCAGATTTTTTAGTTTCTGAGCTACTCGTGTTAATTGTTGAGTAAGATTGTTTAGTCTTTTTTTGTCTTGTGGAGCTCTAGTTTGGTGCCACTTTATTCTGAATTTTCGTTTATCCCTAAGGAGATTTCTAATTTCTATTGGATAGTTATTTTCTTTTAGCCTAAATTTGATTCCTGGAATACTTTCCCACGCTGATTGTTGAATATCCGTAATGAACTTTTCTACTTCTTTGTCCAGTTGATCCATAGTTTCAGAGGGACTTTCAAAAGTATTCTTTGTTCAAGGTGCACTTTGAAACTTTCGTAGTCCTCATGTTTGTTGGTTAGTACTGGATTATTCCCTTTTTGGATGATATACTAGCTTAGGGTTAGGACTATTGGAGATATGATCTGAGTTCATATCTTCAACTTTCATAAAATTATTAGAAATATTTTTGGTTATACAAAATCGATCAGGTCAGATATTTTTCCTGGGTCAGTTGGCCAAAATGTTGGTTTTCCTGTTGAAATCCATTTTCTTTAATGGCAATCAGTAATTCTTTTTCTTTAGTTGTAGAAAATCTAGAACCTCAAAATGTTATATAGGATTGCTTAGTAAAATGTGTTTCCGAAATAAGACACACATCTATATTCTCAATATCGAGGACTGCTTGAAGTTCTTGTTAATGCCGGAGCAGACCATTAGCATTCCATGACATGATTTTCATTGTGCAGTTCATTTTTGTGTGCATTTGGGTTTAGCTCCCAATGCGTTATTTTCCAATTTTTGTAGCCTCTCATCACAGTTTATTAGTTTCACGAGAATATCTTGTAATGTTCGGCTGATGTCTACATTTATCGATTTTTGCTGTGGTTAGGCAAATGTAACACCTTCAGTTCTTAGATGCGCGACCAAATGATTGCCTATTTTATTATTTTGTCTGCCTCTCGAATCGATTTACCCGACCATACATTTGAGTTTTATTCATCCTTTGGATTTTAATTTTCTGAATCTCCTTTGCAACAATACAACCTCGATAATTAGCAGGATGGCATTGTATACAGTGTACACACTTTCGATGTGCTTGTGGATTGTCGCATTCTCCACTTATAGGTGGTGTCCGGCACATTTAACACACTTTGGAAGTTTGCGACAATATTATTGCGTGTGTCTATATGCTTGAGATCTTTTGCATTGCGGAATTAGTTTAGACTTTGTAAGTGGTGGAATTTCCACTTTGCAACCCAATAAACTAGTGATCTTATAAATTTTAGTTATATTTTCGTCACAGCTGAATGTTAGTACAAACATGTCACGCGATTTTGCGTCACTTGTCCTCACATGTAGTGTCAATAACCAGAAGCAGAATTTCTCTTGAACCGTTTTCAATACACCACCTTATTCATTTAGAGCGTATTAATCAAGGAATTTCCCCCCTCTGATTACCTTCAAATATAATTTAAATAGATTGACGATACAGATATAAAAATCTTACATTTTTACAAAAATAAAGAATTTGCGAAACGACTGAAAAGTTGAGTGAAATATGAATTAAAGATGAATATTCTAAAAATGAAACAATCGAAACGAAAAGCTTCCACCTACATTTTGAAAAAGCATTTCAATAAAACTTGATATTTTGGCATTACAGGATAAATTGACAATAGCATCTTCAATTATAACCGGAAGCATACGGAACGCACTTTGTGGAAGCAATAACGTCAACAAGGCCGAATTTGGAGTTGGGTTACTCATCACTAACAACATCATCATTTAGTAATTAACTTCACACCTATTAGCCATCATATTTTCGTACTCAGGTTTCTTGGGCATGACTTTAACATTTCGTTTGTCAATATCTAAGCCTCAAGTGAAGATAAACTCGATTAAACCAAGCATGCTTTCTACAAACAACATCATGGAATCGTGACCAAAATACTACAATACGGCCTCAAAATCGGCACCATCAATTTGAACTCCGTACGTTCTAATTTTAAACAACAAAGGAATATGAACCATTATTCTAAATTTGTCAACGTACAAAATATTATCGATTGCTAATAATAAGAAATGGCCAACTTCCGTGCCAGGTGACCTTATTGCAGAACTTCTTCATCCCATTTCAATCGATTAATAAATGGCCGAATTCAATAAAATTGTATAAACCGAAGCCACTTTAATTTTTAATTTACTACGATGAACTGGCATACGATAAATTGTCCAGACGATAAATTGTGTCCACGGTAAATTGTGTCCAAGGTAAACTGTTATACGGTAAAATGTTCACGTTAAATCGAAATACTATGAATTGTTTACGATAAAATGACCGTCGTCCAATAATTCCGTTTACCTAACATCTCCACCTGATATAATTTATATCAATACCATTAACATCGGGGGTAGTAAACGTACCATAAATTTGACATTTGAAAATCATTCGTTTATTGATATTCAATACCATCACTTGAGGCTAATGTCACCAAACCACATCGAATTGTCACCAAAACATAAAATAATTAAAACTTCTATTGGTTTTATTTGGCTATCTACGACGCGAATCCCTAAAATGCTATTGACGCCATTTTAATTTTTACGAAATGTCAAAATATTGTATACCATCAAGCTTTGCCGATATTGTTTACTATTATCGTAACGATTATAATAGTTCGATGGTATTGCGAGTTTCCACTAGCAAACTGTTCTAATATTAATGGTGTAATTCGATGGTAATGGCAGGTGGAGACTTAGGTTATAATGTCGCGCACGAAATCTGCACAAGATACTTGTCTATGAAAGGACAATGGTACAATATTCAACAGCAAGCAACGGCCTAAATACGGCAGTAGCACGTACTTAGGATAGGTTTACCTCGTGAGAGAGTCGTCTTAAGTCACACAACAGAAATCACATCTGAATTGATTCTATACAGCTAGAGGAATTGCTATAGTACGATTTTCAGACCATTGAGGCATATTCTAAGTGCGAACGAACAAATGAAACGAAGAGGGCCCTTAAAGTATAAGGAGATATGCTCCTGCATCGACAGGAATACGGACCAAAACAAACGAGACCTCGTTATCGTAAACAACACGGCCCAGCACTCCTATCCACCATTCGATCACCATATAACCCAGCAATCTTACCGAGCATCAACGAACAACTCAAATAGAGGACAGGTCGCTTCATCGGCAAACCTGCCCATTTTCCTTAACGTATATTGTTCACTAAAATCATTGGGGGTAGGATAGTGGCATGCCTACATATTATTCAAAGCACACACAACAAGCGTTATATAAGACTGCGCATGACATAATAAAAAAAACAGTATGTCATGAACCAACCAAAATACAACGAACTAACGTTGCCAAACGACAAAAAAGGAAAAATTAGTATCCACTGAACTCTTAATATAGACGTCTGGCTCTGGCCTATTCTGAAAATAACAAGTTTTGTATAACTAAATAGAAAATATATCAATTATAAAACCGCTATTGGCGATAGTCAACCCGTTTAAACTGACATTTTTTATTGGCGTATAAAGGCAAGGCAAACTTGAATGCTCAAGTGTAATATTCGCTGGTATAAGACTACCACACCCACGCGGGTGTATTCATCGAGACTACCTCTAGAACTCACACATGTATACATACTGTTTATCGCAATTTGTAAATTTTTATGGATGAAACATTAGACACAGCAGGGTAGAGTCATTGT
The DNA here is from genome assembly GCA_963691935.1 of Nephrotoma guestfalica. Lineage (NCBI taxonomy): Eukaryota > Metazoa > Arthropoda > Insecta > Diptera > Tipulidae > Nephrotoma > Nephrotoma guestfalica. Next base: position 62,097,963 of record OY829913.1, on the reverse strand, counting down.
ATTAGTCCCCGCTTCAAACCTCATCTTTCCCAATGACGTTCCTGCATAAATAAATTGCTATAGTCGCTTTGTTTGTGCTTAATAAAATGTTCGGCTTCCAATTCATTTTACTGCCAAGACAGTGTCCAAAAATCTCGCTTTAACAGTAAAGGCCAGCCTAGTAGCCTATAAAGTTACCCCTTAGTATTCGGAATTTCATGTTTTCCAATAAATAGAACTCGCTTTGCCTTGGGATGGTAAACTCTCAATCGCGTCTGCTAGCCCATTTTTTGGCGTTCTGAATTACCTCTATAATCGTTTTAAAATTTATCGTTGAGACAGCTGCAGATCTTTCTCTAGGTGCCCAACCAAACTCGCCAACTCGCCAACTCGCCAACTCGCCAGTTCCAACAGCAACTTGTTGATTACCCTGTTATAGAGAAACTTGCAGGGAGAGGGCTCAGTGGAGGCAAATAATGTGAAGGCAATTATATTACAAATTAGCTGACCAGATGAGAACTGCACATGCAAAATGGAAAGAGACTGTGGGGCTTCTCTTCGGCATGCCAGTATGCATCATTCAGCATCCCTTAGAACATGGTTAGGATGCAATGAAAAAATTATTTGTTAATTAGAAAAATAAAACTAGATTTCTGTAAGCTCAATGAGGCTGCCAAATCCCTCTATTTGATGTAACGATATTGTTTGATGTTGCGCAGAGAAGAAGATTAGTTATGGGGTAGTATTCTTTTGTGTAGTTATGCCAAACTTTTCTAGCTTTCTGAGTTAATAACAATTATGGCTTCTTGAAAATAATGACGATCAACCGGGTTGTTAAGAAAAATCAACAACTTAAATGACAAGATCATCTACACCCGTCATTAGATAAATGATATACAAAAAAATGCCATGTTGATAATTACAATTAGAACAAGACATCAAATTAGCAAGGCGCTATGCAAAACGAAGAAGTCTTGAAGAGAAGTACAGAAGGTTGGTTATAAAGGGAAACTGGAAAAGCGAGTTTAACAGTTCGAAGGCAAAGTAGCAATGGTGGAATTAATGGTGACGCTCCGTTCGATAACTTTAAAGTGCAGTTTCTGTCGGTAATGCAGCATTATGACAGTTTTATGTTATGGGAGTGATTACACTTGCAAAGTCCTCCACAAAATGTCGGTACCGTCCAACAATACTAATTAGTCGACCAACTATTTTAAAATAAATCGATAATTCGATGCACTTTATAGGTTTTGGTTTGACTTTCTGGTACAATTTCAGTCGCAGAAATATTCATGGCGATTGAGTGAAGGCACAATAGCAAATCTAATATTTTTCGTCTTACTACCAAAGGTAGTGGCACCAATATGTGTCCTTCGATTTTGTCAGAGTTTCTAACGGACACGCCACAATACGACCATGTTTTAGTTTAATTGTAACATTATCCTGAGGCCGAAGATCGTTACTGATACATTTTATCAGGGAAGCCATACAGTTTCGAATCAGATTACGCTTTCGCAGAAATAAGGAATTTCATGCGTAGAAGTCTTGCTAAGGCAAGAATGTTTGAGAGTTAGTTCTTGATAGGTTTCTAAGATTTCAAAAGTCGATTTGATTCAAGGAGTGACCCTCTCTAGGAGGTCGTGCTCGGTGCAAGTTTCCCGACTAGCGCTTAGTGAAAATTTTATTGGAAATTTTGGCTTTATTCTTGAATTTGTCCCATTAAATCTTGCAAGTTTATTAAATACAACTTGTATTTTTTGTTTAGTACTGTTTGAGGTTCGCCATTCATGTGGCCTACCTAACGCAATAGACACTCTACACTTTACAAATCTCCGAAGTCATATATGTAGTTGTGATGATTTACTACTTCATCGATCGTAATCAAATGAGGAAAATCCCTTTTCGAGGTTTGAAGCCAGTATCTGCCGATCCAAGCAAAGAACATTAAACACTGTACCATTTTGTCACTTAAATATAGGTTGGGAAACACGAAATCCATTATTTTGTTGCTTGATGGCTTTAGTGACATATATCTCGTGGTGTATTTGTCGCAGTAGGGCATACTTATACTCGTTGGGAAGGGGAAAAGAGTAAACTTATGCTCGCTGGTAAAAAATTGTTTTGTGATTGTTGTGATTGATCGATTTGGTTTAAGTTATAGCGTGTCAAGGCTGGAGGTAAACTAAGAGAAAATTCGCTATATTTTACAATTTTCCTTCGATAAAGGCGTAAACCCAAGTCAGGCGGCTGAAATTTTGAATGGTGTCTATGGACCCGATACTGTCTCAGCCAATCATGCTCAATTTTGGTTTCGTCGATTCCGTTCCGGTAATTTCGATATCAAAGATGCTCCACGCACTGGAAGGCCTATCGTCGAAAATGTCGATAAAATCCTGGAAATTATCGAAGTAGACCAGCATGCGAGCTATGGTAGCATCCCCCAGGATCTCAAGATCGACCACAAAACAGTTGTAAGCCATTTGTATAAGGCTGGCTTCAAAAATAACCTCAACAATAACTGTTTCCATCTGCGAATCCTCCAACCAAACACTCAATTCGGGCCTGTGGTACCTGCAATTGGACCGACTGAAGGCAACAATCGACCAGTAGCGACCAGAATTAGCAAATAGGAGAGGCATCGTATTCCACCAGGACAACGCCAGGCCTCACACATCCATGATGACCCACCAGAAACTCCGGGAGCTTGGTTTGGAGGTTATTAGGCATCTACCTTATAGTGGGGACTTGCCACCAAGCAATTATCATCTCTTTTTGTCCATGGCAAACGCTCTTGGTGGTGTAAAAATGGCTTCAAGAGAGACTTGTGAAAGCTGGCTATCTCGGTTTTTTTGCTAATAGGAACCAGGTGTTTTGGGAAAGCGACATAGTGAAATAGCTTTCTAAATGACAAAACGAATGATTGTAACCATGTTAAATGAAGCCGCGAAATAAACGTAAAATATAGGATTACTTTTTTCCCAAACCTTATATAATTTTTTAAGACTTCACCAATGTTGATAATATTTTTAATATTGTTGGCATCGACATCTCGGCCTCCGTAATCTCTCTCGGTTTAATGCGATAGGATGTTGTTAATTTAGTTATTACATAAGAAAAACATTTAGTTTCCTCTTTTGGCTTATTTGACGGGTTATCCATGTTTTGGAATTTCATGGTAAATAATAAACACCTTAGTTTTCTTGTTCAGCATAAGTAAATTCTAGTTGGCGATATTTCAGAACTTTTATTTACTTTGAAACTCTTTAAACTATTATGTTTGCATTAAATAATAGACCGATATTATTATATGGCCCGTTAGAAGAACCTTCTCGAACTCCGTCCGAATTGACCTAATCACCGAATTTAGTACAAAAATCATTTCCAAATCTCGTACCCTTTACCAAATTTCATCCTACTTCGACATTCCATTGACAAATCAATTTTGAGTATTAAAAGCTCAGTAGTGAAGAGGTGGGTGACTCCTAGAAACCATTAATTTAAGAAACTCTGACTCTGTGAAAAGTAATTCCTCTACCTCTCGACATAATAACATATGCGATTGGTAATAAAACACAAGATTTAGCAGCTTAAATCTGAAAGATTTATAATGATGGTGCTTATCTGATCTGTACCATTAAATCTTTATGGTGCCTCAGCTGTGCTAAAGCACAATTATACACAATTTGATTTCAATCAATTTCCACGCGATCTTATATAAAGTTGTTTTTACGAGGACTTAAATTTTATGGAATCTTAAGATTTAATTTCAAAATTTGCATATTTTGTATCTTTTGTGTTTTTGGACAAGTTAATTAAATTAATTTTCGTGTTTCGCTCTTTTTTCTAAAAGAACAGATTTTTACATTTTATAACCTATTTCCTACATAAGACTTGGAAGAATGACAGAAGTTGCCAAATTTTCAAAAGTGTTGGATTGGGGCATTGTCGTATATATTTTTCAATTAGTATTCGAAATTTTAATGATCTTGTTCTTTAGAGTTTGTAAGTTTTAATTTTGTTTCTATCTCATCTACATCATAGGGCTGGAATAAGAAGGTCACTGAATTTATTGCATTGTCTCTTAGTTACATATTTCAAATACAATAATTATGTGAGAATTTTGTCCATCTGGAAACGATTTATGACAGATTCTAGAACATGATTTTTATTGCTATAATCCGAGTCGCGTGGATTAACGCACCAGCGAGGTTTTCGACCTTTGAGAATATACAGTATATATGAACATATGTAATACATCAGCTTCTTAATATGAATGAAGCTCTCTATGTTAGAGTAAGTAAAATGTGCTTGCACTATTATTCTGTAGATATAGACTCGACTACCAGCGCTGATCATTGGAAACCACGGTTAAGCGATTTTAATATGTTTAAAGTGTTATGAGGGAGGGAAGTGTTATCCGCTGATATACACCTGATATCTTTATAACGTTTTAACCTTTTGGAATTAAACGATTCGCAATCGAACGTAGAGCACCTAGAAGTGGCATTTCTGATACCCTTAAAAATAAACTCTATACTATTGTGCCAATCAGAACACATTAAAATTGATGGCTTAGATATCTGCCAACAACAGATAGAAGACCACAAATAGGGCTTCTACACCAGCTATGTAGAAGATGTCTATCATCAGCACATCAAACCTACCACTGCATCCAAAACAAAAGTTGTTCGATCCGTAATGAGATAAATTATACCATTTTGCATACAGTAAAACCAAAAGCACGAACCACGAGCACTTGCGAGCAACCTAACGGAAGATATGCCACATTAAGGGTCTCGATAGACCCAGGATCATAAACAACTTTCATTACCAAAAAAACAGTTCAATGAGATAGTTTAAATAGTTTGAGTCGGTAGTCACAACATTGGAAGGTAAAGAAAATAGAAAAAAAGTTGAATATCCAACAGAAGGCTGGAAGCATCTTAACACCCAGGAACATGTAGATCCAAATTATAATACACCAGGATCCATAGATATTTTGCTTGGAGCGGATTATTATCGAAAGATCGTATTGGGTGATATTATAAAAGGAAGTCTAGAACAACCAATAAGGCAAAAAAAGTGTTTGGGAAATTAAAAAAGTCGACGTAGAACGAGAACTTACCAGTGATCAGTGTTGTGCAGATTAATTCCGTTACATTAATTACGGTATTATTTACACGTAAATAATTGTATTAATTACGCGAATTGTTTTACGTTACAAAGCGTAACAAATGAAATTAATTTAATTAATTAACGACATCTACATGAAAACATTTAAATTAGTAAAATAATATCAAATACGTTAGTTATCTAGTCGATAATACAACCAAAAGATGCAGCTACATCTATTGAAATTTTGACATTTGAATTTTATTTTTATTGTTGGCTAATACATTTTTTTGTGTTTCTAATTTCCTTTGCATACCAAAATGTGTAAATCCGAGTTTTTCGAATTTTTTTAATGCATGTATTTAGTGTAAAACTGTAAACACATATACGCTAAAATTCTAATTGGCTTCTAACTCGAAGAATAGTCGTAAATAAATCACCCAGCGTTATTCCACATCAGAAATCATACCGCACAATCTACCTGATGGATTCAGCCAATAATTTTTTTTGCTGCCTAAGGTGATTACCGGAGCTACTAAAAATATATTTCGTCCTTTGAACAATAGATGGATCTGCTGATAGAAACGTGCATTTATATTTATTAAAAATATTGATACTAATGGATATTATGATGTATGTAATAATTTACACATTATATTATTGTATCAGCTCAGGATGATGGTGACAAATATTTAGCAGTTACAAAAACAGCTACTGAAGATTTTTATGACGACATAATATCAGACATGGACACGATTAAGCAAACTCTCGTAAAGCAAGAACAATTAGGCAAACTCTTAAGACAAGGAGGTTGCAAATTAAGAAAATCGAGCAGCAACCACTAGAAAATATTAGAGAACAATCGAAATAGGAGAAACTATCAAAACCCATGGTATATGATGGAATCTTACAGACGATATGTTGCGCACCCCCAGTTTATATAAAAGATACGTAACTCTGGAAACATAACTTTTCAAAAGTTTTTAGAAAATAAAGTGTTTTACTGGGAAAGTTACGAATTGTAATTAAAACTTTATATCTACGTTCAAAATTCCCAAAACTAATTATGTACTTGGTATTACACAGAGGGTAGTACCTCTTTCATTAACAATCAACGATTTTCTCGAAATCATTTTTCTACAAAAAAAAATCATTACAAACTGACCTACGACGGTATTAAACACGCTATTCACCATCCTATAAATTTTAAATTATATAATTTCAAGCAATTTGTTCTAATTCTCATGAAAATTTAAATTACAATTTTCTTTGTTTATATTTACATTTTCCGTTTGCGTTTTTCGATTTAGATCCAGTTCTATAAGAATGTTCGGCCAAGTAAGTTCTTACTCAGTTACTTTGGTGTATAAAATTGTACGGTGGTTGTTCGTTGAAATTGTATTGCCGTGATGTACGAGATTACACTACAAACACTGGATACTCGCCTGCCATTTCAACGGACTCGTGTAAGTGTTTAATATAATTAAATATAAGCAGGACGCGACCCAATTACGCCACAGTAACCAAAATTATTAATTGAGCTTAATGAAACTGTCATTAAATGTGATTAGGCGCGCACTTTCCAGATTGATTTATTGTAGTTTTATTTTAAAGTGCACAAGTAAAAGTGAACAATTAATATTAATCATGTATTTAGGCAGACTAGTTGTGTATTTCGAGGCGTTAAAATTACTCCGTCGCACGACTCTAGTATACCCCCCCACATATTAGATACTCATTCGGGTGAGACTTTTATTGATTAATACTTGTTAATAGCTTTCACTCTAATTAATGAAAAAAATGTGATTTTAATTATAGTGTGTTTATTTGCAAAAATGTAATTAACCCATTCACCACCGATTTACTTGTGGTCGATCGGTACTCTGTAAATCACAAACCAACTGAGGGTTAACAAATTATTATTTTTATATGACGTAATGCGACACAAGCAAAAAGCAAACAAAATTAAATTGATTGCATTTATTAATTATTTAATTTTCTATTTCGTTATTAAATAATCATAAATTGATAATTTGTCGACGGAATTGATTGTGAACGGTGGTTGATTTGTGGAAAAAATATTAAACGAACGAAATAAAAAAAAATATAAATTGGTTAATTGTCGTTAGTTGTGCTATTCAAACGGAGGTGGTAGCACAGAGAAAATGAAAGAAATTGATAATGCAGTTATGAATGAATATTTTGATGAATTATTTTACGATTTGTCCAGACGTCAAAACTTTATCGACAATTTTGTTAGGTTAGAATCTCGACTAAATGGTCGTTATTATTTTAAATAGACGACATTTTAAAAATTAAGAACGAAATAACGAAATAGAAAGGATATTGTTATTTTAGATAGATGGTTTGCTAAAACATGAAAATGTTAAGAATGTAATAAAATAAAAATTAAAAAAGAGAATGGCGTTGATAGTCTTGAAACGAACTGGTCGAGTTGTTACAAAAGTGTGAAAATTTTTCAAATGTGGCATTCTAAATCAACGTGCCCGATTAGTTTGATGAATAATTTGTAAAAGTTCGTACATTTTTAAGAATAGTGCGAACTACGTGATTTTATCCTAAAAGTTTAAATGATGACGACGAAAAGCTCAATGAGGAATGAATGAAGAAGACGGACATATTACCCCCATTCAGTGGTATCGATCCAATGCAAAGTGTAAATGAGTGCGTAGGTCGAATTGAAGAATTTGGTTATTTGTATGATGTTCCGGCTCTTTTACATGGCCTTTTAGATGCTCTCAAATATAAAGAGTGTGTTCAATACTATAGTCAAGCTAGTTTACACTGTATTCCTGCCCACTACAGTTGAGTATTGGTATTACAAGTCCAACCGCAGCGGCGTCCTATATTGGCGTGCATTTCGTCGAAGGCTTGGTGAAGTATGCTGCCGTTGCTGTTGGCTTGAACTCTGGTACAGAAACTTATCTACTTTGAAGACTAATACTCTGTTAGTTTGTAGCACCAAAAGTTGCAGAACCTTGTGGTTGATGTAGACTTCTATATGACTACTCAGTCCGTACTAACACTTTTAACCATCTGATACTGACTAACCCTGTATGACCACATGTCATCTCCTGAATTGAAATGTCTTTCTTTGAGGTTAGCTCGATCGTGATTAGGGTGGCCAGACGAACCCCTTTTCTGACAAGACAACCAATTTGGAAAATACCCTAATTCAAAAATATGAAATGGGGTACGGAAAAATACCCGAAAACGATCAATATTATTTACATTTTTATGCTTTTGTACATTTAAATTTATGAAACATTTAAAAATATTCAATCAGTTCTCCGCTCCGAACCACATGCGACATAAAATAAATTTTTGAAATCTGCGACTTTATTATCCGCAATACAAAGATTTGTTACTTATTGTTATGACTTAACCTTGACATCTAAGCTTCTAACTAATGAAGGGCGTATAATATGTCCGACAAGACAAAACGTATCTTTTGTCGCTTAGTAAAAACAATTGTTCATTGATGTTCTGGCCAACATCCGACTCTACCCTCATCTCGAATATACTGCTAATCACAACAGTTGAACACTACGTTGTCTAAAGGCAATCAAAGAATTTTAAGATTCCCAGTATCTGACTCTCATGAAGCTCACATGCCAAAACCATGTACAAAATTTTATACCGACCTCCATACTCCTGATAACGCATTGCTTTCCCTGTTCTCTCCAGCTAAGGAGAAAACGTCGAGTGTTATGTGTGTGTGTGTGTGTGTGTGTGTGTGTGTGTGTGTGTGTGTGTATGCTGCGCATTCACACAATCTCAATCCGAAGTCGTCGGCTCGTCTCCAAAATAACAAAAAACAAAAAAAATTTGTTTCTTTATAAAAAATCTTCCCTTCCGATCAAATTCCAGAAAAGTGTACTGGACCAATTAAGATGTCAATTCAATTAAGAATCCGCCTGGCCTCTTGTCGCAAATGCCATATAATACAAAACACTAGCACAAAACTAGAAAGTTCCTATGAAACAGTATCACAACAAAAACCGGCACATCCGCCCAACAGAAAAGCAACAGGAACAATTCCACTTCCAAATCAAATACAGAACATTCCCGCGCCTACCAGTGCTTTTACATATCCGGCATCTCCCAAAACATATGCACACAAGAACAAGCTCCCACTTGCGGAAAATGATCAAGACCAGCTACTACAACTTCAATCTAGAATCGACTCATTTCTAACCGACTCGCTCGCAAATGCTATACCAAAATACTGCCAAACATGGAAAAGCTCCAAAGGAAGTTGCCACTTCCCCAACCTAACAAAACCTCCAAGTATGAAGTTATATCCTGAGCAGTCAACCCACCTGAGACGACATCTAAGACGAGGCGAAATAATAGTTTAATACAAAGTCGTCACTTCCGCGTAAATTTTGGAAAATAATCCTGGCCACCATTATTACACATCCAAACCAAATTCCTCCCGCTCTTAAACGATTCATTGCCGATGATACCTTCCCAAATAATTGAAACGAGAAAGCGTAAGCCAAGATAAGATAAGATAAGTTGCCACATCTAGTGGGCCGACCTCCGCCAAAACCCCACTTGGACCCCCAATACATGAAAAATGCACAAGTATGAAGCTCCTTCAAAATAAGTCAATTCACTTGGGATGCAGAGAGGACACAGACCGACATATAGACAGACACCACATCGAAAACTATATGCCCTCACATTTCCACACTTACTCCTACCCTATAAAAGAGAGTCTTCTTCTTCTTACTTCTTATTAAAACTAATCCAACAGTCCACCATAACAATTTTTTGGATTAATCTTGAAAATTAAACTTTAAGAGTAAACTGACGCGATACAGGTGACTGAATCCTGCGATTTTAACGAGATTCCATTGTGACTGACGATTACTTGTGGCAGCCCGTAACTGGCGAATAATCTGGTAAGTACCCTTTGAAATATGTTTGCTGTGATATTTGTCTTTGTGTAGATTTGTCATTGTGCTGATTGTCCGCGCTCCTAATGGTTCCGACTCATAAAACACTGGTTTCGGCTGGCTTAATATTTAGTTACTTGTGTTGTAATTGGTTTTATTCCGGCTGGAATGATTCCGGCTGACATTGTAATGGTTCCGGCTAAAAGTCGCTATGATGCACAGCCTTTTAGGCTAAAGGGTAAAGTGATCATTGATCAAGCTTAATATGGTTCGTCTGAAAAAACTCGGGCTCCGGCTGGCTTTAAATGGTCCCGCCTAGCTTAATATTGGCTCCGAAAATAATCAGAAAGTTCACATTGATGCATAATGATGATATTTGCGTTATAGTTTGGTTCCGGCTTTGTAATGTCTCGGCTGACATTGTAGTGGTTCCGGCAGACAATGTAGTGGTTCCGACTGATATTGATATGGTTCAGATTGGAAGCTTGAATAACCATCTAAAATGCGTGTGCTAATTGTGCAAGCTACTAATGTTTCCAGTTGGTAAAACTCTGAATCCGCTTGCTTTAATTGGTTCCGGTTTGCATATTATTGGTTCCAGTCGAAAATTCAACTAGCGCACAATGAGTTTGTTTGGTTCCGGCTGGCTTTATATGGGTTCGGTTGGCTTCATAGATTTCAGCTGACATTTTAGTAGTTGTACAACCATCTAAAGTACATTGTGCAAGCTTCTAATGGTTCCGGCTGATAAAACTCTGGTTTCGGCTGGCTTTAAATGGTTTTGGCTAGCTTAATATTGGTTTCGACAAGACATGGTGCTGCTTATGATATAGTTGGTTTAGTTCCGGCTGACTTCATATGGTTCCGGCTGACAATTTTATGAATCTTGCTGAAAGTTTATGTGTTGTCCAACCATTTAAAACTCAAAGTGCTCATGTTGCAAGCAATCCAGTTGGTATTAAATGATCCCGGTTGGATTAATATTGGATCCCGTTGAAAATTCAGATAGTGCACAATAATTCACAATGCATTGTCTTATGTCTTGTGTTATAGTTGGTTTAGTTTCGGCTGGTATGGTTCCATCTAGCTTTATATCGAAATTGTTATGGTACAAGCCGGCGTTTTTAGGGTTTCGGCTGAAAGCTTATATATGTTGCACAACCATCAAAAGCGCAAAGTGCTCATTGTGCAAGCTTAAAATAATACCTGCTGGTAAATATTTCCAGCTGGCCTAATATTTCTTCCGGCTAAAAATTAAAATAGCGCACAATGATGCTACCAGTGCCATGGTTGATTTGTTTTCGGCCTTCATATGAATCGCTCGATGAGCTGACATTGTAGTGGTTCCAGGTGGACATTTTAATGGCCTTGGCCAAACCCCAAGATGTTGCACAACCATCTAAAGTATATTGTGTAAGATCCAGATTGTTGTGGCTAGGTTCCGACTGAAAACTTATATGGTGCACAACCATATGTATAAGGCGCACATGGTGCTAATTGTGCAAGCTCCTAATGATTCCGATTAATAAAACTCTGGTTACGGCTGGCTTTAAACTGTTCCGGCTGGCTTAATATTAGTCCCGGCCGATAAATCAGATAGTGCTTAATGATTCACAATGCATCGTGCAGCTTATGCCATATGGTTGGTTTGGTTCCGGCTGGCGTGACGAGCACAATTAATCAGCTAATCACGATTGTTCAAATTACATACTTTTAAGTTTCACAGCGGCACCCGAAGTAAAAGTTTGATTTAGTTGGAGGCGCACTGTAACTTATATGGTTCAATCATAAACCATAAATTAAGCGTGCTTAAGACGTTACTACAATAATTTTTTTTTAATAAAGCAAATATTTTATGACAATCGGTTCGTCTTAAAATAGTATAAAAGTATAAATTTGGCAAAAGCTATGCTTAACGATAAGATAAGATTAGTTTGATACAACATAGGGCAGATGTTTTTGTGTGTCAATTTAACAGATGTTTTAAGTAAAACTAAACATGAAATATTAAGCACTATCCAGAACCTTTCCCGTATTCATTGAAGAAAGGAAAGTGTGTATTATTTTTGTCTCGATGTTTGGATCACCCACACATTCTGCAAGTATGGTGCAAATCTCTTAAGAAGCAAGATCGAATATGCTTTCATGGACCCATAGTTTGCCACAAATGAATTCCAAGGGCAGTTCCTGAATCCAAGCCAGTTTAGCTATAGATTCCAACTATCAGTTAAGTTATCTCGGGTTATGCTGACCTAGAATTTAAACATTATTTTTTGACCACTGGATCTGGCGGCTATCTGGTAACCATAGTATCGCCTGTCTTTGAAAAATTTATGATTCTAGAACAAATTAAGTAAGATTATGTGGGGCTTCCCGCTTTGCGCACAGAAATTGACGCTTTATTGAGTAGCCAATTAATTTTCGGAACTACCTCCCCTTTTCTATTTTAATATGAGGGTAGATTTAGAGAAGAGCCCTGTGCACTGTGACCTTTAAATATATTGTGCATCCCTGTAAGCTTATAGTTTATCTAGTAAAATGAGGATTTAGTTCCTTCTTATATTTGAGTGGGTCGTACTTTTTTCATAGAATGCAAGAGTGACTGGAAAAGCACTCTAAGATAATTAACAAACAGAGTTTGTTTTTCTGGCCTAGTTCATTTAAAAAGCAATAACAGCTGCATATAAGCCTAGAATAGAAGATCGAGCCGGTTATGGTCCAAGATTCTGGTGATCTCAGTTTTCTTAGAACTTCCTTTGATACATTCATGTGTGCAGGCCTCGATAGGTGCGCTTACTCCAGCGGCAGTCCCCATATTTGTTTTTGATCCGTCAGTGTACCATATAGATGCATGACGGATTTTCAAGGTACTGTTATGTTCTGGTCTGTTGGGTTTTATTTAAACTAAGCTTTGTGATTTAGGGCTTCTCGAGAACAGCCGTGGGGTAAATTTTCATAACTTCTGTTTCAGATTAGCCGCTAAATTTTATTTAGTATTATTCAAGATTTTGTTTGCTTCGATTTTGACCATCAAATAAAGCCGCGTGCGAAATCATAGACCCTTTAATGCTTTGATATAGCCAAAGTGACATTTGTGGAGTAATGCCGCACATTTTGCCAGATATTCGTTAAATGGTAAAGTAAGCTTTATTAGCGTTGTTGCTGATAATGCTGAAATACGAGTGGTGGATGTCCCGTGTCAGTTTTTGATCAAACATAACACCCGAATACATCGGTTACGATATTAATTGCAGAGAATTTTCCTACAATTTGTAAACAGGATGCAGCCGATTTGCTCTGAGTTGATCTCCCTGCATCAGTCATTTACTGCCTAAGAGAATGTTGCAGACGTTTTGCTATTTTACTCTCAAACTTGCTTCGAACCATTAGGACCAAATCATCAACATAGCTATTGATGTTCGTAATAAGGGTATTTTTAATCTTGAATTGGTCCATCACTAGCAGCAAGCAAAATAGGTGAGAAAACTCGTTCTTATAGGAACAGCTTCTAGTCACTGCGATAGTGATGGTTTCGCTTCCGAAGAAGGACAAAACCCTCCTGCTTTTCAACATATTAATAATCCTCCTTAGCATTGAGGAGCCAACGCCCCTTCTCTAGCATGTGTTTGAATTACTAAGTATCTGGTGCAGCGCATCTACACGGTTTTGTTAAATTCAAAAGATCTTATAGTGCATTAAAGTCTTGTTGACTTCCTGATTAACCACAGTCAGACAAGTGACCTGTCAACAATGAGCTAAGAAAAGTCTTCCTTTGATGTAGTCAGCTCACTAGTTGGCTTCTTTGCTGATCCCAGTGAATTGTTCACTGGGCACTGTTCATTGTGTTGTTGTTACTGTTGTTGTTACTGCAGTCGTTTATTACTTTGAACCTGTTAAACAATTTACAAACTTCTGTTCACCTTGACCTCAAGATCATGATTCCACCAGGAAACATCCCACGTGATACCATGTGTCAAGATTTTCTCAATTTAGACTTGCCACTTGATGTGTTTATTCTTAATAAGGTTTCTACTTTTTGAAGTATTTCGATATCAAGTCTAATAAACAGGTGATCAGAGAACGGTACCTCGTACAGTACATGCCAGTCTAGGGTGATGTTGGTTGTACCCAGGCATGACAGGTTAGGATTCAGTAAGTCTCGAAATATGTCATCTATGAAGGTCGCGTCGCTCCTGTTTTATTTATCATAAAGTTATTTGAAAACAGTATTAAAAAAGTTACTACCTCTGGTGTTGGTGTGTCCCCAGACAATGTGTTCTTCAATTCGTCTCTAAAGAAGTTGGTTAAATCTCTGAAAATAAATTTAATTACGGGGAAGATACTACAAAAAAGTTTAATAGTTTTTACACTCGCTGCTTTTGATCTACGCAGGTTAATCTGAACGCCCTCAACCTGTTGAGTCTTATCCAATGAGTCGTTTGGTCGTTTATGTCTCTTTAGTGGCTCCACTGGGCCATGTCCTGTAAGTTTTGCAGGATGCAGGAGCTGTTTAGTCCTCTAAATGGAGAGAGTTTATGCTTTTTGACCTCTTTTCCTGAACAGTTAACAGTTTTGTGACGTGGGTAACTCCAGCAGGGAAACTTTCGAATTAGTGCTTACGGCAAAAAATTAGTGCTAGTCCAGGAGCCGAAAAAACAGGAAAATAAAATTTCAAATTTCGCCTGAAAGACGAAACAAATAAAACCTGATTTCTAGAAAAAACCAGAAATAATTTAAGAATAATTTTAAAACTTTCTAAAGGCTGCTAAACTGATAAAATTGTTGCTTATCATAGAAATATAATTTTCATAAATTTGCATTCATAAATCGAGGAAAACCAAACCAGCCGCTGAAAGATACTATATTGAAAAACAAAATACAGAGGTATATTGATCAATAATATTTGTGTTGAACAACAAATTAAACAATAGAAATAAAATGTTCTAAAATCCAAGTCATAAGCAATTCAGATAGTATATTCCTGTCAGGTATGTTCATTGCAATCCCAAAAATATAGTGTTTGAATTTGTGCTAATCCAGAATTGGCCCAATTCCATTGAACAACAACAACCGTTGAATGAACAATTTTCTGACTAAAAGTGTACTAGAAACCAATGAAGTTGGCAATTCTGATTGCATATTCCGATCAGATATGTTCATTGCCATCCGAAAAATATAGTGGCACTATGGTATAGTGCCACTATATTTTTCGGATGGCAATGAATAATATGGTATAGGAATATGCAATCAGAAGTGCCAACTTCAGTGGTTTCTAGAACATTTTTTGTCAGAAAATTGTTCATTCAACGGTTGTTGTTGTTCAATGGAATTGAGCCAATTCTGGATTAGCTCAAATTCGGCCACTATATTTTTGGGATTGCAATGAACATACCTAACAGGAATATACTATCTGAATTGCTTATGACTTGGATTTTAGAACATTTTATTTCTATTGTTTAATTTGTTGTTCAACACAACTATTATTGAACGATATACCTCTGTATTTTGTTTTCCAATATAGTATCTTTCAGGGGCTGGTTTGGTTTTCCTCCATTTATGAATGAAAATTTTTGAAAATTATATTTCTATGATAAGCACAATTTTCATCAGTTTAGCGGCCTTTAGAAAGTTTTAAAATTAGGCTTAAATTATTTCTGTTTTTTCTTGAGATCGAGTTTTATTTATTCCGCCTTTCAGGCGAATTTTGAAATTTTCTTTTCCCGTTTTTTCGGCTCCTGGACTAGCACTAATTTTTTGCCGTGAGCACTAATTAGCACAAATTGGGCATAATCGGTATGCAAAGTTTCATTTTGAAATTTGAAAGTTTCCCTGCTGCAGTTACCCACGTATAGTTCTGAGCAATCCAATTATTAAAACGCAGAAAAAAAGAAAACTTATTTTCTCACTCGTCTCGTCTCTGCATTCCGACACGTAGACAAAGTCCAAATTTGGGTGCACTAGATTTCGTCCTCCTCAATGATTTTTAAATTTGCAGTGTAAATGTTCAGTGTTACATTGAAAATGAAGCTAAATAATGGACAGGAAGAATTTGCAAGACTTTTCTTTGATGTAGTTCTCAGGCAACATACATCGATGAATTGACTACGTAGAAATATCAGGAATTGACGACAAAAGAATAGCATCAACCAAGAAAATAACCCCGATTCGGTTCTGATTTTAAACTTCATGTCAATGCGTATGTCTTACCCGGATTGACAATAAGAATGCCAAATGAGCATATAAATCTAAACACAGAAACTTGGGGGCACATAGGCGAATCGTTTACACTTCTGATATTTTAATGCCAAACATAATAAAGGGTGAAACGGGGTCCACAGCTCAAAATGTACTAAATTGGGTTGGATCATGCTTGGAGCTATAAAATCAGCTTCCAATGAACATAAACTACAAATCATGATTCCAACCGCAAATAATGATCTACAACAATCCTGGGAACCGAAACACTGAAGGGTGACTCCAAAACACATTCGAAATTTACGTTGAATATTCAGGTTGTGTGAAAATCGCCGTAAAAGGATTGCCGTTATGCCACTTGCTAATGGAAACTTCTCTAAGTACAACACATAGTAAACAATTACTGAAAGGCTAATGTAGTCGAATACTGCAGGTGTCATACACTCGATTTTACACATTTACATAATTTAAATCCGTATTTAATTGCCAGGCTATTAAAACATATGTGCTAACAATAATATTTAATGTGTAAAATTAGACGGTCACACAGTACAAAGCTGCGGACTGACTGTTGTAAACACTGGATGAAGTCATGTATGAGTTTATATAAAAATTTATTTATGTTTGCGAATTAAATCGCGATTAGCACAAGCGCGACTGATAATTAAATAAGTAAGTTTATTTTGCACAGTTACTTAGTATCTTCATATAGATAGTGATGTCATCAAGAATAGTCATTCGCTGTTAATACATCTAAAGTGAAAAGCTCTTCAATTCCGTAAGTATGTATGCATGTCATACATCATTCACGCATACATATCGCTTTTTATAATGTACGTGACTTGTAAAATAAATAATTCACAATTATATAACAATGACATCGTCGTTTGTATCAGATTTTTGTTCCTACATTCTAAGCGTAGCGACACGTAAGGACAATACGACATTTAGGTTATTGGATTAGTAGTTTAGATTGTAATTCTGCTGGAATATTATGTGTGAGTAATAAACTCAACAGAAAATTAAAAAAATTTAAACGTGACGTTGATATACAATAATGTGCTTTTATTATTGTGGCTGATGACTGTACGTAATAGCAAAGTTTGCGGGATGCAGAAAATATAAAATCAATTTTTTCCTAGACATAAACTATAAAGTTTAAAATGTATTCGGTTTCGAAATAATGTGGTTCCGAAATAACTGGGTTAGATTCTTAATCCAATGCAAAGTAGCAAGTTCTTACACGTTTTGTCTATTTTTTATATGAGGTAGTTTTCGGTACCTCCATGGGCCGGTAATAAGACCTGCTACCATTACTGGCTTGTACGTAATTCTGGCATACGAGAAATTACATAAAGCGATTTTTAACTTGAAAGCAAAACTACTTGACATAATATTGCATGCAGAATCCTCTAGCCAGTACCGTCTAGCCAATCTTTACATGTTTGTACATCTGAAATAAAAAATTAGAGCCGACAAAGTACAACAGTTGCTCTTAAAGTACAAGCCGAGCGTTCTATACGACATTTCCTAGAAAAAACTCCCTTTTCTGTTGTAAAGTTTATTTAGATAGGAATTTACCCTGCAATAACTAACTGCAACAATAATTCTCACTAATATTTATTATTAATTCAGTGGTGATAAATAAAAGTTCACCCCTATAACCGCTTTGATGAGGCCGCCCTCAACCTATACTCAAAATCTACCTAGGGTCATAGACCATTGGCATAGTCAGATCGCTGTCTGTCTGGTAAAATTTCGAATGACCATACATTTATATTTAAATTCTATCTAGAGTCTTAGTCCATCGAATGTGTACAGTCAGACGTTCATCTGCAATTTATGCCGTTAGTTGGTTAAAGTTGTATCGGCACATAGCGCAATTTTAATCATTTGATACTGAATTACCGATATTTCTCGGCTGAAAACTATCGGCTAACTTTAAGATTATTACCTAAGCATGTTCGTCACGAATAGGGTGCCAAAAACCCCTTTGGTATAGTGCCAGTCGTTCCAAATGCACTACACAACATCCAATAGCGGATAATCCAGTTGTTGCTTCCTGATTGTGTGTAAGATACAGCTTAGGGCATTAGCTGGAGTAGTCCATTATTACTAATACAGATCGATTACCGCTTTCTGTAAAGTAGATTGATCCCGTCACGCCCATGGCAATTCTCTCGAATGGTGTGCGGACGTTGTACTATTGCCTTGATCCTCGGCTTTTTCGTGCAGGTCCTGCAGCACATTTATCACATTTTTGACAACAATTTACTACCGACTATCTAGTGTTTTATTATTGGGTGTACAAATATATTTCCGACATTTTTTAGTGAAATAAAAGACATTAGTTTCTGTAGAAAATGAAAGAATGTTTAATTCAAAGTATGCTCCTTCGGAAGCTATAACCTTCGCCCATCGTTCAGGCAATAAACTGATTCCCCGAAGGAAGAAGTCTGGTTGTTTCGAGGCGATCCAGCCATCGACCCATTTTTTGTCTTTTTCATATGAAGTGAAGTGCTGACGTGCCAGGGCTGACTACCGAGTTGATGCTGCTCGAGAAACGGCGTAACAAGTTTCATTCCCTTTACAGGCTTTATGGCGAAGAATATTATCCCGATTTTGTTAATGCCCGCAATGAATTCAAGACCCATAATTGGTTGCTTTTCAATAATTACGTAGTGCAAATCGAGCAAGTTGTGACATCCAATCCCAAAAAATTTTGGAACTTCATTAACAGCAAGAAGAGGCATCTGGTTTTTCGTCGAATATGACATTTGCAATTTGTTTGCCAAATTCTTTGCATCAGTTTACAAGCCACTTTGGTCAACAGACACCCGTTCTCTTACTACTTCCACCTCCATTATACTCCATCATTTCAAACTTACCGAACAGGGGGTTCTGGATCAACTGCTCCTTCTCGATGTTAGCAAGGGAGCGGTTTATGACGGTCTTCCACCGATCCTATTCAAACGTTGTGCCATAAGTCTGGTCCCTGCAGTTACCTTCTTGTTTAACGAAAGCCTTCGTCGTGGCATTTTTCCAGATCCCTCGAAAATATCATGTGTTCATACAATTTTCAAGGCGAGTAATAGAAGTCAGGTAAGTAATTATCGTGGGATCGCCATTCTTTCTGTCTTACCCAAACTGTTCGAGTCCTGGTTCACGGAGTATTGCACTTCCATACCAAGAGACTAATTTCTCCTTTTCAGCATGGATTTTATCCTGGTAGGTCTATCGTGTCTAACTTATCCTCATTTTGTGGTCATCTATTTGACAGCCTAAACTCCAAGCAGCAGCTTGACGTTGTCTACACAGACTTCGCAAAGGCTTTCGATGTGATTGATCACTTCATTCGTATTAGCAAGTTGGAGAGTCTCACTGTGATTTCATTCCCATCGACTGGTTGCGTTCTGATCTCTCAGATCGTTGGCAATCTGTTAGGATTCTGGATTCTTCCTCTCCATTATTTCGGGCGCCATCCGGCGTGCCTCAAGGTAGCCACTGTTATTTTCATTATTTATTAACGACGTTGTAAAATGTTTTAAGTTTGCCAATTGCCTCCTCTTCGCAGATGACATAAAGATTTTTGGCCAGGTCTCTAGCGTGTTAGACTGCGAAATGTTACAAGACGACTTAAACCGCTTTTGCAGCTGGTCAATTAACAACTTACTGGCTTTAAACGTGAATAAATGCAAAACTATTTCTTTTTTCCGAATCCGCTCGCCAGTTTTTTATCAATATCAGCTGTACAATGAAACCATTGGTCGGGTTGAGTTCATTTCGGAACTTGGTGTGATCTTTGAATCTGATGCTACATTTACCAGACTTTCGTGACCCGTTAATTTGGACCCGTCATTTTGGCGTAAGCATCTCCTGTTTGGTCACCCTCCTACCACTTTCATTCTGAGAGGATTGAGAATATCCAGAAACAGTTTATTTTGTTCGCTACGACGTTTAGCAGCCACGCATGCTGTGGACTACTTTCTTCCGCTTTATCAGAATCGAGGAAATCTTTTGAAACTGCAAGTCTAGATAATCGCCGAGATCTAGGTTCCGCGCTCGTCATCATCATCATCATCAATTATCGTGTCGATTGTATCGAGTTACTAGCACGTATCAACTAGTACGCTCCCGAACATCGAATGCATCAACGCGGTGGAGCTTTATTCATCGACCGAGCGGGAACGACCTATGGTCTTTCTGATCCAATTCCGAGGGTATCGCGGGTGTTCAACAAGATCTACGGAGCTTTCGATTATCACTTGTCGAGAAATTCATTCAAGAAAGCTTTATATGATCTTTTGTAGTCGAGCTCATAATTTCTTTTTTTGTACCAATTGTTTTGTTGTGCCGATTGTAGTCACTGTAGGCACCATTTATAAATAAATAAATAAATACAAAGCATCACCTTCGAACCATGGATATTTACATTTGGCTTCGACGGCCCTGGTTCACCTGGCTTGACCCACGCTGGTTTGCGCTTTGGATTGCCATAATGGATGATGCGATGCAAAAAACCCTTCCTTTGTTGTCGTTAAAGCAACATTTCGCACATGGTTTTCCGACGTTCCATGTCCCGTTCTTTCAATTTGTGTGGCACCCAACTTCCCAGCTTCTGAACCAATCCCATTGCATGTGTACGTTGAGAAAACACATTGTTGGGTAATATTCAACTCTTCTGCCAATTGTTTTTCGGTCTGATAAGGGTTCACATCAAGCAATTCTTCGAATTCTGTATCTTCAAATTTTCTTGGTCCGCCTTCACGTTCTTTGCCTCTTACGTCAAAATCACCAACTTTGAATAGTTGAAACCACTCTTTGCATGTTGTATTCGGTGGAGCATGTTCACCGTATACTTCCACAAGCAAACGTTTTCGCACTTTTCTTCAACAAAAAATAATGAAGTAAAGCTTCCCGCAAATGCTGTTTTTAGGCACAAAATTCGACATTTTCAATTACAAGAAAATAATTGTTGTTTATGCTTTGAACAAATGTCACTAGTAATTATTCAAGCTTGACATCTAACCTCCAAAAAACATGTATTGCCCGATTGAATAATATGCAAGCAGTGATACTAACGACACCTCTATAAAAAGGTTGGAAATACATTTGTACACCCAATAATTCCGAGATAGCCGCGTCACTTGCCTTTTCGAGCTCTCTTTTATTCGATTTAAACCCATTTTCGAAACAAAGGCAACTACTCTTTCATTGGGTAACACTTTCATAAAAACTACATCAAATATATCCTCATTTCCTTAATTTCGTCCTCAGTGTTTACATTCAATCACATGGCCGTCTTGATAGTGATAATATTAGACAATCCAACGTGCTACCTGTTTCTCCGGATTTTTGAATTGTAGCAACCATCACAATGTCCTTTGCCTGTTGCATTAAAGTATTGGTGCTGTCCATAGTCGTTTCCATGATTCTACGAATCATTCCTTTTGTTCTTCCTTCTATTTAAATAGCTTATTCTTCCTCATTAATTCGTGTTAAACTTTTTGCCTACACTAAACGCCATTTTCTCACGGTCTTTCACTTGAACTTCTACCTCCTAATAGCCACTTTGAAGATGCAATGTAGAGGACATTTTAGCACCCGATTTTTCTCTGTGCCATTCTGTGTTTTACCATAGTGGTCCTTCTGTTATTTTTTGGCATACCACCGAAAATGGACATGTACCGTTTCTTTCATTTTACTGCTCCTTAGTAACATCTTCGGTCCGGTTCGCATTTCACTATGGTGCTTACATCTTCGCATTATCATGATTGTTCTTTTCCTGGAACTCTATCATCATTATTTGATGTTACCAAGGCCTTTCCGATCATTTCATCTCTAATCTCTTGTGTGAAGTAGTAATTTCATAGCTGCCTTACAACTCTTGGAAACCGGGCAATTAAACCACAATAATAATTTAAAAAATGAATTTCAATGCTTTATCGACTTTCAAATTGGCGTCATGTGAGTCAATATTATTTTGACTTACATCGGTATTTGGAATACACCATAAGAACTTTCTGGGTTACAAAGTTAATTTTATAATGAACAAAAATATTGTCAGGTGTGGGGTTCGAACCCACGCTCCCAAATGGGAACCAGAGCTTAAATCTGGCGCCTTAGACCGCTCGGCCAACCTGACTTGGAAATTGATATTGAAATTGATATTGAGATGTTAATATTTTTGTTGCTTCGGATTTTTTCAATGAAGTATTTATGAGTACGTTGAATCTGTAAGTGTGATTCTATTTGCATTAAAGAGAGTACTCACTCCCACAAGATTGTAGATAATCATACAACATTTCTACATGCCAGTACCATGAGTTCCACCACCCCTACTAATTAATTTCAAGCTGCTCCGGGAATTAGATACTTGCGTTACTGTTCACCTCCCATGTAACATTGCTAACTTAAACTCTTCCATAATTCTACACTCAGTCGGCTCTTAAACACTTCCACAACTCATCCTTAACCGATAACTCATTTATCGTCGCTTTAATTGCTGTATCGCCAAGCTTTAAACGCTCAATTATGTTGCTTGGAGGGACTGTCAGGTAACGAATGGTGGCAATATTAAAATTCATTTTCTTATCCGTACCGTAGTTGTATTTCATACGTGACATTTCGAAATACTCATTCAACTAATATATTCGTTATTATATGTATGGATTCCTGATAATGTGCTTAGTGGTCTGGTTTTCTGTTCGTAGAACAAGTCCTAGCCACCTCAGTCTAACTGATTTGATGAATCCTATTATATCTAGTTTTTGGAGATAATTTCGGATCTCATGATTCATTCGCAATCTGTAGTCGCTACTTTCATTTATTGGCCCGAGCATCATACGAATTATTTTACGTTCTAAGACAGCATATCTCTTATTGTTAGCTTCCTGCTTGTGAATCCTGAATTTTGTTCGACACGGACACGACCCAAAATATTTGAACCTTTTCAATTTTTCATACTGCCTATCTCCATATATTGTGGTCCGCCGGTAACCATATATTTAGTTCTCGCTTCGTTCATTTGAATGCCAATTTGATGAGCTTTAACTCTAATGGTAGGAGGATTTGTTTTAGGAAAACGATGTTGCGGCCCAAAATGCATATATCATCAATGTTTGCTAATAGTTGATTTCATTTAAAATATAAGCAGCTGCACTGGACTATCTTGGGCTGACGGACGACGTATTCTAGAGATAAGTTAAATGGGCGATAGGATAGGCTTGCCGTAGTTTTGATGTCTTCCAAGAGATAGCCTTCGATTTTCACCTTGCAATTTGACTCACTCATCATTAATTTGCACATAGATATCGCAGCTTTGATGGGATACCTAGAGAGGACAGAACGTTCCACTGTATGCTGCCGTAAGTAAGCCTGTTGAAAGTTTACAAAGAGACTGTGAACAGGGATGCCCTTTTCATAACATTTCTTCAATATAATCCTCAAATTAAAGGTCTGGTCGATTGTTGTTCTGTTTGGGCGAAATCCACACTGGTAGTCGCTCAAGATGATACGCTTGCTCTATATATCGAGAAATTATTTCTTATTTTAATATCTTTGATACTGGAGAAATGACTATTAGATATGAGGATTTGAGACAACAAAATTATTCAAAGCTAGTTGGATAATGCGAGTTCCGTTCGTGTTTGAAATATGATCTAAGGCGGTGCCACGATGTATTAGTGCCGCCAATTTGAGCATTAAAGCCACCCAAAATGATTTTGACATCATGTTCTTGTATTTTGGTCAGAATTCTTTCAAAATGGTAAAATAGAAAGTATTTTTTTTGGCCGGGAGTATCATCAGTGAGAGCGTGACCGTTTACAAACGAAATGTTAAAATACACACCCGCGAACCTCGAGTAAACAGACCCGAGTTTTGATAGGTAAGAAATCAGTCGCGAACTTAAAATATCGGATGAACATAAGTAAATACCGACCACTTATGTCTTTTGTGTTCTTACCACATTCAAGTGCTTTGGAAATTAAGTGGCAGCTTACATAGGTAGGTCGGGTTCCTGTTAGGTTGGGACAAATGTCCCGATGGCGCCCGTGCTAAGAGTAACTGAATGCCGTTTTGGTTCACTACTATTCCAATATTGCTCAATAATAATAAACAAATCTGCCCAGTCTCCAACTTCAGTTTATGGTATCCTATCGTCGAATATAATATCATCTTAAATATTTAACCGTATGGCCTCATTATCGTATAAACACTTAATCGTAAGACTGGTTAATCGTATGGCTGTTTTCGATTAAGTTCTAGTCCCTGATTTTAAATTTGATCATAAACTGCTATTTTGTCCCTTGTTCACATTAGATTCTTAAAAATTGGTGATCACCGCCCTCAAACGGGTCTGGGTTAAATGCTCGATTCCTAAAATACGAGTAGCGAATAATAAAATGTCCAAAAAAAGTTTATCGAAAAAAATAAAAAAGATCCATTCTTTTTCATCGAATTTC
Source organism: Nephrotoma guestfalica (assembly GCA_963691935.1). Classification (NCBI taxonomy): domain Eukaryota; kingdom Metazoa; phylum Arthropoda; class Insecta; order Diptera; family Tipulidae; genus Nephrotoma; species Nephrotoma guestfalica. The sequence goes on along the minus strand of OY829913.1, from coordinate 62,073,287 downwards.
GACTAAATTGCTATATTTGCCAAACCCCAGTTTCTTCAATTTTCATAACTTTGAGAAATACAAATGGATTTTTTTTTTATATTTGAATAAAAAATTGATGTCGTATGAGTAAATGTTTAATTATCCTTATCTAGCCTTTATTAAAGAAAGAAAAGAACAACATCCTGCTTCTATCTGTACAGACTTCTGCGGGACGCCAGAGTAAGGCAGGACTCTTCAATACTGGCATCTTATTTCCAGCTACTCTCTTAAAAAGCTCTGAGTCCTCCCTTACACCGCTGAAGATCGGTAAGCTATTCGCTGTTTCCTGGAATTTCCCTTTGCCAAGGGACAGGTTGAGTTCCCCTTTGAACATTATCAGGCCTTTCTGTACATTTCCTCGTCTCAAGTGGTCGAAGTGGTCTTCGAAAAACGCTTCTTAGAGCATCACAAAATTTCTCTTCTCATACTCTTCACAAAACTTGGTTAACGTTCCTCCAGATCGCGCATCTGTGCATAAGTTTAACCCTCGAATTTTGATTTTTTCGCTGCCTTTCAATTATACTGATATTAATGGATGACGGCGATCGACTTCTCCAACTCTCTCAAATCTTTTGTTATGTAACAACATGTGGTGTTCTCTACATTTGCGGTTTACACGAATGGGATTCGCCTATAGTTGGGCTTTTTTTGATAACTGTAGATCGTTATGGACACCACTGGTCTAGAGCTGAAGTTGCTAGACTACGACGTCCGCGGACCCACTTGCTCGCCCAGATCAGACGCCAGTTCTAAGGATCCAACTTCGCACACTGAAAAAAACCTCCTTTCGAACTTTCCATCATGTATCCTTTCTCTGGAGTTTTTGTGTATAACCTAAAAATACATATATTACGTCCGCCCTTGATTTGGGGACCAGATGCCGTTGGAAGCTGCCGCTGATGTAGGGAGAAGGCGGTCCACAGCCCTATCTTCGGTGGCTAGTATTTAGTTAGTCTATGGGTGCGTATTTTGCGTATGCGTATTTTCTAGGTTGCTAGAATATGAGTTGAGTTCCTGCTTCAACTGTAGGTTTTACTACCGTCTGATTGGTTTTGTCACCTCCGAAACTCATTATTAATATTGGAGTACATTTAATTCGTGGTAACCAAGTACGTTGTGCTGCTTTTTCTCCTAATTATCTTTATTTCAACCAGTATATTTATCCCGCTTTCACACAAAATCTAGCAACTCGTTTTTGAAAGTTCGTGGAAAAATAAGGTTTTTAGTTTTACATTTTTTTCGGGTGAAATATATAATTTTGATAAAATAATTTTATGTATGTTTTTCACGAAAACTTATAATTTTTAATCATGATTGTGATGTTCATGTTTTTCAAAAAGGTAATAATAAAGGGATTTCCAATAAGAGGTTTCATTTTGAAATTTAAAGAAACGAGTAGATTTTAAGAGAAATCAATGAATGTTTATTTCATTGTAAAGAAGAAGGCATGCCATTAACATTTGAAAACGATATCAACCAAATGGACGCCACGGCTATGCTTGCAACACCACATCCTTTTCATGAAATTTTCCATGACCAGCTATATGTCTTCGATAACTTCACGAATTCCATCTTTAAGGTTTTGAATCAATTGTAGAGCATTGGCATAGACCTTATCTTTCACGTGGCTCCAAAGAAAAAAGTCTAAAGATGTTAAATCTCAAGATCTCGGTGGCCAATTCTGAACAACCCTTCGAGAAATAACACGATCGAGAAACTTTTCTTGCAAAATTATTATTATTCGTTGCTTGTGTGGCACGTAGCGCCGCCTTGCTAAAAATAAATGTCGTCCACATCAATATCTTCCAATTCCGGTAATAAAAAATCATTAATCATAGCTCGGTACCGCAATTCATTCACCGTCACAGTTACACCAGCCTCAGTTTCGAATAAGTAAGGTCCAATCACACCGCCAGCCCAAAAACCGTACCAAACAGTGACTCGTTGAGGATGGAGAGGCTTTTCAATTATCACTCTTGGATTTTCTGAGCCCCAAATGCGACAATTTTGCTTTTAACGTAGCCTCCGAGGATTTTTCGATAGAAATCCGGATCATTTTGATGCATTTGAAGGACCTAATCAGCAAAGATACGGCGTTTATGATGATCTACCGGTTTGAGTTCTTGTGTTAACTGTACTTTAAAAGCCTTAAGACCTAAGTCTTTATGCAAAATACGGTGTAATGTCGTTTGCGGAATGTCTAATTCCACAGATCGACGAAGAATCGACAAACCTGGTTTTTCGTCAACACTACGGGCTACAGCAGCAATATTCTCAGTTGTTCTTGAGCGACGCACACAAAATTTTCACCATATTTGTAGTGCATTTTAACAATTTCAATGCGTTGTTGAAGCGTGTATCGTACAATTTAGATCATTTACTAGTAACTCTGACTCACTATTTTTTGTATAAAATGGAATTTTTTTCAGTGTAAATTATGCTTAAATAAAAACGAAATGTTTTAACTAATTCAGTCTTTTTTATTAATTAATTAGTAATATTACCATGTTTGGCAGGTTCATCACATTTTTTAACTTAAAAACTAATTTAAAAAATTCAAAACATTAACAAAAAAAATAAAAGCAGTAAGAAAAAATTTTGTAACAAAAGTTATTCAAAAAAATTGCACAAATCGTGTGCATTTTCGTCGGATTTCAATCCATCCCAAAATATTCTTCTTCGTTCTGCATTTGGGGTGAAAGTTGTTCGCATTTCTTTTTTTTCGCGGCATTCATCCCTACGGGTTCTGTCCTTTTATCAGGAAATTTAAACTCCTTGAGATTTGTAATATTTTCAAACTCATTGATCGTGTCACTGTCGTGATTATATTTTTAAAATAAATTGGTTGTTTTTGACAGATGTTTTTAAAATTATGAAAGTTCGATTCATTTAAAAGGTGGCATTCGCTTTTTAACATCTGCCTTTTTTATTAACTGGTATACAGTTCAGTCATCCATATCCAGACCCTCATTTGTTTTTTTCCATGTTCTGCCAATATTTCCATCCACAGAGTCTGCTCGCATGTAGGAGTGTCCAGGCACAAAATACTTTATAGTAATGGTATCTGGGATCCAGTTCCGACTTACAACTATTAACAATGCCGAATAAAGTATACAAGTTTGATGGGCGGAACAGTTGTCAGCCCAAAAAATAAAAGTTGAAACATCTCATCTTGATTGTTCAACTATATTTATGAAAGCAGACGCAACTTCTACAGCCGTGCGACCTGTTATGGCTTCATGCCAAAGTACACAAAGATTTGATGGGTCGTGTTGATGAAGGGGCGCAAAGATTTCATTAAATACTTTACTAAACGACTTACAAAAATGGAATTTTTTGATTTCATTTTGGAAATTATTATTACCTTTTGCATATCCGCAGTGAAAACGTTGGTAGTTTGTGGCCATTTAATAGTTTTATCTAGTTTGTACATTTTACGTGCACTCGTTTTCATGCTGCTGATATTCTTCACATACTGGACATTCATTCTGTGATGGTGTATCAAATCCGATATTTTCTTTTTTGAATATTTTCGTATATGTAACATAAGACGCAGCATTATTTCCAAATTTTTCATTAAAACCCTTCCACATAAATGTGATAGTTATATCCGATGGTAAATACCTCCGATTCGGTGCATGATCCAATTTGTAGCGCGATACTTGTGGATGAAATTTTAATATATGACCACGAATTTGATTATGCAATAAACTTGATTTTTGCAGCTTAATCCTATTTACTACATCATCACGATGGTCCGACGATGACACTAATCCTGCATTCTTGTTTCTTCTTCTAAAAAATTTCGTTATTAAACCATCTGTGTTACGACCGATAATGTAAAGAAACATTGTCTTGCATACAAACCGCTTCGTATTTTCCGCATAAAGCGGAAGCTGACATACGTAGGTGTACGTACGTTTTTTTGATGCAGAGTGAAATTGTTTTTTATTTTGTAAAACATATGTTTCAAAAAAGAACTGACGTTGTGCAAAGTTATTTTTAAACTGGTCGAAAATGGCTTGCCGTAGCTGAATTTTTTTAGTTTGCTTGGTGGGCCTGCTCGGAAAGTGATGATGTTAATTCTCCATAATTGAGCAATGACGGTGATGTTTCAACGATATTTTCCAATTGGGGGTTTTATGTTTACCAAAGTTTCCATCAGATGAGTCGGATGACCATGACATCTTTATTGGGCGTGATTGCCGAATCTGCATCGGAATGAACTGCAGCTGTAGTTGCTGTATAACGCCTGAAAATAGTACAATAACAATAAACTCTAGACGTTGACCTTCTAGAAATAGTGACAGTCAAAATTTAAAGGATTATTTGACCTTAAATTGTGTATTTCTACGAAAATTTTAAAAATATTCCACCCGATTTCAGTATTTGCTTCTAGTATTTATTACAGTAAATTTGAATTAGGCGAGTGTAAGATGTTACACTGTTGACTTTGTACTTTTTTGTTTTAATTTGAATACAAAAAACTACAACTTTCCACAAAACATAGTAACTTATGTTAAATACTATGTTTTGTATAAAAGATTTTGCTTATAAAATTATACAACCGAATATTTTATTACATGAATAACCTAGCAACCTAAGTTATTCATGTAATAAAGACACCTAGTATCTTTTTAAATTTGCTAGGTTCTGTAGAAAACATTTCTAAATTTGCTGACAATTTTCGGGCCAGCTCAACCATTATTTTACCTCGAAACTGCATTTTTCGATGGCCGCTGTTCCTGATGATTAATGCACGACTAAACAAACATGTAGCTGATGTGTTTAAGCATTAGAATAACCGTTATTGGAATGTATAAAATCTTCTCTCCAAATTTTACGATCAAGAGAATGAGAAAAATACCTAGTTACTAGGTTTTGTATGAAAATATTTTTGTAAAGGAATATTATAAAAAAAGTTACTAGGTTCTTTTTTCTTCATAAAGTTGTTAAAAAGAGACTAGAAATATAGTTGTTTGAGCGTTAGGAAATATTTTTTATTGCGGTTTCAAAAAACGATTAATCACAGAATCTAGTAAGTCTCAGTTTACTGCGTATATGAAGCCAAGTTGAAGAAAAATATAAAAATACGGTTTGTATGTATGCAGGCCCAAATAACGTAAACAAGAGAAAATACTTTCATACGATTGCTATGGAAATTTTCTTTTCAATTTTTTTTTTGACTATTTATCTATACCTCGTAATTGCGGCAGAAAATTACATTTTTATTCTTCTGAGCATGAACTTTGTTTATTTATCATTCATTTCGGTAAACTGTTTTTTTAAGTTAGTTTTCATTTAGAATTCCACCATTTTCCGGTATGATGTCTTTTGTTTGTTGAACGCCTATAACATATACAGAGTAAAGTTCGGCGGCGCTTGGTTTCGAGTGGCAGTCCGTTGGTCCAAATTTTCAGTAGAACGGCCGGGCAAGTAAATCCGGTCGTTTTGCTTGTTCACATATTGCTCCATAACGAACGGTGACTCATCGGAGAAAAACAAATTAGGCAAATCGCCACTTTCGTGCAAGCGTAACAACTCCTTTGCTCTTTTCACTCTAACTTTTTTTGAGCATCGGTGAGACCATGCGTTTTATGGAATTTCAAGGCCTTTAGTCCAAGATGATCTTTCAATATGTGCTGCATCCGTTCGACCGAAATGTTCGCTTCACTGATGCTGCCAGTATCGTTATAACGATTTATGGTGCGATACACAAACATTTTATTCACGTGCAGATTTTTTAACTGGTTAACAATCTGCGGCTGTGGTTTTCCAGCCAAATATAGAGCAATCACACTATTACGCTTGAATTCCATTGCGGATAACTTTTTTTCTGAATATTTCCCACTAAAATGCTTTCGTACGCTTATAAACAATGGAATGAACTGCCATTAGTCAATTTGAGCGCTCTGTCATCACTGGTTTGACAGCAATGTCAGTCTGAAGTTGGTAACACTTCGTGTCAGTCACCCGGTACATAGGCAGTATTCAGTTGCTAGGTTTAGTGTTTAAACGGGATATTTGTATACTACTTCGTGGTTATTTTCTCTGGAAGACATTTTGACTTTGCTATTATTTGATTTAACCGTTTGAACTGTAACATCAAGTTATCCACACCGCTTTGTATCATTTGATTAACTTCAGCTTTAATACTTAGTCGCCTGATGACTCAGTTTCGTTTTATGTTGCTTATACGATGGAGCAATATATTCAGTCATAAAATGTTGTAATGAAACTGCTACAATAAAAAATTTAACAATTCAGCAATTTGTATCACCATAAAAATAATAAAATCAAAATAGGGTTACTTGGACCCCACACACACGACAGCCAATTAATTACACATTTCAATTATAAACATTAACACACCATCATCATATTTTATGTTTATAGAGTATGCATGCAAACATAATTTGATAATCTAATTACAGCAGATTTATTAATTTTACGTCTGATAAGTCGACGCGGCGGCGTCAATTCTATGGCAACATGATATATAACATCATCAATTTTTATTAACTACCGCCTGCCACACTACATGAACATACTCGTACTTACTCCAAAAAATGTTTTGCCGTTGTTACATATTTTGTTGTATACCGTAATTACTACCAATTAACGCAATATATGTACATACTTTACTACTGAACATGTATGCATAATGTAAGTCTATATAAGGTTTACGATAATTTTTGTGTTTACTTGGACAGATAAGATAACGTCGCGAAATAAATTTTTATTGCATAAATTTAGACAACAGCGATAACGTTTAGTGTGTAAATCAAATTTTAAGTATGCTTAAATGTGATTTGCTAGGTCGAGTATTTATAAATTCCGATAGGCACGAGATCTTGTTTACAATTCTCGAGTACTTTGCGAATATGTCACACGCGGCATTTTCGTTATACCAATAAACTACCTTGACCGATTAGGAAGTACATATAAGATACGCCTCACCTTGGTTTAAATATTGACAAGGTGCCAACTTTTTCATTCACGTATCATTAAGTATCGTCGATAAAATGCAAACAATATTTAAGCAGTCAAAAATTGTTCGACCAGTTCTTTGCATTGACATTGAACGCGCGCGGTTACACAAGACAACGATATACAAACAAATATATAAACAACCTTCCAGGTGTTTTTTGACTGAACACAAAAAACTGAAAACCGCGAATTTTTTTATTTTATATTTATTTAAAACATTGTTAATTATCACTGCGATAACAATTAAATATTCAACTCGAGCGGGCACGCTCAACATTGAGTTGGTACACAAGTACATGTTATAATGCGCCATTGTACAAAAAAACACACCTTTTACCTATTTAGATAAGACGGTGTGCGCTAACAAGACTTTCTTTCCGGTGAAATTTTATAAGTATATGGCGGTATGTACGTATAGCGACTCGAGTACATCAAACTCAATAATTCCAGAAAGTATTTTATTGATTTATAAATCGCTGCGCGCGTGACGTGCTGACTAATCTCGGATATGAATAGATAAGAAAACTGTTTTCGTTATATATACTTAATCTGGATTAAACGACGTTGCGATTAGTTACGATGCGGGATATGATTAAGCCAATAAACCTGATTACGTATAATAAAACTGTTTGTGCGCTAAAAGTTTGCGCAATTTTCATGAAACTGAGTATTTAAATAGAATTACATATTCGTGCCGATAATATATACACGGTATATAATCGTTGTGACGATAAGGTGCGAAACCGCAGATTATAAATGTAAATTTTTATAATCAAGATAACATAAAGTCTGGTTCATTGTGAATAACTTTATTGGCAAACTATACCTTAACGTGGTGTACAAGAGCAGACGTGCATCCTAAAATTGCTAAAACATTGCTACAATACGTTTTTTGATGTAACCTTTGCATCTCGGCTTGTACGAAGGAATCGAGTATAACATTTAGATACAATGTATGCATCGAATCTATTTGCGATGCGGTTGCGTCTAAAACTAATGCGATAGTTACATCGAAAGAAAATAACAATATAACCCGAGGTTATCTATTGTTTAGCGAATTTAAAATAATTCGCTAAGATATTGTGTTGATACTTTGTATGTAAGGTCAAAGTATTTCCTGTAGATTTGTAGCATGGTCGGGCATCAGTGCAGCTTGCCGAGACATCTGAAATTTTATTCCAAAGCAAATTTGAATCTTACACTCAACTCAAGCACTCAACTCACTTTACGATGCAACTTGTATCGTTACAGTTTCAATGTACATCAGGGATGATATTGTCAATACATTGGCTGTATGAAAAGTATTTCGATACTTTCGAACAATTTTTAGTACTTTAGAGAATATTCAAGAAATATCACTCGTAAATCGATCGATGCAATCCATTGGGTTTCATATCTGAGCAGAAGTGTTCAACAGTTTAATTCAAAGACTGAGCTATTTAATCCGTTTTATGATTAAAGTTACTTATGAAGCTTAATATTTTGAGCCAAGTGTAAAATTTTGCAAAGGCCTTATGCGAAATGCAACTATTTCTACTGAAACTCTTTGATATAGCACAGCAATAGCCATTATTGGTTTAAATGATAGGCCTAAAATCCAGGTAATAAATTAAAATATATTAATTCTCGGCAAATATGCTTCTCGTACTCGAGTTTGTTAATTAAATATTTAAGATGCTTATATAAAACCACGTGCGAGGTAAAAAAGGGTAATTCAAAAAGTCTAAGTGGTCTCGATTAGTTTAATCCCATCCCGCTAAAAGGTTGGGACAACGTTTGCCAAAATAGTACAACAAAAATTCCGAATTGGTCTTTTCAATTGGAGACGTGGCCTTAAAACAATTACTAAATTTAGTAAATTTCCATTAAAATTATTGTTATCGGGACACGGTTTGCATTCTAATAGGTCTGCTCTAGCAAAGTTTTATGTTCAAGCGGTTAATAATTCAAAACCTACCACAGCAGGAGTACATAGAAAGATCAGAAAATGCCTAGTCTTTCAGTAATCCGAAAATAAACAGAAATGAGGAATTACTTGACGTCGCTCTTTCCAGTTCAAAGTTTCAGGATTAGAAATAATAATTGCTGAGATTATGATAAGATCTATAACATGATGCAATAAGTAGGTTTAATTACCAAACGAGCAATGCAGGTCTGCAATAGCAAACGTATAGCTAAGTAGCGAAAAAATTGTTTAATTCCTCAAGTAAAATCGAGCCCTAATATGATTGACAGAGTTTTAATGATTTTCTGGAAACTTTCAAAAACAGCACCATAGCCACTCAACAGTTAAAAACCCACTGCTTGTTAAACAAAAAATTGTGGATCGTTAACTACTACTTTTAAAATGAGGTGGTTGGTTATTCATGGATTACATTCAGATAAACCCGTAGAATCTATTTCAATTTACTTGTAAAGTTGCGCAAATTTCGGTATTGTCGATAAATATGCAGAAAGCACTTTCAAGCTGGATTCAGTACTCTGATCTCTTCAATTGAGTACTTTTGATTTCTTGCCAATATCATCTCTGATGTACACCAGCTTCACAATTAGTCTTACGTTGCATTAATTTGAATGTAATTGGTTACATTGTAACATATTTTGATGCAGACTATAACCCTTTTGTTATGATGCAAAACTTGAACTTTTCATGACTTTTGTGCTGGAATCATATACGTAATTATTTTATTTGTATCGCATATCAAATTTTTTTGGAGTGTAAACTCCTTCGCTAGGCCGCTTAGCAAACTATTTCATCTGTTTTCATTGACATTGTCGTCTTCAATTTGGAAAAGGTTCTAAAAAGGTATTAAATCATCTCCTACAAGCTATCGACCGAGTGCATTATTATTTATTTTGTCGAAAGTGATGGAATCTATTGTCAGTTTCTGTCTTACAGATTCTCCAGAGGTGCATGCTTATCTTTCCGATTTTCAATAAGTGTTTCGGTAAAACCAGTGAACTCATGGCTTACATGATGCACTGTTGGTAGCGATGTATTGAAAATTTTAGAGAATCCACCGTTGTGTCTTGAGCATATTCCAAAAGCATTTGATAGAGTTTGGCATCAATGTTTAATAAATAAAAATCGTTTGGTGAGGTAGAGAGGTAGTAGAAAGAGGTAGTGGTAAGAGGTAGATCTAACAGAGTCTAATTTAACAAGTACAACACTATATGTCGCACTGTAACACTTGGGAGCCCATTCCCCAATTGACTGGTCTTCCCCAAATATAATATACAAAATATAATCATCAAAAGGGCAGTTCAACATTTTGGGTTTTAGGCGATACAACTTAAAGACCTTCAAAGGTCTTAAGACTTTATACGACTTTCGTTAGACTTATTATGGAGTTTTACTCTTTTGTCTGGCGTGGTCTCCTAAATCGCATTTGAAATGTTGCGATAGAATTCAAAATAGAGTGGTTCGTTCAATTTTTTATAACATTAATGTATGGTTCCACTTTCTTTCTCTAGACCACCGACCAACGCCGACTAACGGCCTCCTCGACGTCGAATAGGGTTGGTAGGCATTGAAGTGATGTCTTCGGAATACAAGGTTAGTGCCGACACAAGGTACTTTCATATTAGGGTTTTGTTGCGACCAGCGGTTTTCATACTTCACACGAAGTAGAGATGAGCAATACTTTGCTGCATTTGAGCAATGCTAGGCCACCGACTTTAAATGGTTGATTTTGATGTCGTGAGTCTGCACATTTCTTTCGTTTATTATCAGGATAAACGATTTCAGTCCAGGTCCACGGTGCATTTTTCTTTGTCCAAATGATTAACAGTCGAGCGACATCCGAAAAATGGTTGATAAATTGTCGGTACCACGAACAGGTTTGTAGAAAGGTGCGAACTTGTGATACGGTGACCGACCCGTATCTCTATCCCATCGTGGGTTATAACATGTTCCAGAAACTGTACATTACGACGCGCAAAATTACGTTCTTTCCGATTGCTCGTAAAAGTTGATTAAAACCGTTTGAAATCACAATTATATGATCTAGATCAGCTAGAATTATGACATTAGTAAGAACACTTCGAAATCGGTCGATGAGTCGTTGAAATGTCGCCGGCGCAATGAACGCGGTTTTATCCAAGTCTTCATTGCTAATCTTAACCTGCCAGTAACCGGAGCGTAAATCAATCGTCATCGATTCTAGGTAACGGATAGCATAATCCAAGCGCACTTGAACTTCATTCTTCTTCTTAAGTATCATAACTTCTGCTCAAGGCGACTCGCACTCTTCGATGGCGTCGTTATCAAGCAGCTTATTAATTTCTTGTTTTAAAATCGTTTTACGGGTCCAACTGATTCAAATCTTTCAACTTGATAACATGTTCGACGAATTCAGTTGGGACATCCCCCTGACTCAAAATTATCGGAGAAAGTTGTTAGCAACCTTCCCACTTGACGTTTCTTATCCGCCGTTATTCCCACATCTTCGTCTGGTCGAAGCTCGATTGTTGCAAAATCGAGAAGAATAGCTTCGGTTCGGAATCAATAACAATTCCAACATTAATGATAAAATCAATCCCCAGAATTATAGTTTGTGCTGCATCACCCGGGAAAATAAGAAACGTCGTTGGCACTTTTTAAACCAGTTAAATTATTACATACATATACGCACGTCGTGTATACATGTATGTAATAATTTACCACAACTAATCTGCTGATAACAAAACTGACAGGACCCTCGATACGTCAAGGTACCAAAACCTTCTGAATAATACGAATTAATAATTCAGGTCCTAAAAGCTTTTCAATTCACGGACGGACAATAAAAATGGCCTTGCACTGAAATAAATTTTATCTTTGATTTGAAGGTCCCAGAGTGAAAAAAACACCCGCCTTGATGTCTATTTATTATCCTGCAGTCATTTTTAACAAACCATTTTCGTTATTAACACATTAGTCACAAATTCATCATTTTGGTACTGTGGCAAATTGTTAGATGTATTAAATTACATTTACACCTGTCGTATATCGTTGAAGAGGGGCCTTATCGTGATTTCCGCCGCGAAACAATTTTTACACGATATCGTGAATTTGCAATCACCAAACACGATACCCTTTCGCCATATATTCGATAGCGAAAAAACGTAACGCCATCAGTTTAGGAAAGCGGAAAATTTTTCGATTAACATTTGCTTTTATGTTGACGATTGACTGTCAAACACTGACAAATGTCATCAGCGGACATTAAATGATTGCGTTTATGACGTTAAATGGGGACGTTTAAGACGTTAAATGAGTGCGTTTATAATCTTTTCGATAGAGGAATTCATAATAGGTAAATTGAAGCGGATCGAAAAGTAAATATCAGTAATTTTTAAAACTCGCCGCGGAAATCATGATAGGTCCCAGGTCTTTAGAGTCTTACAAATTCCGATTACCCAAAACTAACTCTCTGGTACTATAGAAACGACATTTTCTTAAATTTTTTTTATAATCATGTAACATTTCGCCTGGAAGGTCTTGGTCAAAACAACAGTTTGCTGTTGTCACAGTTTTGTTATAAGCACTTTAGTTCAAAAATCCACCGTTTTGGCATTGGTCACAAGTTATACGGCCTTAGAGAATATTTACGTATCGTTTATCATTGAAAAGGTTTTGAAGAATGCCATTAAGTTAGCTAAATTACAGTAGACTGAAAACCGCGAAAAATTAAATATTTACAAATTCAAAGTACGATGATCGGATTAGGCGTTCAACGTAAAAATTCGTGAGGCTCCCACATTGTTTTGGATTTCAATAGTTGTAAGTTAGGATTTTCTAATGAGACTCGAAACCATAACTATTTTGCTTTTTCGGACTAAGAGACTTTCAAAACGACATTAAATATAATTTCCAGGTAATTGTGTTATATAATAAAACTTAGAAATTTGCTCCTCCAAGAGATAGTATTACATAAGCTAAAACGACTTACGAATTGCATTGGGGCTCGCAAAATGATTGATTAGTCACATATCTTGAATTACACCATCATATTTATCTGGATGATTGTAGTCCTAACCTCTCCGTCTCCGCCAAGCCAAAGCAACATCGGCAAATAGATACGTTAGTCAAATTATCTTTATAACCCAGTATCAGCCAAAAAATTTTAAGTCAAAAAATGTAATCTTATCTTTAACAGTTATCCTGGTTCTCTGAATCAAATTCAAATAATAAGTAAACTTGACTCTGAATTGAGGAAATTAACATTTATCAGGAATAATATCATCTTATGACTTCCTATATATCAACGTCTGTTGATGAAAATGATAAACAGACAAAGCTATATTCAGAAATAAGTTAGGAGACTAATCATGTAGCAATTAGCAAGGCCAACTGCTTTGTTAACTCACATAACAAGCTCAAATTCAATTAGTGGACTAGAAAAGATATGGAAACCTCCCTAAGTTGATGATAAAATCTATGAAATCAGGTGGAAATAATTATTTTTATAACGTAAGCTTTTTTCCATGTAAGATCTGATTTTCTGGCCCATTTGACCGAATACGCTGATTAGTTCCTTTATCTCTAGGGCGATCTCTCCTACGGTTCGGAGTGATTTAGTCTGAGCTTAGGGTTGTTCCCAATGATCTGTAATAACGAATTGTTTGCCGAGATTAGCAGGATTTTCTAATTTGTTCCTGGACTATGTTTTCGATATTCGTCCGTGGAATGGTGCTTGTGGTAATTCATGTTGCTGACGATCTTTGAGTTTAGCTCTGAATTTCAGTATCATCCATCATTATGTGTATGGAAATATGGATCACGCTCCTGCGGTCTTTGTAGATGTGCGGTTGCACTTCAGTTGTGTGCAAATTTGGATGTTAGACAATTGTGACTGTAAGGCGGCTGATTTTCAATAATTATGCTGTAACGGTTGATATATAATTGATTGGGATAACGCTTAATGTGTCCCCAAATCACGTTGGTGTCATTACTATGGTATTTATTTATAACTAGAGTACGGTGAGCAAACGTTCTCCTGGCAAATGGCAGTGGTGGCCATGCAACGGTATTTCTTATCTGACACGATTTTTGGAATAATTTATAAATATCAAATACATTTGATTCTATTTTAAATTATTTATTTGATAATATTTTGAAAATAATTAGTTATAATTATACGTGGGCCCGTATAGGTTTCTTAGAAAGGCTCGGGTTTAAAAATTAAGCTAGAATTTAAAAATAACATGCTAAAAACAATGACGACAATGTTCTAGGGCCACTAGAATTTGAAACTAACATTCTAAAAATATTAAAAACAGTGCTGACAACTAGATGTCTCTGAATTTATATAATATTTATTTTATCGTCTAGTATGTCAAAAAGTGATTTGAATTCTAGAATTGTAATTTTGACGATGTGTGAGCCAGATATTTTCTGTTTAAAAATCGTAATTTTTAGGGATGAAATGAATTGTTAAATCTGACCCCTGAACTCTTCGGAGTCAGAACCACAATTAATTTTTAATTAACATATGATTTGAAATTACAATCTTCATTTATTTCTTTAATAAACATATTTTAGAACGCGTCGGTAATACATTTCCATTGAAAAAACATTTTTTGAGGTTAGAAATTTGTATGTGAAAATTATTGACTTTTTGGCATGTAACTAAGTTGATGCGACCTCATGAGCTTGTCGAACGTCAACTTTATAATTCTACGTTGTGATTTTTCTGAAAATTCAAACAATCGAGATATAACCATCGGTTAAGTCTGGAACAGACCCTTTGAGAACGTTCGCGGCATTAAATTTTTATTTTACATCTCCCCGACAAAGTTCACCTACAGTTTGATAACAATTTAGTAAATCTAGTAAATAATTTTTGATTTCGGATTTCTGGCCGAAGAATGGAATTTTTACATTCTTCTGGCTATGAGAAGAAACGAGATTTGTATTCTTTAATTACCACATATATCAAGTGAGAATTCAATGTTTAAAGTTGATTTGCGATATTTTCAACGAAGCTGCTGGAAATAGTTGAATGAAAACAGTTGGATGAACAGTCTTATGTATAGGCCGGGCCAATTGCATAAAGATAATCGACACACTGGTGTCAACCACAACTCAAGTTGAAAAATTTCAAAGTTACAATTTAAATTTTGGTCAAAAAGTTGATTATTTTCTCCGCTTCAATTCCACTGTAAAATAAAAATTAAAAATGGAAAATTAAAAATAATTTTAAAGTAAATTTATTAATTATAAAATAAAATTTGTTGAAGTTTAATAATCTATAGTATGGTACTACTAATTATCACAAATTCCAAGCCGGCTTGCGGCGTTAGTGATCTAAATTTAAATTTAAATCACACATTGGTGCTAACTTCTTGAAGCAAACTAACAAACTAAACCTTGACGTTTATTAATTTCCAGTATAGAATACAAATGTACATATAACGAACAAAAACAAAAGTTACTCCTAATCGGAGATAAGGCATTTAACTCCCAAAAAGTTATATCGTAGAGAATTCTACTTCCACGAACCAAGATTTGTTCTGCTAATATCTCAAATACCCATTCCTTCTCATATGCTTCTATGATCAGCAGGCATCTTACACTGTTCCATCAGCTGTTCAAAGAACTCGTCTGCATAATTATCTTCTCAACGGACATGCTTCCATGCCTTTATATTACTGATAGTTTGAATTTCTGCTACTCTGTCTGTTACGAAATACCTTTCAAGTGGAGAGTGGGGGGACTTTAAGGTTATTTATTTATTCTTGTATTCTTGATAATGTTAATTGCGATAAAGAATGACGAACTGATCGCGAAAGAGATTACAGCGAATTTCTAATTGATCATTCTCATTTCCTCTGATGTTTCTATTAAGATGGCTTCAGGGTTGCTATACCATTGGCTTAATTCAATTTTCATCATAAGAAGTTAGTGAATGAGTTGAGATTGTGTGAGAGTTCACGTAGTCTAATGGCGAGAAAATGTGTTGCCAATATTCTATATGATACCGTGATTAGTTGGTATTCTTGTAAGGGTAGGTATTTATTTTTCCTCCAGCTCGCGAAAACTTTTTGATATCCTCCATGCACACTAGTGGATGTAGGCTTGCGCAAGTTGATGTAAGCTCCCAAACATCTATACATACAGATTTGGGTCCTTATTAATTTGCTCGAGTACCCCGAGAAGTTCAATTATGATTTATCATAGAAATTTGTTTGGTGTTACACCCAACATTGTTTTGCCTTGTTAACTAGGAAAAATGCGCCAATGTTCGGTCACAGACCAAGAGCTATTTGGATTATCTTCCAATACTTCGAATTTATAATTAAGGCATACACCTGCGTATTTTGTACTCTATTGTTTCGGACTGGCCGGAATTTCACCAACCCAAGCAGGTTTTTACTGTGCTACGAGTACATTTCTCTTAATGATTTGGGTCGAATGAATTCGCTTGTCACCCTGGTACGATCCTTGTAATCCTTTGTAACTTGCATGATATAAATGTCGATGGAATGGAATCGATCTTTGCGAAAGCTGCTGTCAATAAAACTTCCGTAGCGTCGACTGGTATACTCTTATTTTTGATGTTTGATCTGGTTCATGTAACAGCTGTTTTTGCAGAAGGTGCATGACGATTTTTTATTGCACCTATGTTAAGTAAAATACGTCATGTCAAAGTAATTGTCAATTTGTGAATCGGATAAATGAGTTGAGTAACGAAATTTGAAAGCGTATACCAGTATCCCATAATACAAAAATTGATAATTTTAAGAGTAGGGAGAAGTTATTGTTGAATTGATATTCGATTTAGTCATCTTGTTGTGCTGCAATTTCATTACCCTACCGTGTTTTGTAAGATTCCATAGTACAAATAATTGTGCTAGCAATGCTAGAAATAGCTAAATAGCATGTTGGAAATCCTGAACAGCCAACCACTATTCCAATCTGTGGAAGAACAATGGAACATAATACAACAACTGCTTCAACGGAGTATCTAGGTAAAAATACATCAATACCTAGAAACACAAAGCACTTCAACCGACTGCGTTGTGCCATGTTGAGCTGGCGAATGGCATATTCTAACGCAAGGTTGAATATAAAACCTGAATAACACAAACAACAAGTGCATAAAATCGAAACTGTTAGTTATGGGACATATACCGTTCTATAAAGAAATCGCTACCGGCTTCCACCCACGTTACCGCTATTCCCAACGAATCTAGAGAGTTACAAATGGACACAAACGCTTAAATAGACAGACTCTTAAATAGACAGACGCTCCATCTTACGATGAAGTGCGAAGAGTTATATTCAAAATGAAACAAATGAACGGCGGCGATTACCTCTTCTACCGCATGTTTGAGCTGGTATCAACTAATTGTTTCGCAGAGAGAATCCTAGACGAGTGCAAATAGCACTAATTTGCCTACTACATAAAAAGGGAGACCGGCTAAATTGTAACAACTATCGAGGAATTCTTTGCCCAACACCGGCTACAAGGTTTCGGCCACCGAAGTTGCTGACAAGTTTTCAATTTACAGCAAGCGCATGTTTGTCGACTACCAAATCGATGTTCGTCCATTCAGATGTCAATAGCCGATCAAACTTTTTCTCTGAGGATTGTGTTAAAAAAGTGCTATGAAAAGGACATCTGCAATTTCTGCATTTTCTTTTTATAAAATAAATAAAATAAGCAAAATGTTAATGGATGGCTCTTAAAGCAAGGTGATAGTCGAAGGCAAACTGTTGGAGGCTTTCGAAATAACATAAGGAGTGCAGCAAAGGGACCTAAAAGTCCAAATTATAGTCAACCATTCGTTAGAATATGCAATGGGCCAGCTTAACATAGCACAGCCCAGCTGTTTATATTATAAATCAAGCCAAATATTGGATTGACGCAGAATTTTTAACAGGCGACACATAATACCGAAAGATGAATGAGTTTAAATGCCTAGGATCGATATTAAAGATGCAAAACTCTGTCTCTACAGATATAACATCAGGGGTCGCAGCAGGTTACCAAACATTCAACGCTAACACTAACATTTTCAAGTCTCGCAATATATCGCGCAAACAAAATTCGTTATCTACAATACGCTGATAAGACCAGTAGTCACTTATGGTAGCGAGTCTTGGCGCTAACAACACGGGACAGACAAAAGCTTGCTGTTTTTTAGCACAAATTAGTGCGTGTAAGCCCTATTAAGGATGGAAAAATGTACAGGATGCGTCTGGATCTCGAAATTAGAAATTATCTGAACAATTCTGACATAATTTTGAACAATTAAATCATCGTACCATAAAATGGTGGCCTGGAGTCGGCACCAATGAAGTCAGGACATCGCTGAAGGCGCCCGATTCGGTGGATGGACGATTTAGAAGGACCTTCAAATTCTTCGTTATCGTGTCTGGCGCCCTTTTTTTGTCGATCGAGTTATCTTGAAGAATATTGTTGAGGCGGCCAAATAAATGTTTGCCTGAATAGATTCTTCTCTATGTTACAAAACACTGAGTTATTCACCTAAATCCATCGCCTTCGCTGTCATTATTTGTATTACAGAAATGTTGGTATTGTCAAATTTGTTTAATGCTCTTCGAATGAAGATTTGCTTTATATTATTATGCAACAGAATGTCTCCAAAATAATCTGCCCAACTAGGGGGGAGCGATGTCGCCGATCAAGCCAGATAGAATATTTTTTGAGTCTTTCTATTTCCATGGATCTAGAGGCTGTTGTAATGTAATCGCGATGAGTAACTTTGCATAAAGCACAGATTTTGTAACAATGATCTCGGTGCTTTGGTAGCAAGTACTTTCGAAATAATAAGTGATAATAAATTGCCTTAGTTCTTCCGATGTGGTCTTCAAAACAGTTGTTCCACTTATGGTGTTTTGTGGTTACTTGGGGTACTTCTCGTGCCAAGGAGTTGCAGGTCAAAAGTGTAATTTTCACTTCCATTATATCTCATAAATTGATACACCATAAAGCAGTATCGAAATATTTTTTTACCATTTTAAAAGAGTTCAACCTAAGTATTGGGGAATTTTGGGGTGGTTTCATTTTATGGAGGGGCATCCGAAAAATTAAATCGCCTGACGGAAGCTCTCAAATTGCGTATCAATACTACTCAGCACAGCACTAAACGAACCTTAAAAGTTGTGTATGCCGATTTTGAGAGGGGTCAACTGAAAAGATTTTTATGTTCACACGGGAGTTCCGAGTAGTTGCATAATCGCCAAATTACCAGAATAAAAACGACCAGGCTTCCGTGAAAATAGACCACTACCTTCAAACTAGTGATAAAATACCACAAAGCAACCGTACCGTATCATTGTAGTCGTTTAGCCGTTTAGCTAACAGTATATAAAACTGGCGACAGTGTAACCGCAAAATGAGGTCATCATAGGAAAACTAAGAAATTTGTTTCCACCATTCGTGAAAAAATCATTCCATCATCATCACGAAATACACTCCTTTTCTTCTCGCATCCCAATTCCCAACCCAATGTTAGGTAGTTAGACTGCTACGACACTGGCTTTTTACTATATACAAAATACAAACCACACAAAACAAAACAAAATACATAATAAACTTACGAACGACACAAACATGATTTTTAAAAGTCTCTCGCATAAACGAAGTAACGAACAAACAAAAACTGAGCGTACAAAAACCCCAATTTAATTAAATTTAATTTAAAAATAAACTAAAATACTCTCAATTTCTTTGTATTGTGTTGTGTTGTTTGTGTGTACGCGATACGCACGTAAAACTCGTCTGCTAGCACTTTTTTCTTTTGTGATTGTTTTGATTCATGCATTATTTTTACTATTCCTTGTAAATAATTTCTCATTTTGTTGGAACATACTAGAAACACAAACACAAGCGAACAAATTGCGGTGACGGTGATACAAAAACAACAACATAACAAAACGAAAATATTTCAAAATAGTTAAAAAAATTATTCAGTTTTATTTGAAACATTGAACGCGCAGTAACGTATGCAGTTTACAATACGAAATATTTACAGAGTGGCAATCATTATTATTACTACACGTTTCTTTTTGTTTTCTGTTTTAGTTTTATTGTTTTAAAATAAGAAATTAATTACGTTGAGTTTTACTGTACTTGTACACCATTTGTAATAATATAATAATAAAGTGTATCGTGTACTTAGTGAAATGAATTTATAGTTTGGCGGTGAGACGACGAACAACGGACGCGGCTAAATTACTATAAGAACGTTTTGTAATTTTTACTTTTAAATATTTTAAGTAATATTATTGTCATGTGTTAGTGTTGTTGTAGAAATTTAATTAAATAAAATCTAGGAACACAAAATCGAATACCTAATTATTATTTTTAATAATTAAGTACCTAATATATAATTAATAATCGAAATCAATCAAACAGAAAATATAAGTAAAACTACTTATTGTAATTAGGCAAAGTAATGCACAGTAATAACACAAGTGATTTATCCACTAATGAATGGAAGGATTACGAGGGGGATGGCAAAGTAATTATTTCTATAAAATTTTTTTAAAATAAATTTATTTCATTTTTATAACCCAAATAGCAATAAGGCAATAAGTAATATGGAATACAGTCTGTTGAGAAAGTTATAAAATAATCGTATATGTGTAAGCGTATTGTTTGTTTGTGAAAAATTGTTGGTTGTGTTTTATATACAAAAATAATATGAATGAGAATGACGTATGCAAATGTATGACGTGATGTTTTGCAAACATATTCAGGATACAACATGAATGTGTGACCGTGAGAATAAGTCGCCTACTCAAAAATTTACATTTTGAATGTGAAACAGAATGCGTATGTATAAAAAAAATATAGAACGAAAGGAAGAACTACACACACAAACATGACGATGCCTATTTAATTTTTAGAGGGTACTGCTGTAACTAATTTTTGTGAATCAATGGTGTGCTTGTGAACTGCAACGTGATTTAAATGTTGCTTTTGCTGTATTTGTGTAATTTGAGCTTTCGTTTGTTGGTTTTTGTTGTTGACGAAACGGCTTTCTTGGAATGTAGTTTTTTTAAGTATGTAGTTGTTTATTTATAGAAATAATCGTATGCAGAATTTTTATTCGTGGTTTGAGATTAGAGTTTTCAAGACTTTATTTACGCATTTTTGTAGCTAAATAGGCAAAATTATTTTATAATCCTTGGCTTAGTTGGCTAAGTCCAAATTTGAAACTGTTTAGGGTTGGGAATTACTAATAAACACATAAATATAGGTTTAAAAAACCTTTATGAAAAAGTGATTCAGTAACAAATTGTTACTCTGAAAAACCTTTTATTTCGCTTAAATGGTTGTTTTGATCGAAATGCTTTGGATGCTGTTACAGTTTTCCAATTTCCAACGTAACGTTGCGGTCAGACATATCGTCTGATTAATTTTGATAGTGTGTTTTCGATGGAAATTGCACCCAAACGTCAACCAACCAATTCGGTTTGTTGATTTTATTGTTGCTCTGTATTTTATTGGAACGGCATCAAATTTCATTTGTAACATTAAAATAAAGCAAGAAAATAAGCTTAGTTAAATGCAAAGCTAGATCGTTTGCAGCCCACACCCAAAAACTGGTGGTCGGTCGTTCAAATCAGAACACGTATCGGTTTTTGTCTACATCAAAACAATTTAAAGTGGTTTTACATAGCTAGTATCTCAACAATTCGA
Organism: Nephrotoma guestfalica; assembly: GCA_963691935.1. Classification (NCBI taxonomy): domain Eukaryota; kingdom Metazoa; phylum Arthropoda; class Insecta; order Diptera; family Tipulidae; genus Nephrotoma; species Nephrotoma guestfalica. The sequence goes on along the minus strand of OY829913.1, from coordinate 62,051,616 downwards.
ATTGTACATAGTTTTCATTCTAAAATTATACAATCACTGTAAGGCAGCTCAAGGCCAATTGACATGCACGTGATTACAGAAACTAATAGCTATTATTTTGTCATAGATTAGGATATATTTTAAGTGTATGTGATTAGAAATTTTATAAACTTTTAGAAAATTAATTAGAAATTTAATAAAATTATTGCAATGCAATGCTCTTTACCAATAGCAAATTCGCATAAGCTGGAATATAGTGCCAACAATAAAGAAAGAAGATTGTATACCAGAGGAGCCTTAAGTCTAGGGATTTGGTATTAGTTTCGAAATTATACACGAAACTTATTCGCACAACATGATAAGTATCTTGGTAATTATCACTAAACCGTTTTCTATATGCTACTCTCTAACCCGTAAGAAAGATGTGAAAATAAGCCTAGATGCAACTTTGCTTTTGACGATTATATTTTTGAAGAAACTAACTATAGTGTTAAAAGAATCCTAAGCGAAATTCTTCCTTCACCTAGTCTGACATTGTATGGTATGGCAGCATACAGCTGACGCTTAATTCACAACATTTTAATTAATTACCGATTTGGGGCAATCAATATATAGTTAAATTGTTTTTGATGTTTTCGTTGGCCGTTCACGCTCGATATATTTTATTCTTAAACCAGTCAAAAATTACGAAAGATCTTAAACCTAAAATCTTAAAAACTAACCTAAAAGTTTTAATTCAGTAAAAATACAAATCAAATTTCTTCTAAATTCCGATTAATAAACAAATTCAACAAATCAACAAGTTCTGATATCCACTTAGAGGCATTTTTGATAAATTACAAATCTTTCTTATAATTTGGGGTGTCTGCAATGTGAACCTCTTTATAAAGATTTTGTTATTTCATCGTGCTTACTTATAAGCGATCTAAATTTGTTTGTGGAGAACCAGTACATAAAGTGGCTAAATCCATGAATGAGATTTAGAAATGCTGCACTTCGTAGTGCCACTCTTTCAAAGCAGATCCTAAGGTATTTCGTAATGGAATGAGTTATACAACAATTAGTCAATCTTGCAGTAGAATACTAGTAAGTAGACTTCTTGGGATACAGGAAATAAGACAAACTGATAAAAAATGAATATATATTTTCTACAGCGGGGAGATTAGAGCATTCGTACAATGACGCCTTCAATCTACCGATTTTATATGAAATATTAACAATTAATTGGCGTTATTACGTCACTAAACCAAGTATGGTACACCACAACAAAGGCATCCGAAGTTTAATATTAGATGAACAATAATCTAATTCTATCATTTAATTTTCTAACTAATATTATGAGTATGGTACTATAAAGTACCGTTTATCGATCTGTTCAAGCAAAGACGTATCAATTAAAATAACATATAAGCTAAGATTAAGAGATCTGTCACCAAACTTCATGCAAATTATAAAAAATACCCAATCCATGCAAATATAGAAAAGACTACGGCAATCTGCGAATATTGATTGCATAAACTGAATCCGATAAGTTAATCATAGTATAAAATCAATAAAGGACGGTAAAGTACTCTAAAATCCGATTTCTAACTTAGTTGGACACTTGGCTTCTGAAGCGGTCTGAGTCAATTAAGGCATCTCTGAATTCAAGCGGGAAGGAAATAGAAAACTCCGTTCGCTCGAGGCATAAAGAAGGGAATTATTTAATGTTATGAATAATTTATTTATTTTTTTTAACCCCGTTAATTTATTGACTGATATTCCAGATTACAAGAAATATATGAAGTGGAAGTAAATGCTGATTAATACCATAAGTGACAAATTTCAATAGAATTTGGTCTAAACTTTCTCTGAAACTTTATAACTGTAATTTCATTTTCAAAGCTCCAATTCCATATCAATTTCTGTCAAGAATATGCAAAACAAACATTAGTCAAACAGTTATGACTTTGTAGGTTTTCAGGTTTTTGGTTGAAAACTACTTGTTTATGGAATTTAAATATCCTTTTCAATACTCGGTCTATTTTTAAATTCAACCCGAGCAAACTAGTAACCTGGTTAAGGTACACCGAGCAAAGGTTGTGCATGATCAAATAATCCGGTGTGCATAGACTAATAAATTGTTTTCTTACTTTACGCACTCTTCGTACACTGACATTAATTTCAGAGTAAAATTTGAAGAATCGAGTATGCACGGTGCACAGAGTACGATTTCTAAAGTTTGAATAAAAAACATAGAGTATTTTTGACAGCGCACTGCCTGCTCGGGTTGAATTAAAAAATAGACCTATTGGCAGATAAAATAGCGCACCTGCACACCGTTCATAATATCATGATTGCCAACTCGAGTTTTTTCCTCGTGAATCCGTGAAAATTGTTCCCTTAAGTTAAAGCGGATTACTAAAATTTTATTTTTCACTGTAAAGTTTGTAAGGCTTCCTACTTTTTTATTCGATACCATTTTTGGCTTAAATAACTTTGGCTATCTATTGCGGGGGTAATAGAAAAAACAAACAATTTCAAGCAAAGTATATCTGGTGAGTGAAATTTGAGTATACTTACTCTCGTTATATCTTCAATACATTCTAACCATTATTATACTTAATTTACTTTAATCACGTTTAAAATATTAATTGTTTTAGTTTGGTTTAGGTACTTGAAAGCTTAGTCTTTGCTAATTGATCTTAAAACTGTGTATACAACACAAAGACTTGTATTCTCATAACCAGTGTCCTACCCTGTTTGACTCGGTAGCACAGTTTAAATGTCTCCCATTTTATTTTCCATATAGCGCAAAATTACAGTTTATAAAACACTTGTCTTATTAACTGTACACAATTTTTTAAAAAATGGGTTTGATTATAATTAAAATATTAAAATTTGAAAACTGTAGTAGAATAACTGTCAATCTTCAACGTTAGCTTTAAATGACATTTTTTAGTTAATTATGTATCTCCAAATAGGTAAATAGGAAGATAATTTGTCATCCGAAAGTATTGTAATTCAAGCCTTTTAGAAGGTCGTTCTTTCACGCGAAAGTGATGAATTTACATATTTTGACAAATTAAAATTTGGACATTAAATCAAAATATTTTTAAGTTATCTAAGTCTGGACGTCTCGAAAATCATGATTTAAAGTAAATTCTTTGATTTATATGGCAAAAAATACAATACTTTTATTTCTGATCAAACGATGGTCTTCTACTACCGCGTCGCAAGATGCCAAAAGCAGCCTTTTATAAGGCATAATTTCGATTTTGGTCTCTTGTCCCTGTTGTTAATTTTTGTCCGTTAGATGCCACTCGCACGATCTAAAGAGTATAGAAGATTAAATAGACTTGCTTTCATTTTTATTTTTTGTAGTGACCATCAAATTGTAGTGCACAGGCCAAATCAGAGCAGTGTTTATTAGGCTTAGACAAAACTAAAATAATTCAATCTGGAAACAAAAATGGGCTTGCCGATTCCCCAAAATCTAATATTTCTCATAAATAACGTATTTGTGGAAGACGCCCTCCGCTTCTAGTTAAAATTTGTGTTAACTAGGACTATGTCCTTATCGTATGATAAATATTTTCTAGCACAAATATATAACACTTACGTGAAAAATGTTCCTCTTCGTGCATTTTTTTTTTCAATTTACTGCCTGATAATTTTTTTTTGATAAAATTGCCCTTATATTGATATTTACTTAATTTTAACTTTTTATTGTTTTAAAAAAAATCAAAATACAATGTTGAATATTATATCCTTGAGTTTAAATACTTACGTTAGTTTGTAATCATATTCATCCATTAAACAAATTATTATTGCTGTCAAAAATTATTGGGACTAAAGACTTTGTAGGAGTCCGTTTGATATTTTCACAAAATTTGTACTAAAAAATATTTATTTTCAATTCGGACACAGTATACCATAAATATATACTAAACTTCGTTTGACCACCTGAAGAAGTTCTTCACATTTATTCGCTTTCTTTCCTCCGGGTGTAGGGAAACTACTAGCAAAAGAAAAATATCCACTTGTAAAACTATCCACTACTACTGAACATATTTAGTTTAATTCAATAAATGTTGACTTGATAATGGACTGTTAAAAAGTAAATAAGTTCCTTAAGGAAGACAATTGGCCGTGTTGTTTTATAATAATCAATTGAATTTCTATAAATCTCAGTTAATATAGAGGACCAAGATGGTTTCTTTATTTAGCAGTTTCAGTCGTTAGTTTCGGGAATGTTTCCGAAATTGAAAGTTTGAATGCTAATTTTCCTCATCTTATTTATTGCTCCTAATAACATTATCATCTGATTCTTTCAATTCTAGTTACATAGTACATTCGATAAAGGTCTGTAAATTAATTTGTAGAATTTTCATTATGAGAGTGCGTACATATGTAGGTATTTATTTTGAATATTTTTGGTCCCTCTTCTGAAATATTTGCAATTTGGCCTAGACTATAAAAAATTTTCCAATTCTATCTATCTCTGAAACATATGTGTATTTTTTTTAAATTGAGGGACACATTTAAGACCCGAACCTATGTTAACTATACGTTTTATTGTTTACTATTTTTGAGTACGAGTCATCGAATTCGATATCTTGTTTTTATTTTGTTGTTTTGTTTTTTTTGTTTGAAGTTTGGAAACAGATGGTCAGACGACAAACAAATAATATTATGCGTACAGAGTTCAAACTTTATTTAGCAACTTGATATTCAAGCATCGTATGTTTGTTTATAAATAGATATTATATTTTGACGCCAAAAAATGGATCGCGTGAGAAAATTTGACGCAAACACTCCCTTTTAATAAAAATCCCCCCTAGGAAAAGTCGTAATTATATTCGATTCGTAATTTTCTATAATATACTTATGCTGGAAAAATGTTACATTTGTAAAACGGAATAAAATTAATTTGAATCCGCAATACGTATAAATATGAATGGAGCAGCAACAGGTGGAACACGCGAATCATGATTATCGTCAGTCATCATCGATTAAAATAGTTAATGTGTATCAAACATGGACGTCGCGTATATTTAAAATATGTACTATATTGTAGATGTCATAACTCGCCTCGACCACCTAAGACCTGGCGACTTAAATTCTTGGCTGATAACATTGCCTTAATCTAATTAAATAGATACTATTTCGTCACATTTATTATTAAAACGATAAGAAAAAAACATAATCACGGAATTCGCTCGTTATCAATCAAAAATTTAAATTCGCGTAATTGATATTGAATCTTTTAATCAATTGATTTTTATCGTTATTGATTTACTAAACTTTCTTTATTTTTATAAGGACATTATACTTGTAACCACTAGTATGTAATGTATACAGTTAAATTCGATATCAATTGCGCTTACTTTATTTAGTTTGGCAAAAGTCAATTGCTGGTCTTGGTCACAATATAAACACAAAATGCTTAAAATTGGTGTGAAATAAATATTGTTGCTGAGTAACAATTTTGTTATGTACCGTATTCGAGTCGCCTTATAACAGAAAATAATAAAAATGTTTTATCGATTATATATGTGAAGTGATATCATTTTTCTGAATTTTGGTTATTATTTGACATAGAATTAAAAATCTATTGGGATTTAATTAGTTGAAATATGTTATAGTCTCTTCCGTATAGTTTCATGTTGACAAATTTCGCAGATATGGTTTAAGTATTTAAAACATTGTAAGTATTTGTAAAGTATGTTATCAGTATATTGTAAAACGCAAAAATGGAAATAATTTTAAAATATCCGGTCTTTTATATTGACATGTTTCATTAGATAAGGTTAGGGCACGTATTTGCTACATTTTGTCGACTTACAAATTTATATCGGTAGCTAACAACTATACTGTGTAAAGTAACTGACCTGTATTCTTGTAATATTTTTTTGCAACTATCGCATAATGTTAAACTAAAAATTGAAAGTACACACAATATTGTTTATGGTTTTGACACAGCTTTCTTTGTTATTTACATATCACACAAATAACAATAGACATGTACTCGTAATCATTTAGATACCAGCGAGAACCAGCCGAAATTCTCGAAAAAGTGATGAACACAACATTTACTTGAAATAATCTTTCAAAAGTAAACGACAAACATTGATTTATAGATTCATATAAAAATTTCATACATTTTAGCAATTTTACTGTTTTTGTTTTGAAAATCATCAAAACGCTGAAAAAATCACCCTCTATTTCAACAAAATGACCATAGGTTATAAGTAAATGACTTCCGTGAATTCTTCTCCTAATCTCCCTTTTTAGAAACTCGATATTGTTGTAGTCTTTAGCCCAGTCTATAGAACATCGTTGAACTTCTCTATTTTTATTTAGATCAATGTATAAGCATGTGGGCTTAATATAATGATCGTGATTTTTTATAAAGAACTTAATAAAATGCAATTTTCTTCAAATTTCCGACTTCGGCCTCTTACATAATGCAGACAGTTACGATCGAGATCGTTAGTCACACGATCGCAAAATATTTGTTACGGCTTAAATGTAAACGTACTTATATATAATTATTATAATTGCTCCTAAATTATAATAAAACCACTTCAGCTTGTTCATAATTTAGAATTATAGATTTTGATTTAAAGGGTTTTTTTTCAAAGAAAGGGTTAATTGTCCAGTAGATTTTATATCCTTTGAAGATCAATTAATATCCTCCTGTGCAATGGACGGTGGATGACGCACGGCGCTGAATTCCGCGCTCCAACAGAGGGTCTTAGTTGTGTTTATTTACATCACCGAACGTAATCGATGGGGAAAATTCGCTTTGCATCCAAGCCCCTGGTAGGATTCGAACTCCTCCCTTCGAGTACCTCCCGGCCCAAGTGCCGAAGCTTTAACCACTGCACCACTTGTCTGGTAATAATTGATTAAGCTTACATTATATTTGAACGCAATAACGTCTTACTTGTAAAATTAAACTATGTAAAGATCGTTTGTGGTTTGAGTCCGAAAGTTACACAATTTCAGTTTTTAACTACCACCATTGTAAAATATTGGACACGTTTATCAAATACCTTTCCGAATATTAGCGAACGTAGTCTCAAACATTGAAGTGGTTTCTATATACATCTATCGAAATAAGTGGAAATTTAATTAGGTCCTTACAAATTTCGCTATTAAAGCAACGGCCCTTTATATGATTACGATAGATTTTGTATTAAAAATCTTTTCAAAATGAAATTTACTTAATCTGATCGTTAATGATCTTCATTAGCATTTTCCACAATTTCATTCCATTTGATCATAATTTACATTGAGGTTCGTCAGTCAGTATTCACTTGTGTGGCGACATTGGTTGAGGTTCTTAATGGGTGTATGCCAACTAGAAATATTCTCAAGTTATTTGTATTATTTCAAATGTTGTTATCAATCATCATTATTTATGTACGATCAACAATGATATTTATCAAACTATTGATTTAAATATACATATTTAAGTAGTTATCTCGGCTGAACATGAAAAGTGTTTGCGTAAAACGATTGAAATGCAAAACTCAAAATTTGCACACCATTGTTCAACGCTATCTTTCGAGCAGAACCCGTAAAATTTCTGACATTTATCGAGTAGTTTTGTTTTGATAGTTGTTAGAAGCGAACAAGTAGAGTTTGTTTGGTGCCATGAATGAGCAATATCAGTCAATAACGCGATTCCTTATTTTTAATATAAGGACGGACGTGTGAGAAAACGTGAAGTTGCATGTCGCTTATAACAACCATGCACCATCAGAAATTGGTTCAATGGATTCAAGCGTATAGAACACTCATTTTTGATTAAGAGCATCCAGGTTGTACGCCTACACAATATCATTCACGAAAAATTTGACTTAAACAAATATACGGCGAGATGTGCCGTGTTTAGTGGGGAATTGCTTCGCCGCAGCAAAATTATAAATGCATCTAGTTGAATGTGCCTTTAGTTGAATGTATGTGGAGAAGTTTTAACGCGTTTCTTTCCCTTACACGGATACTGATCATACTGCCTTGCCAATTGTTTTCTCAAGCTATATAAATTTCATATGTCGCTTAAAATGCTTATTTCTTTATTACACAACAATAACAGGTATATTGGTTGCTACATTTATTTAAGAATGAAAAAATACGCATCTTCAGCGAGATATTAATTCATCTAGACATACTCGTATTAATGATCTTGTAGTCTATATTTAATATTTACTACTTCTTCTGATGGCTTGGATCAAAACAATTATCTTCTGGGCTGTTCTGGACTGAAGAACAGAACAATATTTTATTTGCGTGACCTTCATTATTGTGATTTATTCCATCAAAGTATTTAAGTAGAGAGTATATAGCTTTGGTTTAAGATCGTTTGTGTTCTGAATGTATGTGACAAAAATGTATGTGTGCCTGTATACAAAATAACATATATTTTGGCGGAAATTGTTGCATGTGACATGAGTTCGATAAACCAAATAGCATACGCATGAAGAAACAAAACACTTTTACGCTGGATGAAACTAAGTCATTTTTTTAATAAGTTATATTGTATTGGGATCCTTGAATAAAGTCTAAAGTAAAAGATACCTAAACAGTCCATTTGACTGTTTATGTTTAAGAGAACTTGGTGACAACACATATGATGTGTGCTGGTTTATGCTCGATCTCACGGCTCGACTGTATAACACCAAATAACAAGCAATAATTGGAATGATTGTTGAAAAATTATTGTGCAACAATCGTCCCAAATATTACCTAGCCGTCAGTCAGGTTACTTAGGAAGCTAGTAACTGACTCATTCTTAATCTTCTTTATAAGTAGTTTAAGCTTGTTGCACAAGTTGTCTACGATTGTTTTCTCTTCATGGGGCTCTAATTCAAGTCTTACGAGCTATTCTTTTTTTCGTAACCAACTCACTTTAACTGAGTAGTATTATATAATTTTTTCTAATATTTCTTGCTGATCAGGAGTACTTTCCCAGGCCAAGTTTTGTACACTTTCAGTGAGGCTTTCCAGTTCCTTTTTTATCAACTAAGCGTTCGAGATATGTACCTGTAGATTGACGCTTTCTTCGACTAGCTGTCGAAAGTATTCCCAGTTTGTTTTGTTATTTGTTAGTCTTGGGGGGCCTGCTTTCCTTGTTACCGTGTCACTTGTTGTGATTAAAACTGGAGAATGGTTCGATGATAGCCCTTCTTTATTTTCGACTGCTAAATAATTTTCGGAAATATCTCTTCATATCATTTCTATATAATATAATTTCTATATAATCCACAAGGTCGGGAATTTTATTTTGGTCCGTAGGCCAGCAGGTTGGCTTTCTACTGGAGTGAAACTCACATTTTAATGTCCTGTCTGCTTCAAATAGCTCTCTTGCTTTCCAGAATATGTTTTTCGCGTTAAAATCACCTCCAATAATAAAATTACTACCAAGTGGTCTAATAAGTTCAATGTAGTCTTCCGTTTTTGGGGTTATATCTGGGTGGACAGTAGATTGCTGATATACTATAGCTCTTATTATTTTTGGTTTCAAAATATACAGTAGCTACTTGCATAGCTTCCTCTTCCATTTTTATTTATTCGTGGTATTTAATATTGTCCTTAATAAATATTGCTGTCCCGCCTCTAGTTCTTTCTGCTGAATGTAGAGCTTGATAGCACTGGTATCCACGTATTTTGGCATACGAGGTTCTGATAAAATGACTCTGAGATTAGGCATATAACATTTTTTTTGTATTTAAAAATACATCCAATTCTGAAACGCGTTGCATAAGGAAGGCCCTTTGCATTCCAAGTAGCAATTTTTAAATAGTATGTAATTATTTTTTCTTTTTAAGTTTGTATGGACTAGAATGAAGGTAGTCAATAAATTCTCTAGTTTTAGTCGCATCCGGTATTTTTTATCTTCGCTCATCGATGTATTTTCCAATTTTCCTAGTCTGTGTTCTTGTTTTTTCAGTAGTTCGCCCATAGATTCTAGTCTTTGGTCCTGTGCAGCCAGATGTGGCTTGATAAGCGTTTAGCTTATGAAGTATTTCTTGCAGGACATGGTTTTGCTGACTCGGTGTTGTCTTGATATTTTCATTCTCTTTAACCATTTATGCAAATGGTGTGCCTTATCTTACTTTAGCGCCATTTGACGGGTTTATTTTGAGTAGGATTGCTTCCTAGGTTGAGAATTCTTACTTGTTTGATTTCTCTTGTTGTCCCCATTCTTTGCAGCTCTTTGGCTACCTCGCAGCCTCTGTAATTTGCTGGCCACAGTGTATGCATCTCACTGGTTCATCACTATTTTTTTTGAAATCTGTTGATGGATATTTCTCAGCGTATTTTACGCATTTGGGCTCCCTATTACAGTATTTGCGTGTATAATTATACGCCTAACAATTGTAGCATTGTGGCATCCTACTAGTGTTCTTTTTTAATGTCTCAATCTTAACTTTCATAGCAAGGATTGCTTAATACCCTATCAGCTCTCAGTGTTGTCAAATGTTAGCATGAAAAGAGAGATTCCTACTTTGGTCGTTTCTATTACACCGTTTGCGTTTTTAGTTTTCTTTAATATGTTCAAAGCATTTAGGGTTTGGAATCCTTTCTGGCTAAGTTCCTCAATTATTTCTTCATTTGGGCATGTATGATGTAGCCCTGTGGTCATGCCTTTAGTTGGTTGTCCAGTTTTGTTTCGATGTTTTGAGCAGTTATTACATTTGATAACATTCTGTAGGTTTCTGGGTCGAGCGCATTCACCATTTTCCAAACGTTATTATTCAGTGCAGTGATTTTATATTTATCGTTTGGCACTAGCTTCATTATTTTTTTAATTATTTCATATTCACTAACATTAAGTATGTTCTTTATGTATTGGTTGATTTTCCTGAACTTTTCCTTTGTTAATGGCGTTGGGTATATTAACTGGTTGTAGTGAACTCTTTCGGTTGCAGTGATATGTTCTTATGTATCTTCATTAGATCCGTGGATGACTGATCAGGTCGTTGGGGTTGTAGTTTTTTTACACTCGTGAATGTTTTTCTTCAGTCGTCTGATTTTCTTTGTTTGTTTTGACGTTTAGTTTTAATTTGCCTTCGTATAAAACTCGTTTCGTACGCCAATTCATCTTCATCGGTTTCATAGGGAGCTATAGTATTTTCTTTGGCTTGATCCTCATTTTTAATTCAGCGCTTTCTTTAGCGACATCGTGGTGATCTTCTTGGTTCACGTTTTCCACGCGTTCAGCATTTTCGTTCTTCTGCTGAGTAGCGATATGCATTTGTCTAGGTGGTAATCTAGAGGTTCTTGAGCTTGGTATGAATGGGTTTCTCATTGATTGGCTCACCATAAAATCCGTTGAGCCTGCCTCGTATGAGGGTGGATTAGCCAACTATACAGTTGGCGTACCACCTGGGGTAAAAATTCCGTTTTGTTGTACACTCATTGCTTTAACGATTGGTTATTGCAGCAGATATACCAACCTAATCAGTGAGATTGGTAGTGGGTCAGTGGAGAGAACATCATTTGCTTGGTTCTCAGTGTTCGGTTATCCCGCCGTTTCACGGTCGCCAGAGCCTTGTTGGCTGAGTAGCAGGGGGCACCACGTGTAGTTGAGGTTGACATTTGGGCTGGTATATAGACCTTCTAGACCAAAGCCCCTTATCCCCCACTGCTATAAAATTAGCTACAAAAAATTAAATTTCTATTCCCCGGGAATTACCAGAATAGGTTCACTAAATGATTATTTTATATTATTACATACTCGAAAGTTTTTCAAGTTTCTCGTAAATGTTTGCTGTTTTGCATCGATTCAGGGTTACAACAGTTTTATTTCACCCTATGTGACTTGATGACCCCTTTTATTAGTTTCTAGCTCGTTTGTAAATCTGATTCAGCATATTATTTTGATGGCGCGGCATTTTCATTCATTGCAACTATGGAGAAACACAGAGATCAAGTTAGGGTTATCAGTGCAATATGGTATCATCTATAAAGCTGTAGATAAAATTGACTATGTTATGCATTAGTACTGACCCAGAACATGTGATTTCCTGGTTTACACCAAGGGAATAAAGGTAGCAAATCAAAAAGTATCTGTAATTGAAATTGTTATTTGGGAAATGTTCTTATGCAGGTCAAATATCTCTTTACGTAACATCTCTTATCGAAAACACATTAAAGATTAATTATGTTTGTTGTTTATTATCGGCTAACCTACGAGTATATATAAATCTTACCCTTTCACCTTCGTAAATTTATGCGTTTCATTTTAAATCGTGTAATTCGACTCCCGAGTTTAAAAGTAAACTAATTCCGCGATTAAATAGTAAGTTAGTTATGGTAAATGTGTAAATAAAAATTGGATAAAACTTTTTTACTGATCCGAAATCGTTGAAATGAGGATTCTATATTCGCGAAATGGTTTACTCTTTACGCGACGGATTATTTTGCGTGATTTTTTAGCCATCAGGAACTGTATTGGCTAACGGCCGCCTTAACCATTAAGAGCACGCGGGAAGTTGTCACACTTTAACCGTAACATATAAGAAATAAGCCCTTACGTGTTTCTGTTTTATCTAATTAAACTAGTTTTTTCGCCCGCTTACGCAACAAAGCGGTTTGCAATCGGTATTTTGACAGACAGTAGTCTAGTAAATAAAATGTTTATTTTTACAAAAACAGATTGTTATCGATTCGAGTGTTTGTGTACGTACTATACGAGTATTTATATATAAACAGGATGATTCAATTAGATTTAATAATTTTGCAAAAAAACACTTGAGTCACTAGTTCTCCACGATTGCTAATCAAATCGGGAGCCTATCTCGCAATGTTTACGACATTCGTAATTACAACGATAAAGTGATTCATACGCTTTAAGCGAAGCCATAATTGATATTTAACGGGTATAGAATTTTTTTATCAATTTTAAAAACAATTATCAAATCGTCGGTATTCGCATGCTATTATACATAAATACGTACATATGCGTTGCATATTCCGATTTTAATGAGTTAGCTTATTTAATTTACTCAAACCCACACATTGTGAGCCCGGAATTTTTTGTTTTGTTTACAGTTTGAAGCAGAGTAAATCGTAAATGTGCCAAAATTATAATTTTAAAATTAGTCGACGGTGATGTAGCATCGATCTCGTTTTGACTGATATACAATAGTACAAATGGTGTGGCTAAACCAGATATTTCTACACACAATTCTCGAGTGCCAATAAAATTTGCATTTAAAATTGTACATCGGATGATGTACAACGTAATTTTTAACGTTAACATCGAGACGAGTGCGGCGGTATAATTTTTTCTGTGCAATTTTTTTTTTTGCTAAGAAAGAAAACGTCGATCGTAAATGTTTTTGTTTTACAATAATAAGAATTTGATCAGTCTGCAATTTTATTATCTCTGTAGTATGTATTGTGGTTATTGAGTACAAGGTAATATTATATTAATCGAACTGCTTTACACACAAACGTAAAAAATAATAATAAATTAATACGTATGAGCTTGTGTCTGATTTGAGTTGTTTGGTAATTTGAGGTGGCCTTGTGACATGACATTTTATTTGTTGCAACATCTCTAAAACTTTTTTAAAGATAATTGTATAGTAAGTGCAACATACGATGTCATAATCGATCATTAATTTTTTTTCGTCAGTGGTAAACGGATGCGATCATCGAATTAATGTTTTGTTTTTAACCGATATTTCTCGCTAAGATTTGGCATAAACCAGTTGGTAAAAAGGTGAATGTACTTAGTGAATGGATGAATTAGAACAAGTAAATGCTTTCATTTTAATTTTTTTATTACATACATAATGTGTCCGAATTTTATTTATTATTTTTCGTATTGTGGTGATTTTGTTAAATCAATTTTTCATCATTTCAGCAGACATTTCGAAATTATTTTGTAAGAAAGATTAAATTTTGGAATAAAATTAACGTTAATAAAAATTAAAGCATGAACCAGAGGCACATATTCGATTTTAATATTTTTTAATAATCCTATTAAAATAAAGTGTAAACCGAGGGACCAAAATTTGTGTGGTCCTGGTATATCCAGCTTTAATTAAAAAACTAAAAATCGATTAAAATTAGGAATTGGTATCACTCCCACAAAGATAAAATATTATAATTTTAATTAAAGTAACAATTATTTTATTTCCCCGGCGCGCTACATCTCATGTAGCGATTTGAATGCAGATGAATGCATATTTGATACGTTCATTGATTCGTAGCCAGGTTCCGGGGCTGCTAGAAAGGGCATACTGCTTGCTGTTAGAAAAAGCATACGGGCTTGCCGGGGATCATCGTTTCCTTCCTATAATTTATTTTGTGCTGTTTCAATGCGATCACTCAAAGTTGTGCTAACCCAAGTAACTGTTGTTTGACGATGATGGTAATGATGCCGCATTTCTCTTTCTGCTAAGCTCCTCCTGGCTCAGTATTACGTTTCCGATAAAATTTGTTTTGTTTCGATGAAGAGAAATGAATGACGCCTCTTTTTATTACATACACCTACAATAAAGGTCTAAATTATTCTCACTATCAAGTTATGAAATAGACCAGCCATTTGTAAATTGTTCATCTGGTAATACATTACTTGAGCAATTTTTATAACAAAAATCGCTATGCTGCACTTTATTTTGGTCAACTTGTTTCAACAGTAAATCACATATACGCCTCAATCGCTAAAGACGTGTCATTTAAATCGATGGTCCTACAATCGTATCAAGTCTTAAAATTGATTGTCGAATTCGCACCAAAAAAGGACTCCCGCTTGACAAATTAACGTGACAATTATCGGTTAAAATAACTAAAGGCTTGCAAACGACTGCTACAAAATTATTTAACGTGACTATAATCACATAAAATTATGTGCGACGACAATTGTGGCAATATACTGAATGCTTGCATAAAAATGTTGTTATCCTTAAAAATCGAAATTAGAAGATAATGATCCGTTTCTGCAAGTTTTACGTAAACACCAACCACGGAACGCACAATAACCATACACAAATACACAATCGCCACTACTTCTTAATTTGAGCAATCAGATGATGTAGTCCAAAATCACATTGCCGAAGCCATCAATATACAAACATCCCGAATCCCGTCGATACCTTCGCATAATTTTTTAATCAAACATTGAAACCGATCGAGCCTTTTATAAACTAAATGGGTTCTTTGCAACTTAAATACCTAAAAATCCGTTTTATTTTGTAAAATTTACTAGAATCATTAGCCTTATTTATTGATCTGATCTGCTTCAGATCAGGTTTCGTGAAACATCAAAAAGGCACTTACTGGATTTCAAATTTAAATTTCTAATCCAAAACAAACTTTGAATATAGTTTTCCATATAAAATTCAAACTGATCGAGACCAATGAGTGTCAGGAAATTCGGCTAATATTATCAAGTTCTATACTAAAAGTTTGATATTAACTGTGCACATTTTCGGTTACGCTAGAAAACGACCTCACAATTATGATATTTCGTTAACTATGTTGCAAGATTCTTTTTCAATCAATTTTGTGAATTTGGGCGACCGAATTCAATTTAATGAATCTCAAATTACTGAAATATATATTTTTTAGGGATGAGAGTGTATTATCGAGTCGCTTCGCATCCTATCAAGAAATTTCGATTGTCTTTCTACACTGTTTGTATACAAATATGATCTGGGAATATACATAGCAGTATAAGATCGTTTTTGGATTTCTTTCGGAAAATTTTGCATAATTTAAGGTTTGTATCGGATCACTGAGTCACCATCGCCTTGCTCTATATAAATAATAATCTTCACTTCATAAGAATCGCAAAACCTAAATATCATACCTCCCTAGACCTTCTCCTCAAGTTTTCCCGAGCAAAACTCTCATCTCAATTCCACGCTCCTATATAATCATCTCCAATTTTTGGAAATTGTACAAACCGAACTTGATCATAAGCGGTCAATAATTGATCGAGTTCGAACTTTCAGAACTCTGTCCAAAATGCCTGTTAACATCTTATAAATTCATCATATAACCCAAAATTTTGGATAGTCGATAAGCAAATTGGCCGAACTTCATTGATGTTGGCTAACGTGAAGAACTAGCAGATGTGAATAAACAGTACTAATCTTATTTAACTTCTTGACGGTTTTTAACACGCCATTATATAATTGAAATTTGGGCCAAGCCCTGCATGTAAAACAATTAGTTCTTTAACGATTTATTTTGAATATTCCCCACAAATACATCTGATAATCGATTGTATCTCACTGTGTATCATTCGCATATGACAACAATTTTTATCATAATGTTTGTTCCTCAGTCGCCTTTGCTTTCACGATAAATCCCAACGAAAGATCATCCTATTTTTTATTTTTATTTTTTCAAACACCTTTGATAATTGGTGGAAAATCCTAAAAACAAAATCCCTCTCGAGTACTAAATTGACGCGAAATCATCATCTCTTCAGGTCCATATAAAAATTTCAAATTGCTTATAATTTTCATGCTTTCGATCACAAAATGTATCTCTTGCAAATAATACATTTTGACTTGGCACCTGTTACAAGGTGTCCAACGCCGCTATGATTGAATTATAATCCTCTAAATCGTGATTATGGAAATGGATCGTCCTACACTTGATCAAATCAAGTGCCTCTTCTTCAATTAAGTTTGAAGTTTAGTTGACCAATAAATTGACGTCAAATGACATCCGAAGGTTTATAAAATAGTGTAACCAGTCCACGGGAGTTTAATTAATTGATCATTCTGAGAACAAAATGGTATGTGACGGAAGGGGGCAGGATGGGGCCTATAGTGACATTTTTCCATTTTGCGACTCGATGCAAATTAATCATATGAAAAGCGGTTCTCGAATTTTCGGATACGTCGAAAATCGAAATTTTAAATACGGTTAGTGGCATGTGCTTTCAAAAAATTAACTTTAACTTTTTTCATTTAGTTTCATAATATGGTTATTTTTCGATACCATATGCAGCCGAAAAAATTCATGGCGAATTTTTTTTTTAGTTTCATAATAGGGCGAAAATAGAAAAATTTCATAAGAGAGCCTCTGTTTATGTTGGTCCTTGTTAAATATTTTGTAGGTTATAATTTAATGATGTAACTATTTCGATTAATTATTTATGGTTTTTCGTAAATTGACCCCGCCCTCCCATACGATTTTCTCTCAGAATGAACCAAGGAAACCAAACCCAAACACCCATACCGATTTTTCCGTCAATTCTTTTACATTCAACGATTATTAATGACAGAGTTGTACAATGATGTAAACTGATCATACAATAATAAACAGTACTCAGGGTTTCTGTAAGGACTGAACAATCTTTTTGTTTATAACGACTACATTAAACGCATGTTTAATTGAAAAATAATAGACCAATGTATTAATTTTTCCAGATCCAGAGATAACTTTTTGAATACGTATCATTATTAGCACCATTGTAAACCATTTTTTGGTACTAATCCTATTAGCAGACTTAAATTATGTACAAACTACAAAGGCAGGGCTGCATTATTTTAATTTGTTGCTAAAGGATATTATACTTTGGCCGAACACATTAATAAAATCACGCCTTTTGGTGTTACTATAACAACTAATAAGCTTTAATTTCTGGTTTAACGAGGCGAGTAGCTGAATAAACACTAAGACTAACTTTCCTCCTGGACGCACAATACCGAGGTATCTGTTGAAAAAGAGAACAGCGTACAGTAAACCAAAAATATTGAATTAATTAGCGAAATGACACAATATCTGGTCTCTTTAACTCGCCTCGTATAAACTAAGTATAACTACCAGTAATTTTGTTTAATTCTTCTCGAATAATTATGGAGAACGGACGTCATACGCATTGCGACTATAAAAACACCAAATTATACACAGAATTCAAGGTAATTTGCGAATTTTATAAGTCTATTTAA
Organism: Nephrotoma guestfalica; assembly: GCA_963691935.1. NCBI lineage: Eukaryota > Metazoa > Arthropoda > Insecta > Diptera > Tipulidae > Nephrotoma > Nephrotoma guestfalica. Next base: position 62,033,722 of record OY829913.1, on the reverse strand, counting down.
ATAAATAATTTTGTAAATTAATTTTGTTCAAATTGTTTATGCTAATCCGCCTATGTATTCATTCCACTAATAATAAATGTGATTTGCACAAAATTTGCCAGAATTTATGTTTGTGTTTAGAGGTATAGATAATTCCATGTCCGACATTGACAATCATATACGAGTATTAGAAATATTATTGGTAAGCGCAAGGCCGTTTTAATATTACAAAACTATAAATATTATTATTGTGATTATTGCCTCTTTATATAATAATATTATAATATGTATTCCAGAACAACAGGTGGTTTCAAAGTACGCGATGATAAACGGCATGTGTCACATACAAAAGAATGAAGGGAGATAAAAATAAAGCATGCGGCACTGTAAAATCCACAAGTCAGATTGGGTTGATAGCATGTAGATGTAACCTAGACAATTTGAAGTTTTGCCAAAATTTCAATTTGCAAATTTCCGATTGAATTAATTTAGAAATGTTTTGTTTAGCAAAGAAAAATGTCTATAATTACATTGTGTTTACGGGATAGGCGTCGAAAATACATAATATACGTATGTACACTTGGTGCACGTAAAGTGCTACATTTTTTCATATGATCGTCGTTATTTACCATATTTATTGGTTTTATCTTAAAATATCAAAGGTAATAAAGTTTCGCTATAAAAACAAATTAGTAGCTATAGCGCTTATTGCGGTTATTGCGTCAATCTGTGCAAATTGTATTTTCGCTAATTTCAAATTGGGATCATACACAGGCGAATAATATATTTTATGTATGTACGCTTCTAACTATAAATATAAATATTTTGTTGTTATCAGACAAATTTTAGTGCACATAAACTCGACTTAAGCTATGTAGTAAACAATTTCATCTTGCGCAAAACTTATCATAAGTAATTTAATTAGTGTTTACTTGTTAATAATAAAATCGCGCATTGAAGTACGAATAATTCTTTTGTGTGTGCTATAGGTAGGTGTGTACATATTTAATACTTTATAAAATTTACTTATCGTGCTTGTCAGCTAAATAAAAATATTTTTCTGGTACAACAGAAACATCTGCGGTTATATTTCTGGGTATTGTTGAGTTTGGCAAATTTTGTATTAATCGGCGGGGGCCATGTGCTAACTAACCAATAAATTTATCCGATTAGATAGCTACGTATAATATAAATTAAATATTTATTTCGACTCCGCAAATAATCAGCATATTACAAATTATTTGCTACGGCTTACACACACCTGTGACATTGAACGAATTATGTAAGGCATTTTCTGTATACACGTTAATAATACGAATACGATTTTTGCAATATTCTCGGAAGTTGTGTTATACATGATTGAAGATTAGTCAATCGATCGATATTTGTAATCCTTCATGCACTAGCACAATGAATCATGATTTATAGCTTTGATTATAAATAATTACAATTCTATATTGGCTTAGTTTGAATTAATTACACTTCTTTGACAAAAATTAATTTGTGATTTCACTCACGGCTTTTATTACTTTAAGTAGTTTAAAACAAATATTAAAATATTGGTTTATACAATTCAAGAAGATAAACTGTAGATTGGTGGAAAGTCAGCACATGTTTATAATAATTCTGTTTGGCATTTAAATCCGCTGACTAATAAAGTGTGATAACAAAATTTATAAAATTACATTTTATCATCGTTAAGCCGTGACACGGAATGATCCCCCGGCACAATAAAATAATATGAATCCGATTAATATAATTGTAGTTTAGTTTACAAAAAAATTGTTTATAAACGTCGTACGTTTAAGGGCACGGTTCAGTATTGCAAGCGCACATTTATTTGTTTAATTAGAACTTTAATCTTTTATTTGTTAGTAATCTGAAATTTATATGATTCATTTCATTATAAAAGAATTATTTTCCAGGATATGTCTTAACGCTGAGATGTAAATAGAAATTAGTTAATATACAGAATAAATTTTGTATGAGTTACAGTTTTAATTTAATTTTTTAAAATTTTGTATAATTCTAAAGTATTTGTAAAATTCACAAATTGGTGAATTCTCTTCTACTACACCCGTGGATAATTTCTGCAGAACAGCATCGGACACAGCATCTAATTCTAAAGACTAGACGTCTTATGTAGCAAGAAAGAATTATTAAACCAATGCACTCGAAGTCCTGTAGCGAGCAGATCCTTTGAGAATTACACTGAATATGATAGTTTTGTGAAAAATAGTACTTTTCCATAATAAAAGAGAATCTATTTTAATGCGCATCATACCAAATATGCTTTATTTACTGGTCGTTATGTTTGAACAACTAATCTTGTTCGAATTTTTTAGCTCTGCTAGACATACATTCAAAAGTTTATTAATAAACAAAAGTTTATTAAGCTTTATTGTAAACCTTCAACAATTGTACGTGTCATAATGACAAATTGATCGTTTTCATTGGCCAAGCTAATAGATTGCTTTGGCAGCTTTAATTGGTCATTGCTATCCAGCAAACACAACTATGCAGATTTTACTTTTATGTGGATACACATCATAACTATCCTCTCTATGAGGGCGCTGGTCTATTAAGGAAATGATATTCAAAGTTCCTGTCTGTTGAGGCTATTAATTTTTCGGTTTTAATTAAAAGAGATTCTTTTATTTTAAAAAGTTCATTATTAACACATGAATCGGTAGTGCTAGTCTTGAAGTATTTTTGCGAAGTACTAATTCCGATTTATCGACATGGATAAAATCCTGAAAATTACCCAAACGGTGTGCATGGTGCATCTTTGATATCGAAAATGCCGCGTGATTGGCTGTGACACCATATAGACACCATTCATAATTGCAGCTGCCTGACTTGCGTTTTCGCCTTTATCGAAGCAAAATTGTAAAATATAGCGAATTTTCTCTTTGTTTACCTCGATCCTTGTCACGTTAACTCTCACAACTGAATCGATCAATCAAAAAACAATGACAAAATAATTTTGTTAGTATTTGAATCCCCCTTTCCAACGAGTAAAAGTATAGCCTACTGCAACAAATAAATCACGAGATAAAATCGTGAAAAAGTGATGGATTGCTTTTTCCCCAACCCATTATTTGGATTAGCGTGGGTGGCGCGTGGCAGAGCGAAATAATTTGCGAACTACACCATCTTGACGTGAATGGCAACCGTTGCCTGTATTAGTGCAAATTTGATGACTGCATTGGAAAATGTAACTATGAAAATGGAAGGAAACATCCCCTACCAGTATGCCAGCAGTATGATCTTTCCAGCAGCCCTAGTAACTGGCTAGGATTTATCGTACCAATCACACATTAATCCGAAAATAATATGATTATATAACCTCATTAATGAGACGGCCATCCTTCTATGGGATATAGCGCCAGCAAAATAAAAAATTTAAAAATAGATCAAAAAACCTCTATAACTTTAAGTTTTGCTTCAAGAACCTGAATTTAAATTAGTTAGATGACATGAAAAATTGGATCGTTCACAAAATTCCAAAAGCTATATCAGTCTTAGATTTGATGGTAGGTATAAAATTTGAAAAATTGGCCCGTGTTATATTGATAGTTAATTTTCTGAAGCAGCTACAAAACGAAAATAGCGAGTTTTGGAACCAATATTCGTTTTTCGATTTGTTTTGGAACAGCAAGAAGTGCTTTTGGATAGTTTAGGACAACTCAGTCTTTATTGATTGTGTATAATAATACATAAATTCACATAATTTCAATAATTAAAATCACAGAATAAAATAAAATAATTCAAACAAATAAAATTATTTAAACAAAATAATAAAATAAAAAATCTTTTAAATATCGAGGGAGTCCCTGCTCGGCCACATTTGCGATCGTTTGATCTTCATTGCTTGGCAAATTGTCACTCTCATTTGCACCATTTCGATCGATCATTTTCTTGTAGTATCCAAGTGATTCATTACTCCTCTATTCTAATCCAAAATCTTTTTAAATCTTTTCTATCTTAGATTGACATCATTAAATTTTGCGTTTTTCAGTACTGCTCTAATTATTATAAAAATTACTATGCGATCAATGTTATTACCTGAATATCAAAAAACCTATTGCTTTTCTGGAAATGCATTAAGAGAAACCCGATTCCCTTTTGTAACTAAAGGTGCTACGCGTACCTTTAACCAGTTCACAATATTCGAAGAATAGTGATATATCTAATGACGAATTATAAACCAAATAAAAAAAATTTCACACAATCAATCAGGTTTAACGATACCATGTATGTATGAATCAACAAAATCCCACTCGATGTTCGGTAAATTAGAACCACTTAGATAGTATAATCATAATAATTCAATTTTAAATCGTATAGCAACCATTTCCACATCATTGGCGGATACGGCAATAAGGAGTGGGTGGTAAATGTTGACGTTGTTAATAGGTTGAAGCTACATATATATCGTTACCTAGCTCGGTAGCTTTTACTTTTATTGTTGAAGAAAGGATACGCGATCTGTTTTTTTTTATTTATAATTTTCTCTTTTAGTGGTGAGCCGAACTCGAACGCTATTGCCATCAAAAAAACAGCAAGTTAATGAAATTATCGTTTTAGCTACTTCAAGAATATGTATACCACGTTAGAAAAAAGGTTTAATTTCATTCGAATGATATTGTATTAGTGTTATAATCTAACATATACATTCGACCGTGGCTAATCAATGTGTAATCCAAAAACACGTGCCCAGGGATCAACAAGTCAATTAAATCGACAAAATGGTACAATGGTGTTAACTGTGGGTTTAGGAGATATAGAGTTTGAATCCTGTTAGGGGCAGAATGTCGCATTCTTAAATACATTCTTGAATGCGTTTTTATTCTACCAAACTCTGTTAAACGAGTAGCCTAACCAGATTTTAAATGATTCTACACATACATAAGTATAAAATATAGAGCGTCTTGGGTTAAAATTTCAGGTATATTGAACAACAAGCTACCAAAGACATTTATCGTAATGGGAACGCCGTTCTACAACAAAACAATCCGAACGAAGACTTACAACTCTTTAAGCGTTTCCTCTTTCACTAGAGTTCTTTAATCATTCCTCTTGAATGTATATCAGAAATTTGCCATTGTTATTGTTGAGAAAGTTCCATCTATGTTTCAGTGAAATAACTTAATATTAGAATAAAAATCTTTTGTCCTCAAATCAGACGGTTGGTGTAGACAAATTTATGTTTTTTGTCAAACCACATTGGCGTGGTCCATCCTTGAAAATTAAACACATACAATATTATAGGCACTTGCCCAGAACCACTCGTTATCATTTGTGAAAATTTTCCTGATTTTTAATCAAATTTAATAAAACATCGCTAAATAACGTTCAGTTGTTATATCAGACATGTTAATGCAAATTCGGATAAGATCTTAGGAACCTATTTGTTTCTAGCGAGTAAACCAAAAATCGAAAACTTCAATAGTAGAAATCGGTTGGTCAGTAGATCTTGAGAACACAATTCACGTTAATCATTTTCCATAAAAAATGGCCTTTTCTAAATTTAATCAAAATTCTACATTTAAAATAAAATTGAGTGAGAACTGTCGTTTAAGTCGTTTAATTTCAAACTAATTTTTATAAATATATCTTAAATTTACGTCAATTGAAATTTTAGAACTCCCTTACACATATTGAAACAGAAACATTGCCGAATTTAGTTTAGGCTCAATTCGATTTTGCGTGGATTTTAAATTTGTGTTATGTTGTTGAGTTTTACTTACTCGATATAGTTCCGTTTGATCAAATTATAAATTTATAATGTAATGAAATCATAGGAAACACAATTTTCGGACGGGGTAATCAACGGTTTGATTTGATTAAATATTTCGATAAAATATCAATAAAATTTTCTGGTTTAAATTAAATTTTTTCGTTTATCAGGTTGAAGTTGAAGGCAGGTAATGAATGATCGTAATGATAGTTCGATTGCTGTTTGAATTCTTTTGAATGTATTTAAATGATTTATTTTTAAATTAAATGCAAATGCAATTGCAAATGCACTTTTTTATTTACAGGGAATGCAGTTTACAAAAAATAAAATTTTGGTCAATTCTCGATCAAACCTTTTCGTAAAACCTTCAAAGCCCACAATTTGGCTGGTGCTCCATTTACTATAAAAATAGCGGTTTCCTATAGCGTTTTGGTTCTACAAAACTTACGCCCCTCTTCTAGTTTCGTGCTGGAGTTTCATCGACCCCAATATGTATATTAGCTGTACCATCATTGTATTACTACAAGCATTGTTATCATTATTATACACTGCTGAGTTGGTAATGTAATACACTTCTGGGGAATAGATACTAAAGCACTATACAATTGGTCCGTATCTACAAAACAAAACCAACAAACGCATCACACAATCATTTATGCGATATAAATAATATATTAAACGCACCTTGTTTTATATACAGTTTGATAAAAGCCTTGAACAGCGAATATACGAACTTTGCTATTCATATACAGAACAAATTACTATTTCGAACAAAACACAACAAAATCGGCAGAACAAATTTCGTTTTAAAAGTGAAAATAGACAAAAAATTAAAGCTACTGTGAATTTTTTGTTTGTTATAAATGGTGTTAGTGGCGTCGAGTAAATTACTGTCGTGTTACTGTTTAGTTTGTCCAATACATATTATTATATTTCTCGATATTTGAGGTACTCTATCCTCTTAACGTGTGTTGTTTACTGATTCTAAAACCAATTTAATTTCCTTTCAGAATGTGGAAGTCTTTACGTCGAACATTGATGCTGACCTCATGTAGCACATATCATTTTTATTCCCAAATGAAGGTAATTTCTTTAAAAAATGAAAATTAATATTTATTAGAGCTTTAAGCTCTCGCATGCTGTTTTATTTATTGTATAAACTATTTAATCACAGACTGTATAAAATCAAATTTTACAATACACACACTATATATAAATGTTTACACACACACATACATATGAATACCAGCACGATCGATCGTTAAAAACTATTTCTTGTTTTTTCTTTGATATACTAAATACGTACGAAATGATTAAGAAATGACATTCTCTTTATAAAAATTAGAAAAATGTCTGATTATTCATATTTTAAGTTTTATTGTGTTTTAGGACGTATGTTAGGAGTCTGTGTATACCTGTATACGAGCATGTATATAAAAGAGTGCCGGCAGCAGAATTAGCAAATTATCGTATTACGCATCCAGTTTTCCCGGTGTCACTGTCTAAATTATTCATTGTTTCTAATTGTTGGCAGTATTGCCATAAACAAATTATATGCATTTGCGCACGATTATTTTCTTGTTAAGTATTTGATTTTGCATTAAATTACAATTTATAATTTCTTGATATCAGGAATTTAATTACATTGTAAGTTTGAAAGTATTTGCCGCAAGCATACATTTATTGTGTACACATAACACTCCTCGACCTATCAAGTATTTTGTTGTTTTATTCGTAGTTATTTATTATTATTGCGATGAACCCGGTGGAATAAACGATAATTTCGCTTAAATTGTAGAAAATTTTGTTTTTAGCGTTGGACCTATATAAATACTCGCAATTATATGCATAGACCGAAACATTTTAATGTTGTTTGCATTAAATTTTCTTTTTATTACAAGAATTTAATTGCGAATATAAATAAATATGACATGCGATCGTTTTATCAGGGTTGTTTAACAATTTGACGTCGCACAAACGACATAAGGTAAGAAAAATTGCCCACATTGCTGAAGCATTAGCTTGTATAGTAAACCTAAATCGATCCTGTATGTTTATGTGTCGTGGTGTAAGTGTCATGTATAACATGTATATGTATACAATATTCGTTGAAACGCTCTTAGTACTGTATTCGTCCTAGGTTTTCTGCAGGAAAGGAAAACCCCTTGTTATGAGCTACATCTACATAATATTAAGATCCCTTCATCATTTTGTATAAATTCATAAAAGTTTGATATTGTATAGTTTTGTCCTCTCCGGGAGGTAATAAAATTACACTAACCGTGTAGTGGCGCCCAATAGACCCCATTTTCATATCGCGCATAAACAAATATGGCGGGAATTTCTACTTGTCAATTGGAAGTGCACAACTCTTTTCAAAATGAGTTTAAAATCAAATGGGTTCAATAAGACCGCACTATACGAATGAACGTTAAACCGAATCAAAGTTTGATTTATTTAAAAAAAAAATCTGTATTCTGTCGTTCATCGTTTATAGGCTTGGGTTTCCTCAACATATTCCATCAACTATGGTTGAGAGAATTCGAGGAGTTCCGGTTCATAATTCTCTCAAATTGGGCGATTTTTTTGAGTAAAAATAAAAACATTTCATTCTTATCGTTAGTGAAATTTTCCTAAATTATTTTAGTAATGGTTTCTAGGTATAGTCGAGTCTTCCCAACATTTATCATTAACTATCATTTAAGGGAATCCAGGGTTTTCAGGTCCACAAAAAATTTAAAATCTGAGATAGCTTTTAGTGGGAAAATAGAATGGATATGGTATATCTACGAATAAGAATCACATGGTTAGAATTTTTATAAAAGGCTTTTATTTAGTTTGAAATACAATTAGTCTACATACACAGTACGAGTATTTATCATTAATTTAAACTTAATTGTAATTTATGCTGAGTGGGATTAAAATGATGACATATTGGAATTTGGAATTAACAGTTAGATAATAAAAATATTTCGAAATTTTGGAAATTCGTAATGCGAAGTTTGTTCAATAAAACAGTGATTATTTCATGGGAACTGGATGAATTCGAGTTTTACAATTGGAAACCCGATTCACTCCTGTCATATAATTATAATTTTAAAACTTCAAAATCAGCAATACAAAATTTGTTCGGGTTGTATAAAGAAAATTTTTGACATCCGAATATCATTACAATAAGCGCTTTTAGGCCACTCGACAGTTACCAACATGTTGAGTAAAATCACGGCCAACGTAATGATAATTTTGAACTCTATGAAAATTTCAAATCAAATTGGTGTTGATTTCACTAACCATAGCGTGGAATGTGATAAAATGGCACAATTTAGCAACCTTTTTCATTCTTTACATCGATGCGTTGTGTGTTTTTACAATTTACATTTCGCAGCGCCCATTCAAGACTATGATAAGTCGAAAAAGACGATTTTCAGAAGAACGTTTTGAAGTTTTAATTACTTTTTTATGATTTGTAAAAATATTACAAAAATTTTAGGTATCTTAATTGTCTTAATGTGACCGCATTTTTAGTAGGTTTTTTTACATCTACGAGTATGTTGGGTAAAACATAAACTTAACATAATACAATATGGAAATAATTCAAAATTAGGAAACAGTTGATTTTACATTCTAGCAATTAACTTTTGAGGGAGGTGTCTAAGAGGTGCGATATTTTGTCAGTTGATAAATATTACATCTTCTGATGTACAGGAATAATGGAAAACTAATGTAAGTAGACATACAATAGTCTTAAATGCGGGGTGCGATTTGTGAACGCTGATTGGTATTTGTAAATTTTAACAAATTCTACGGTCAAAAGCGTAAATAAAATACCCACCGTGATAGCTGTTTGAATTAGACTAGTAATTTAAATTAGTCTTGAATTCTAAATAGTTTGTAGTTGTTTCATTTTTTTTGTTTCATATTTATTTATTATCTGTTGGAATCTTTAAATAAGATTGGGCTTCGAATTTGACTCCAAATTTAAAATAATTTTGAATTGCACAGCGGTTTGCGCATCAAACTCTTAAATATCACGCTATCGCGGATTTACACGCATCGCCAGTTTTTACATTTTCGACACTTCATATCACACCATACATCGACGAATTGCAGTGAACACGATGCCAATAGTTTGCGGGGCTGAAAGCACCGAATTCCGAAATCACCGAAATATAACGCAGTTTTTTCGAGAGTACTACTCTCCAATAATGGATATCAGATAATTTTCTATCATACACTCACACAATTTGCAGTATATCTATCTCCGTGCGAACCTGTACATGACATGGAACATAAGGCGGAGCTGAGTTCTACACTACCACAGAGGATAGTTGTGCTTGCTAATAAAAAATCGAACGTAATCGATGATTAGAATTCGCTTTTTGCATACTGCCTCTAGTGGTATTCAAACCTTGTACCTCCCGCTCCAGGTGCAAATCACTGCTGCATTTGTTCAATAAAGTTAATCTTAAAACTTCAAATACCTGTCTTCGTACCTAAATTTTTTAGATTTCCTTAATAGTTTCTTAGACTTTTATATCAGTATTTAAATTTTTATAATATTGGTATCCATATTAAATATTTTGCTGCCTAATTAAAGAAAGCTTGATTTTTTTAAGTCATTGGTCTACAATGATATGTTGAAAGCGATGAGAGAACTACCAAGTAAAACAATGTCGAGCACATCAAGGTTTTAGACGGTAGGCGAGGTTAAAATGAATGGGGAATGGGCTTTCGTGACCGCAACTTTCAGTTTACCATAATTTTTTATAATTGTACGTAACGTTTTCCTTTACTCGTACGGCAAAACGCAAAACTTTCTACACGATTCTGATTATCGTCGAAAAATTATAAATGTTAATTATTATTGGAATTGCTATATTTATAGTTCTGAGCACCGTGAGCAGACACGTTATTTAACGTGATTTTCCAATCAAGATTGTACGTCAAATAAAAAAAAATCGTGATTTAAATATTATCGCGATATGCACAACACGATTTTCTTACTCTGCCAAACGTTCAAAATCACATCACATTGAAATAATTCAATTTTAACCTAGATCCTGGATATTGAGTTAACTCGAACTAATTTCATAAATTAATTCCAACTAGATACTCATGGTTCTTAATATTACACAATTATAATATTTGTACAGTTCGTTTGTTATAATCACGTCTTGTAAACGTAATAATACTGTTTTAACGAAAAACGTGTGACGACAAACCGAACCAATATCGTAAAAGTTAAGAACTCGCGATTATCAAACTTGTGCCTTTGAGCAGTATTACTTAGGTTAAACACTAGAAAATACTAATGTTTCTGATTTTTTTTTAAATTGTTTAAAACAATTTATTAGTGCCTCTTGCACTTAGCAAAATCTGACAAATTTTCACTTTAGGCCAACTGGGAAATTAACTCTATTAAAAACTATTAATGGTGTACAACCAGTTTGGACTGAAAGACAAATAAGCTAAATGAATACTGGAACAAAATTATACTGTTTAGTGTAATGAATCATTCTGGTAATCTCTATCGAGGTGCTTACACTGTATGTACTTAGATTTGAGTTTAGTGACAAACACCACTTTTTTTCAGCTGAGATGAAATAGGCAAGAATCACGGTTAATTGATGTGTTAGATAACACAAGATTACCAACCTGGAACACATTTTTTCCCCAAATTTAATTTAATATTCTATATATTTCTTCAAATCTGTGTTTTCCGCGTTAGACCGATTACGAGCCGCTGCACTTTTTACCCATATTGAGGTCAACGACAGATCATTAATCATGCGGTGCATTCTCATACTTTTGTAAATTATACGAGTATATTTACTTAAACATACAAAAGTCATTTCACTTGAGCTCTATCTAACCACGTATTATGTGTTCGATTGTTGAAATTATGAAGGTCTGTATAGTTTCTCAAGTTCACTACCACATACATATGTTGTTTTGATTTTTCGTTTTTTGTTTTATTTAAAAAGTTTCAGTACGCATGCACTTGATAAATTCCATACTTGTTTTATTATTGTTTCGTTCGTTCGCATAAATTAAATAAATACAATTTAATAAATATTGAAATAAATTGTCAATTTCAAATCAATTATCCTGTTTACTTAATAAAACATTGTATTGATTGTTTTTTTGCGAGAGATGTAAGGTGATGATGACGTCAATATCTTACGATTTCTTCATTTCGCAAAGTATTATAATATGTAGTTATATTTAGAGAGTGGTGTGAGCAAGTATATCACGTCATTAATTTTATTTTATATAGATAGAGTTAAACGTCGTTATTTTGATTAAAAAAAATCATTTACGATATTTTAATGAATTTTTAATGAGTCACGGATTTCATGTTTAAAGCTGACGCGATGTTCAATGTAGCATCAAATTTAATAATTCAATGTACTTGCTATACTAAACAAATTTAACATCACATGACGTTTTCATGAAGGCGAAAACTCGTATAAATTGTATTTAGAAGCAGGTGGTATTTGATTTTGATAGTCAGAAATTCTTAATAAAATACTCACTAAATATAACACGTAAACATACCAAGCCACATAAACCATACGAAACTTTTCATTTCCAATACGAGTATATCGTAAAAATGAATTATAAATATTCTAAAAATACAAATTCATTGACAATTTGTTGAATTTCCCGTTTGTCATTCTTATTAAGTTTTGGCCCGCAACATCGTCTGTTGTTTTCTCATTTCAAAAACAGCTGTTGCTTATTATTGCTCGGCTGAGTTTACACGATGAATATTAAGTTAATATTATTCTAAAAACTGTTGGGCAAATACAATTTTAAACGATGAGTAAGTAACGAAATGTTTTGAATATTGGAAATTTAAATGAAAGAAAAATGTATTAGTACGTCTTACAGATGCACAAGCTCGTTTGAAAATTAAAACTGAGGAAACAAAATGTTGTCGTACTAAAACTTTCATACAAACTTGTAAGATAAAAGCGTAAAATTTTATGTTGGGCGAACTAATCGTATCAAATACATTCTGCCGTTTACAGTTTGTGGTGAATAATTGATTACTTTCAAACAAATTACAAAAAATCGCAATTCAAAGTTTCTCTTTTTTGGAAAATAATTTTCCAGTTGTGTATTCTGATTCAAAAATTCCCAGTTAATTTTGCATGCAGATATTATTTCCTAATATTTCTACTGCGGAACTTATAATTAACATTTTGATTGTAATAACCCGGTCAACATTTGCCTGAATCTACAATCAAAACCCAGACACTAAGTACGTGAGCAGTTTGAATCAAGTTTACTATAAAAAATACATCCTAATATTGGGGTGCCAAACTTAATCATCTGTTGTATTCACAACGTTTTATGAAATCAGCTACATTAAGAAATTGAACTAGCTATGTACATCTTGAAGGGTAACAGGTGTAAATCGGAATGCATTATTCTGTGCAAAGTTATTATTGGTTATATATATATCCCCAACTGTGTGGACCGTCTTCCACACTTTCCCTACTACGCCATATATTTTCCAATGACCGATTTCTCTCTGTACGTCTACGATTACTAGTGGTTCCGTCCTGCTCAAGTCTAGCTACTAAACGTCGAAATGTTTGGCCAGTAGGCGCCTTCGGAATTCTCGTCTTTGAATGGCGATAATTAATATCAAAGGCAAATTGGGTAATTAATTTTGGAACACTCTGTACATAACCTCTCGAATAAGTCTACCTTCCCACGTAAGACAACGCTTAAAGCCAAAATATAGGCCAACAAGACGGTTTATTCAAAATTTTCAGAATACATATAAGCATCGTAGTTACTACAAAATTAAAGGACACTTGTTTCGTGAAATATTTGAAGGATGGCTTTCGGGTTCCAAATAATGCGGAGCCGCTTTATTATTTGATATGATTTTATTTTAGTCTATTTTGATTAATGCAATGCAGTTATGTGGTTTACACCAAACAGGTAGTTCATTTGAAACTAAATATATATTTTCGATTTAATTGAACATTCTACGATCTACTATATATGCATATTTTCATAGTCGATTTAGGGCGCTCAAGTACCGTACGGCCATGTTCGATTATTTGGCCCTGATCTATACATTTTTGACCATTCGGTTATCCCATTCATTAATGATTTGTCAGTTTACTTTTTGAATTTGTTAATTTTAATTTTGAAATTGTATATTCCAAATACCTGCACAAACCGTTTAACTATTACCAACAGTGTAGCCAACTGCTTTCGAAGAGGAAATCATTGACAAAATAACTATGAAGCATGATCGACTGCAGTGAACGAATTGCTAATGTACTCTTGTGTTGTCTACTGAAGCATATGCGAACTTGGCCAGAACTTCAAGGACAAGAAAGAATTATCAGAATTATCTAATTATAGAATGCATTGACTGTATTAAAGGGCACAACAGTAGAACCGAAAAACTAAAATTGTGATTCCCGGCATTTGGTTTTCACTTAGAATTCATGAGAAATGTTTTATCTTAAATTCAGTACAACAATGATTTCTTACAAATCTCGAGAATACTGAGAACCTGGTATACCCGAATGAACCGTTCAAAATTATGTAAATTGCGGTTATATGACTTTTTCTCCCTATTTAGCTACGCTCCCTACATGAGAACCAAAGTTCACACAGCTTCAGAGAGCCAGACACAGACCCCTCTTTCGAACACACAAACTGGACAATTTTCATAAAATAAAAACAAAATTATAAGCTAAGGCTAATTCAATTAATAACATCGTAAATATTACAACTCAAGTTCAACGATTTGTGTCAGGATCTCCAAATGTATGTAAAATTTAAACCAACCTAATTGGAAAATCAAAACTTGAAAAAACTTGAATCTGTGCCCAGCATGAATTTTCACAATTTGCTTGCATCCTCCATATTGTGCCACCAAACATTATTGCCGTATTTTCTTGGGATAGACTGTTCGGGGAGAATATAATTGAGGCACACAAATATCAAACATACTCGATAATTTCAATTTGTAAATACTTTGATAATTTTGAAATAATCGCAATCTTTTTTTTAAGCCCGCAAACTAATTACAAACACAATTTTTTTCTAAATTTTATGATAATTAATTGAATTATCACTCAGTGAACGAAAACGATTATTTGTATGATTAAACAAATTATTAATTTAAATTAAATTTGTGTTTTAATTAGTTTGTTTCAAATATGAGATTTGCTGCCATTCGTTATGACTTGACCGAAAATAATATTTCTATTTAAACATAAAATTCATTTTCACTGCAATGTTTGTCGATACATAGTCCAATATAACGCCACATAATGGAAGGTGTCTACAACTATCTGTTCCGCAAACGGTGCAATCTTTATTTTCTTATCTTCAACACAGTCTCGTTGCAGTAAGATCACTATCGCCATATAAAATAAGCACTAATTTGGGTTGCTAAGGCTAAATTCATTTTCAACATGCTTATGCCAGTAGCTTTGGTTGTGGTTCCATTTGCGAGAGTTTCTGGGTTGTAAAACCAAAATTACTAATTGATTACTACTCTTTATTTTTTAACAACCAAACACTCTTAAAACTCATATCTGGTTTTTATGTGACCAAATTTCCTAATGAATCAATTTATCGGATGATATGTTGGTTGGTGGTCTGTTTATAATAAACCCAGCCGTGTTATATATAATAAATAGTTTCAGCCCATTTTTGGCAACTTTTTATCAAATAATAAACAACCACCTCTACAATAGTTTTTGGTTTTGACCTTCTGCTATGCCATTTTGTTCAGGTGTATATGTTACGGTTATCATCAACCTTGATGGCTAACGACTTTTTTTTGTCCGATCGATGACTAACGCTGCAGTTTACAAATGCTTTAGTTATTTAATAACATATGACCTTATCATTGGAATGTTATGGCCGAACCCAATTTTCACGTGTATAATAATAATTGAAAATTTAATAACATACTTGACGGATCCAGCACCGCCGACACTAGTTTGATAACCCCGGTGTACATCTTAACAACTGCCTCTACCCCTATCTGAATTCTATTCATCTGGAACAGATGCCTTCAGTGTCGTACCGTTCCAATCTATAACCGCCAGTAATTTAATATACTTGTATGTTACACACATCCTCGTTAACAAGTTCGACAAGGATCAAATCACCTCTTGGAAACCAAATTTTCAACCCTGTTTGTCAAGTAGTCAATACTTTGTGATTACCGTTACTTGTCATTTGCTACATTCTTGTTTTCGGCTTCACTAAATTATCTTGCTGAAAGCATTTCGTTAGTGATTCACCATCTTGCGTTGGATTATTATCTTAGTTTTGTTTGATTTATAACCCTCTGTGGTTTTTTGTAGTCCTAGTGCCCGGTGCTCTCGCTAGTTTCTATTCCAGTTATACGATGTTGAGCTTAATCTCGCATAAACTTCTAATAAATGGAGTGCTCAATTGAGACTATTGGAATAAAACTCAATCGATATAATTCAGAATAATCACAATTTTTAGATAAAATTTTGTAAAACAGTTAATTAAATTAGCGCAAATTTTAATCGTTTTTCATCGCGCCAGATCCCTAAAATCCGAGACACATACGATTCAACCGTTCTGATTTTAAGGTTTTTGTTTTTTAAATAAAGATATTTGAGTTTGGTAGTACCCGATAAACCTTTAATCTCCTTACATTTAGTTTCGAAAATGTAAACGACTAAATATCTGTCAGGCTGATAACAACTAACCTGAATTTCGGGAGAGAAAATTCTATAACACAGTTTTATTGAGTGCACTGTATGGTTAGGTAGATACTCCAGACACAACAATTTAACTTCAAATGTGAGCAAGCCTGTTACTTATACGCAAATATTTGACTGGACTGTAAATTTAATAACTGGCTGCTTGCCATAAAGCATTAGGTGACATCATGATTTCAGGAATTGTTCGAGATTCGCTCGATGCAAGCAAGAATAAACAAGTGTCGTCGCCTGTTCTCAATCAACCTATAAGCTGATTTTGCTCGACGAAATAAAATTATAACGATAACCACTTCTTCCCTAAATTTTAATGAATAAAGATCCTTAATTAGAAGGAAGGAAGGAATTAATTCATAAAATATAAATCATAAAGTGTTACGTATATGAGTTTACTCTTCTTTTGCAACACATCTCTCTTGAAGTTTTCGAACGGAGGTTTACCATCGATATATCGGCACTTTAACAAACGAAGTAACGTTGACCTATAAAAAGCCTAGAATAAAGGCCCTAATTATTATATTCCTAAAATGCAGAAAAAAAATTTCAGCCATAAAATGGTTCTACTCATCTATTGACACCGATTTAACATTTAATTTTACAATTATATTAGATTTGTTTGCTCCTAATCCCACCCTATCTGGGATTGCAGTCACTAATGGCTAATGTATCGTTTTATAAAGTTAAATCTAATCAAATATTAAAATTTCAATAAATTTATTATAATTTTATCGAGAATTACCATCATACGAGTATCAGTTTCATAAATTTGGGGAGAGTAAATTAATCAAGTTAATGTTATTTAGTGGAAGTTACACATTTCTAGTATACGTGAAGTAATTTCTATAATTGCAAATGGGATTGACCGATAAGCGAACCTTGTACCGGATAATTTTTGACTAATAAATAGATTTTCGAAATTTTGAGTAAGCATATTTTTTACTAACAGTTTTGATTGCGTATGTGATGCGATCGAATTGTGTTAACTCATCATGACGCACAGATTTATCTAAATATTTTTTTTACATCTCAAAGGTTGACGTTGCGACGCTTGATGTGAACCTTACTCAGGTTAATTATTTTTTTTTTCTAATTATAAACTATTCACTTGAAGTATTACTAAGCAAATATGTAAAATAAATAAAGAACAGAGTAAACCTGCGCTTTACTGCCTAAAAATATAATTTTATAAATAAAAAATATTCTTTCGGCCATTCTTTCAAAATTTAGACGTGTTTATTTAATTTAACTATCAATTCTAATAAACGTAATGGTACGTAACTAATAAATCAGATGTAGGATCAGTTGTAATATTGCGTGTAACTACACGCCTTTTTGTGACCTTAGTCGAGCGTCTTGTTATCTTAATATGGGCGTCGGGAGACATATGTTAACTACACGTGACATAGTAAAATTATTTCAAAGCAAATTATAATTATTGTAAAGCTGTAAATACTTATATTCGTATAACTTTGTGTGAAACACAGTCCTTCAACATGTTAAAATAATGAAAGTGATAATTTTTGTAACAAAATAATTATTATTAAGGTCGTTTCGTATTAGATTGTGCAAAGAAACTGCATAAAGAATTTTCTACTCTAGCCAGTTAATAGTTTCAATAATAATGTGTGGCACGAACAAGTTTTTTTTTTTGTACATAGCAATTTATCTAATCCCATGATATTTTCAAGCCGCAATTTTTTGATTATTGTTATAACCTTATATTTTCCAATCACAAAGTACACACAAACAAACAACTCAATTTTCTTTTCATCGATATCGAGCAATCGTTTTAGTTGTGGTTTGTGTTTAAATATATAAACTCTTTTTAATTTTTATTGGTGAATCTAATTTTGAGCCGGAGAAAACGGGTACAACTTACTGAGTGAAATTACAATTAATTTTCTTTATCTAGGCATTCCCAATCGATTAAAAATTAATTATCGATAACAATTTCTAATTTTGGTTTTGTGTTGATAATGGTAATAAATATTGTCTGTTTGTGTTGATAAACTGGCCGAAACTTGTACAACACTATTACTCAAGACCTCTTTTAAACCCCCTATTCATATATTCGCAATTTGGTAATTGCACTATAGATCTGTAACATTTGGGTTTCAAATTAATTTTCGGCATCTTAAATCCGTAAATTACTGGGTAAGATTTATAATCGATTTTTATCACTATTCACATTGTTTGCAATCGTCAATACAAATACTGTACACGCTAATCCATCCATGAAGCCATAATGTCACACGTTGTTTTGTCGTACTTTAGATTCGATACACGGTTATTAAATGTCACAAGAACATCATCTCATTGTATATGCTTTTAGATATAGAGACACTAATTACAACTATAATTACAGTAAATATAATTTACAGATAATTTTTTTTATTCTATTCCACATTTGAGAAGATCTTTCACACTATACACTAGTCACATAGAATACAGAGTAGAGTAGAGTACGATCACATTTTTTTGTGCGAATTTAAAATTTATAATTTTTTTTTCTGTTTCGTTTCAGGATGTACCATTATTACATGGTAAAGTGAAGCAATATCCAAATGGTACCAGTAGTTCACAGCACAACAATGTGCTGATAAAAATTGATATGCCACAGCCATTCTACGAGGAACGCTACCCAACCGAAAAGTGGAAAACTTTTATGTCATTTTTATTGCTAGTATTTAGTTTTATTTTAACAACAGTATCCCTATCGATAACACATGATCGTCTACCGGATCGCACTACATACGGCCCATTGCCGGATATTGTACTTGATAATGTGGCGGCACAAGATTGGGCGCTGGACATTAGTGAAATTATGATTATGATTGTTATGTATTCGTCAATTCTAATTATTATTTTTCATAAATATCGTTTTATTGTGCTGAGACGATTGTGCCTACTGGTTGCAATACTGTATTTATTGCGATCGATAACAATGTTTGTGACGGTGCTGCCGCCGCCGAGTAAAACATATTTTTGCAGTCCACAATCGAATGAGACGTCAGTTTATTTGGTTGCGAAGCGTTCGATTAAATTAATTACTGGAATGGGATTATCTATTAATGGGCAGCATGTTTACTGTGGAGATTATATTTATAGTGGGCACACGGTCATGCTTGTGCTGGGGTATTTAGTGATATCGGAATGTAAGTACAATTTATTTAGTTTTATTTTGATTCTATATTAATCGCTTAAATAACTTACATAAACTAAAATTTATTTTCTAAACATTGATTTTGTGTCCAAAGTGTGTATTCAAATAATTTACAATTGAGTAATATTATCGAAAGATCAATTTACTTAGTCCACGATAAAAATCACTTAAATCAAGATCTCATCTTCTATTATCCAAGCAAGAGCCACCAAGAGCTGTAGTACGTTTGTTTTCCAACGTAGGTACATGTAAAGAACTAGCTGATTTCAAACCTAATTTCATAAATATAGTTCCTGTATTAAACTATAACAAATCGTGAGCTAAACTGTTTGATTACCTGATTAATTGAACATAAAGTTTAATTATCTCGTATATAAGGCCTCATTTTTCGTTCACTGAGATCTTCATCTTTATGTCCCAAAACCGTTCTGTTTTCTGATGAATTCCAAAATTTCCGGTAACTTAATAATCGTCGTTAATTTTGATCCTCATATAGGAAACGTGAATAGGTTTCTTTGATTAATTTTCAGTTTATGTTTCATATTACAAATACATACCAAGTGTCCAGCCAAAACATTTCCAATTGCTTAAAAAATTATCCTTATTTGATCAGGCGGAGCTAATTCATTTTAATTGTTTCTATCTAAAAAGTTAATTTGTGTTGTTATAAAACAAGTTTAAAGACGAAAAACAAAAATTATAATGAGTTTGCTAGTTTTAATCTTAACCACATAGAACCCATTCAAAATCTGAATTACGAACATTATTATGAACGTCAGATGCACACTCAGACTTCGCTCAGCAAGGGCGAAAAAGTTGTAAGAAAGTTAAAGTTTGTTAAAATTAAACCATAACTTAGATAAACTTGTACTTGTGGTTTCCGTAACTAGCTCGATCGTAAATTATTTAGTTTTAGAATCATCGAAACTTGAGTTAGCCAAACAGTTAACTATACTGCTTTGAATTTGCTGAGGCTAGTTCATACAGGTTTTTTGTATGAATCTGATTTAAATCAAATATGTATGTGGGCATAGTAGTCCCGTTTTCAAATCATATTAAAATATATTAGGAAACAACTCCTCAAGTTTTACCCGAATTCTTTTCCGATATTGTTATAATTGAGATCATCGTCGCTAATCTGTTCTGGGATCAGATTACATTTGAAAAGGTCTAAATCCCGACGGAAATCGGACCCATACGACCATAATGAGTATGACAAGAAACAATCTTCCTGCAGAATTTTTCAAAGATATGTCGAAATTTTGAATATCTGCGAAATAAAAGTCTCCGGTTTTTCTTGTCATTGTTTTTTCGAACGGGAATCGATTAAATTTAATTTTAAACTAGGTCGTCATTTTGAATGCTCTACAAAGGTAGAGGCAGGTGGTAGTGCATCTATCAAACTTGAAAATGACGACCTTTACTCATGATACCCCTGAAGTAAGAGATCCGATATTTAAGATTTCTTGAAAATCTTATAAACTATCTTTATGAAGTGAAGACGGGATCTTTATGAAGTTGGGCCACAATTCTAGCCCAAAAAATGGCGGATTTAAAAGCTGGCAACACTAATGCAAGTGTCGTGAACAAATGAAACTATCGTGTTAGAAATATTAATATACAAACTAGGAAATCTTACAATTTAAAAAAAATTAAAAATTTTAATAAAATTTGTTGTGGTTCTTTATGTATTTGAAGGTGGACCAAAAATTCTAGCCCCAAAAATATTAAGGTATTATAAAAATATACGAACATTTACTGCAAGTGTATGCCAAATATTTTGTGTTTTTGATATGTTAAATCAAAACGTATTCTGTTACCACAGCAAGACCGCCATATTTTAATGTCAGCCCAAAAATAAATCTGTCGTGAAACTAGCAAACCCGCATGATAGATAAAACACTACTCTCATATCAAAATTGAAAAATTAATGAAATAAATAATACATTTCCATATCGGCTTATTTTGAGTATGGCTTCTGACTATAAATGGCATTTATGTTAAATTATACATCAGAGCAATATACGACGTATACTTTTCTTGGGGAATCGGAGACTTAAGAGCTTCACGTAGTCATTTTTCCGATGATGGTACCATTCAACGAACTATATAATTGATTTTAATTCTGTATTTGATTAATTGTAGTATGGCTCCTCACTGTGAATGACATTTATGCTAAAGTACACTCTGATGTATATTTTAATATAGATGTCATTCAAAGTGAGGGAAATATTCAAATTAATCAGATAGATAATTAAATTCAATTACACATTTCGTTGAATGGTGCTATTATCAGGAGAAAGACTACTTCGAGCCTCCGAGTCCCCAACAAATGTGTATGTCGTATAATTCTCTGATGTATCCTTTAATTGAAAAGTTTCATATTCAGGGGCTATACTCAAACTAATCCGATACAAAATTAAAATCAATTACATATTTCCTTGAATGGTACTATCATCGGAATAATGACTACGGGAAGCCCTTAAGCACAGGAAAGAAAAATATAAACAGAAGTGAAGCTGCATACAAAAAATGTTCTCAACATTTGTACAAGAAAATGTACTCAAGTTTGGATATTTTAGTATTGCCATAGATTTTTTTTTGGATTAAAATTTGGGCCAACTTCATATACGTCATTTGGGATGTAATTGAATTTTCCCAAAATGGTTCTCTAATGCTCAAAAAATTCCCCGTTTTTCTATAATCAAAGATTCAATTATCGATAAATGATACAACTTAAAATAGAAATTTTATACCACACGCTATATCAAGTCTCAAAAATTTGTCTCGACTATTGATGAGACGTTGCAGCTGTGTAGTCAAACGATGCTGCCATTGCCGAGTATTTTCAAATTATCTTGGAACAAAACATGAGACAAAATTATCAAATTGCAATCCTTTGTGGATTAACTTGTTTGTTTCCCTTAACATTATGTATCAAAATTGACACGTCCTTGTGGCCTTAGAGATCTAATTGAGAGTGCGAATGGAACTCAATGAATTTTGAATTGTGAAGCAAGTTATTTGTGCTAAGATGCCATGCAACTGTTCTACAGTTTTAAAACCCCGCTCTCAAATGTATAAGTGGACGTAACAAAAATAAGCGCAAATGTTAAAAATTTGACAAACGCTAATACATTCAAAACACTAATCTATTAAAATCTATGAATATATTTCAAAGTTTATGAAGCTAAAATTTTCAACAAAAGTTTAAATCTATTTCAAATCCAAAAACTAACAGCTTATCAAAATTCGAATTAAAATAATTTTAACACATTTAACGATTTTTTTCTATTTCTAAATTCTTTATTTTTAGATACACCAAAACGCCTTTTTGTTTTACACTGGTTGGCATGGATTAATGCAATTATCGGTGTTGTAATGCTAATGTTAGCCCATGGACATTATACGATCGATGTAATTACGGCCTATTATGTAACAACTCGTTTATTTTGGACCTTCCATGGCATAATCAATTCAAATTCATATTTAACGCAGCACCGTACCTACAATAAGTATTTAACAAAAGATTTTTGGTTTCCGCTACTTCAATATTTTGAGCGCAATGTACGCGGCCCATTACCAAAACAATTTGAATGGCCACTGCCATGGCCCAAATGTTCCACATCGATCATAACGTTAACGTCGTCCGCATCACCATCATTGCAATCATATAATACAATACGTGATATTTAGCATTAGTCCATAGAATCTAAGTAAGAAAATCCTCCCCCATTAGTATATAAGATAGTATATATATATGTGTAGCGCCATCTTTAATACGCGAGATATATTTATATATACAAAAATAAATAGGTAACAAATAAAATATAATATATTTTCCTAAGACCAAAAAGACTGGATATTTTTTTAACATTTAAATAAAGCAAATCAAAAAAATTATTAATTCTTATTTTATATATGTTATATATAATAAAATAATTAGATATACTCGTATATACATTTTTTTCTAATAGATAGAATAAATAAATATATATCAAGTTAACTAATGTTATATATATATTAAACGCGCACACAGATCAAAATGTTGTCTTATTTTTCATATAAAAAATAATTTTACTTTAAATAATTTTAATAATCAAATAAAATAAATGTTTCAAAATAGTGATACAATAAAATATTTAAAAATTGCTGATTCGCCGTCGACCAAATATATTTTAACATGAAAAATATAATTTTTTGTAATTCGGAAAGTTTACGGAATAAATTTTATTATATAGACTTTTTTTGTTTGTTTTCTTAATTATTTTTGTATATTAGAATTTTTTTATTATAAAAATGATAGATACTTCTTTTTTTAATTTCTAAGTTATTAAGTTTATAGTAAAAAACGAATATTAAAAATAAATCATTTTTATTTAGAAAAAATATTTGAAAAATTTATGGTATTTAATTTCATTTTAGGTTTTAGCATTTACTAGAACCAAAAATATACTTCTGGACTTGTAATCTATTAAAAATATTTTTTTCTACGGCAGGTGAACGAGTGTTTACGTTCTGATGCGTTCTTGAAGTAATTAATTTGGTTACTGGAAACCTTTGGGATTAAAAACAAATCATCAAATGAAACTACTTGAAGAATAAGTGTGACAGCTAGAATATCTATAATTTGTTGGGTGTACAAGGTTTAACAATTATGATGGTTGTACAAGAACAAGTTGTTTAACTGAGGTATTTACAACATTAGCGTTCATACTTAACTAATAAAATTTAACGTTGCAAAATTGAAAGTCTGTGAAATTCTTGTGTGAGCTGGAGTTGGTAATATTAAATTAAAATGGAGTATTGCCACTTGATGGAAACTAATAGCGGTTGCTCTGTGAGGTAATAGCGCTTGCTCTACCGACTTCTGATGTGCCTAATAATGTTTATCTTAGTGTAAGTAGAAATGAATATTCTTTTGCTAGGCTTGGAAAGGAAATTCAAATAACAAATACACAATATAATAATACTTGCCTTATGCAACAACTTTGACTAGAAAATTGGGATGTTATTTCGTTACATTTTAATGCGTTTAGTTTTAAACACTTTACTTAAAGTTCAATTCTGGAAGTAATTTATTTTATAGAGAAATCTATTCTGTGAGTTACATCTGTGATTTCAGATTTAAACACCACATTCAGTTTAAAAAAAGGAAATATTTGTTTAACATTTAAAAATTTTAAAAATAGTATTTCAAGATTTTTTTAAGTTGTCCTTTGATAAATTAAAGCCAAATAGGTCATCGATGATGTTGATTGATTTTGACAACCTATATTGGGGTTGTTTTCTCCTTAGTTTGTGGAATATTGTTCTAGTGCTAAAAACTCGAAATGTCCTACAATGTAAGTCGTCTACTTTCAAGGGTGCATATTTTGTAATCCGTGCATCTTGCTGAGTACGGAGATAACCGAGCTGCATTTTCATGGAATGGTAATTTGGTCATAATCACAGTCACTTTTCTTTATCAAAAAAGTCAGAAACTTCTTTTATGTGAATTTTTTTTATGTGCACAGCATAGTATGTTTAAATTTACCAGTACATCGTTAGACAAATCTAATGACATTCACGAATGCCACGGCGATTAATTTATGGCGTTCTTGCCAAATGTAACTTCGCTGTTGACCTCTTATCTATGTTTTCTTGAAGTTTCTCCTTATTCGATTAATTGTACGAAATATTTTCACGTCATCGTAAATATGAGCACGTCTAAGTTTTTGACTGTTTCCGGTATTCGATGCGTGATCCTTGGGGAACACCAGTCGTAACTTTAAAAACGTTTGATTTCTCGTTTCCCATTATTACAAATGCTAGCCGATTTGTTAGATATGACCGGTATCAATTTATATAATCGAGTGAAAAACCGAATGCGAGTGAACTCTGGAATAAATGCTGAAATCAGTATACGCTTATCAAATTGATGGTGTTTTTATAGCTTGTTAATTATGTTACTGGTGAATTCAACCAGATTAGTCGATGTGCATCGGCCAGCCATAAATCCATGCTGATTTACCCATAATGACGTGCTATTGGTTATTTGAAGTTTTTGCAATTTAAAAATTGGTGTAATTTTTTTAAATCTTCCATTTTTCGGGATACGCGCGAATGCTTAAGCAATGATTGACTTATTTTACAATGGAGTTATTGAAATGTTAGAGTACTCCTCAGCATAGATGAGGATATATTGTCAGGACTAGAATCGTCTCAACAACCCCCTTTAAAGCCGACAAAACGTTATCCTCAAAAGTAACGGCGGATCAGTTATTGATACGTTGTTATTGCTGTGCGGTTCGTACAATCCACTAGTAACGATAGGTCTATTGGCTGGTGAAAAAGTGATTGGTTTGGTGTTTGAGGAGCTGGCATTGTTGTAGCTCATATTAGCAAGGTATCTTTCAATTTCACGTTCATTCCTAAAGTATTTCCAAAACTGTTTTAAATACCTGAATTTTGATTTAAAATCAATTTCAAATTTGTTATTATGTTGTAGAAACGTAGTTTTGCCCGCTTCTCATCCACTTTTTAACATTTTGGTATTCGCTTTCGACTTACGATTTTTTAAGTTAATTAGTCTCATCGAACCATACTCGGTGAGCTCTTTGGTCATCACATAGATACATGAATTTCTAAGCCTTGCAGTATGATCTGATTAAATTTGTCAACATTTTCGATCCTATCGTTAGAATTAAGAGTTATTTCCCAATTGATTGAGTCTAGGTAACTTTTTAGCTCCCCACGGTTTGTTTTTTTGAAGTTGTATTCGATTGATTGTAGGTGTCCCGATTTTAAAAGTGTCAATTTCCATGCTCAAGATGCAAAAATCTATCACGATTATTAGCAATGGCGTTTATTTGGTTATTAAATACTGTTAAGAAATTTTCTTTACAAATATTGAAATAAGATGGCTGATACGTATCTGTTGAAGAAAACAGTCCCAGCATTGAATAATTTAAAACGTTTTTAAAACGAGTTTATTAAACTTTAATTATAACAACATTCTAAAACACGATGAATTACGGCAAACACAATTTTATAAAACTTAACTTTTACGTTTTATTAGATCTTACTTCAGTGGCGATGATGTCAGGACTCTTTTTCCCTCTTCTTTTTCACTACAATAATACTTACTTCACAGCGGCGCTCAAATAAAAAACTACTTTACAGCGGTACTCAAATAATACTTAATCCGAACAAATGGATTTCACATTGTTGTAAGGCCATTAGCGTAAGGATCTCGAAAACATCGTTGAAGTTTCTTATTTTCACCAGTTGAAACTGGGAATTCCTTCGGTGCTTTATGCTTTAACAATTCGAGTCTATTGCTGCTTCTGGTTTCTATTTATACGAGTAGTCACTTCTTCACGTAGCTTTGGTAAATCAACCATTTTCATGCGTTGTTTGATGCATATCAAATGCAAGTTTTTCCCCAAGAATAGAGCATTGAGTATGCGAATATTATGTTCACACAGTACTTGTTGAAAGTATTCGACGTGAATGCAGATCCTCTGTCACATATAACACGATTTGGTGTCCCAAAATGACGACTTCATTCATTGTTTTAATAACATATTGCATTGAAGTATCTTTTACATCTTTTATATTACACTTTTTTCCCCTTTAAATGGACCTAAAAGATGATAATCAGCTCATTTCCTTCCACCTTTCTCTTTGTGGTAGACATGCTCCATACGCATTCGTGGAAGTCAGTAGTATTTCTGAATAACACTTATAGTATTATCAATACTGAAATGCACTCTCCAAATTTCGTTCGGTGCAACAAATAATAAATTATTATTTATTTTTCGATATATCTTCCTGTTCAACACCTTGTAATCTTGTTGTAATTGCTCACTTATTATTTGAGTAATATCGCTATCATTTTTCTGTAAAGCGACAGACCAATCCTCTTCTATAAAATTTACATACAGCACGTCGACAGATGCCGGTAAAAAATCTGACGGCGGTAGAATTGGGCTTCTCATGACATCCACATGATGCATTTGGTTACCACTTCTATGGATGATATTAAAATCATAATCTTGACGTAACCAGCATCTACCGATACGTGAGTTGATATCCTTTTTAGTAAATGTGGTTTGACGGCTAAAATACACCACGGGATGTAATCAGTTATCTTCCTCCAATTGAAATAACATTCCAGCCACACCAGTCATACTGGCTTCGGTATGAATTTGACGTGTCCTTGAATCGTACAATGTCAGAACATTACATTCACAAAGTTTTGACTTCATAGTGTCAAATGCCTGTATTTGCTCATCTAACCATTGATATTTGATATCTGCTTTCGTAAGACGTGTTAGTAGCTCTACCATTGTTGAAAAATACGGCACAAACTTCCTAAAATAGCTGGCCAGTCCTATAAAACTTCGGACTTCAATGGATATTTTGATCGGTGTGGGAAAATTCTTCACAGCAGAGAACTTGTTTTCTCCTGCTTTTATTCCATGCTGAGAAATATCGTGAACGAGGAATGTTACATTTCTCGAGGAATGTTAATTTAACAAAAACGACAATCAAGTTATTAATTTCTTATGCAATGAAATTCATCAAACGATGGCACTGCGGGTCCATTAGCCAACCCGAATGGCATTCGGTTAAACTCATTCTGGCCGTCCGGTGTCACAACCGCAGTAAGATGCTCTAACCGTTCGTTTAATTTAATTTGGTAATAATGATTTGGTAAATCGTCGATTAGAGGCAATGGAAAACGATAGCTGATAGTTTTATCATTGAAACACCGACAATCGACGCATATTCTATCCACACCGGGTTTCTTCTTCACAATCACGATTGGGCTTGAATATGAGCACGCATAATTTCTAATTATTCCTAACGCTAGAGGCGGTAACACACTGGCGTTGAATCATTCAGAACAATTTTTATTTCCGCGAGATCTGTCATTCCTAATTCTGACATATTTACGGTAAAACAGCCTCGATATTCATATAAAATGCCTCGCTCTCTACAATATTTACATTTAATTTATTTTTAGTTTATACCTCGGCTATATTTTAAAAGAATTGATTAGAGCTAAGTATATTTACAAAATTTATAGGAATACTGCTGTCCTGATCGTCTTCCAATTCATTTTAAATTGCAGCGGTGTCGTTTTATAACTTAAGCTTATTATTTTGGATAATGGCATCTAATCGAATCTCTTTCGATTTATTATTAGTTAAATTAACAGTGCTTTCCTCATTTTACGAATTCAATGCATCGTTATTAAACCATTTTGATTACAAATTTTTAATAAGATTTTTCAATAACCATATCTGGTTTATGTAAAGCACTACGACAAGACATCAAAAGCTCCACATCAATACTGATATTATCAATAAGAATTTGTGAAAAACTTTTACCCAAACCTCGCCAAAATCTTTCACAATTTGTTTATGTGGAACAATGCCCAGTTTAAACTAGCTGTACTTTCGCGAACAGTGACTCAGTCGCTACTTAAATCTATAACACCTTTGATTGGTATTCCATTTACCACAATCATTTTACAATATTCGTCTACTAATTCTACTCGCTTGTCATTTTTTTTACAATGAACTTCAAGGTAAATGCCCAATTTGTGACATTTAAAACATTTAGATTTCTCTAGACTATTGCGGGTAATATTTCTTGATACTCTCATAAACCTTAACCTTGAACATATTGACTATACTACAGTCACCATTTTTTTTCTATTGTCACGACTTGGTAATTTTATTTTATTATAAAGGACGTAGATCTTTAATTACGATCCACTTCTTCTTCTCGCCGTTAACTTTTCCCCAGTAATTTTTTCTTCCTGCACTGACATGTTTTTGGCTTCTGTATATTTGCCATATAACTCACCTACGCCTCCTCTTTCAGAAAACTGGGGCTCTAACATTAACGGCAAAGGCACAATGAAATAAATGAGTAAAAAAGAAAATATTTAATTTAGGTATCTACTGAATTGATT
The DNA here is from genome assembly GCA_963691935.1 of Nephrotoma guestfalica. Lineage (NCBI taxonomy): Eukaryota > Metazoa > Arthropoda > Insecta > Diptera > Tipulidae > Nephrotoma > Nephrotoma guestfalica. The sequence continues at coordinate 62,004,119 of OY829913.1, read as the reverse complement.
TTATTTATTTATTTTTTACTGCTTAATCAAAAGGTGCTCTAACAATATAGGATCTTATTTAAAAAAGATTGTCTTTTTTCAATATCTTCCAAACTAATGAGTTTCAAGATCATTCAATATCACCACTAAACGTCCCTCTCTTGCACCTTGTGGGAGAAAAAAACCTGACATTTATTAAAAAAACTCACCCTGTATAGGCGTGGAAGATAAAATACAGTTTTTCCTCATTGGCAAAATTATCATCCGCTAAAGCTATTCTAAATGGCATTATTACAGAACCCAGTATTTGTTCCATATATTTTCAAAAACTCGGCTACATTTGATTATGTTTAGAAGCTAACATTAATGACAAACCTACTACAGGTTTGCAAGAAGCATTCATAAATTCAATAACTTCCAAGTACCAGATTCTCTTTCATGGACCTAAATTTTAATAGTTCAAGCTCGAAATAGAAATTATGCTCAACCTTCTCTGTTACACGCTGCTGTCAATCATTCGATAATATTCACCTCCAACTCTGGAATTTATTCTCATAGAGAATTCGGTGCAATTTTCGTCACTCACCGAAAACTCCGCGATATCCATTAGAACTTCTAATTTGCAAAGATTTGAGAAGTAAGAAACTATAGGTATTTGCTAAATTTGGAGAAAATATTCAAAATTATTTTGAATATATGGCAAACTGTTTGCTTAAGTGTAATGAAATACTCGGTCGAACCTGTAACTTCAGGCAACATGCGAAAGACATTTTTTGAAACGATAATATCACTATGGAGGGGATGCTATAAAAATTATATACCGCTACAGGGTGACCCATCTGCTGGTCCCTTTTTCAATCGATGAATTTTAGTACTTAATGTTATCTGTTCTACCAAATTCTTGTTATCTGCTCTAAAAACACATTTTGATTGTTCAAATCTACAACAACATTTTGTAAATTACGTGAGAGTTTTGGTCGACATGGACGTCCTATCGAGCGTGCACAATTGGCAAAATTATTGATCGTTTTGAAGAAACTGGTTCTGTGGAAGGTCGTAGACCGTATCAACATGTTCATCCAGTTCATACTCTTGATGCAGTGGCAGCTTTTAAGGAAAGTGTTCGTAATGAACCAAGCACATCAACCAGACATCGTTCACAAGAACTAAACATTTCACGAACCACATTATGACGCATTTTGCATGTTGATCTTCATTTGCACCCATACAAAATTCAACTAACTCAACAATTGAAGACATCAGACCATTTAAATTGTCATCGTTTCGTTAACGAAATGAAGATTTTTCATCAAAAATCATCTTTAGCGATGAAACGCATTTTCATCTTAATGGGCACGTGAACAAGCAAAATTGTCGAATTTAGGGAGCGAAGAATCCTCTTATTCACGAAGTAGAAGTTCATCCTCCAAGAGTCACTGTTTGGTATGGTTTTTGGGATAGTGTCATCATTGGGCCGTTTTACTTTGGAAACAAACAGTAAATAAGGAACGTTATCTCAATATGTTAACTGGCATTTTGTGGCCCAAATTGAATGAATTGCGTGTCAACGACCTTTGGTTTCAACAAGACGAAGCGATATGCCTCGCAAGTCATGCAACAATTCATTTATTATCAACAAAATTTGCTAACCGTATAATTTTAAGAAATTGTGAAGTTCTTTGGCCATCCAGAAGCCCGGATTTAACACCACTTGATTATTTGTTGCGGAGTTATTTGAAAGGTAAGATGTATGCTAATCATCCACAAACAATTGATGTCAGTGATCTGCTTTATTGGAAAATGTCATCGAAAATTTTGATGTTCGGATGCAGGCCTGTAGACGAAGCCGTAGTGGGCATATGTACGATACTGTTTTTCATACATAAATGGTGTAGAATCACCTTTCCTTATCAATAAAAAAGTTTGACTTTTCATCCCAAAATGTGTTTTATTTACAAGTGAAAAAAGGACTAACAGATGACCCACTCTGCTTAGGATGTACACAGTCCTTTAATATCACTAAAGTTGGTGTGAAAACTCACAGTCCTTTAATATCACTGAAGTTGGAAGTACTTAGACGGACTTGGAAATGTATTTGCGCTCAGTAGTTTTTGATGTTCCCGCCTGTATGGTGGTCTTCCTCTGTCTGGCTCTCTACATTATACGCCGACTACTTGTTGATGGAATATGCTAACTTTCTTATCATTTGATGTATGGGGATCTTTCAACATGACCTAGCCAGCTAACTCGATTGGATTTAATAAATCCGATACCACAGTCTCCGAGGAGACGTTTAACTTTGTGATTCGTTCGAAGCCAAAATATTGAATGTTCACTACAAATGTTTAATCTTGTGAAGCGGCGTGTGAATGCTTTAGAAAATTATATAACTTCGTATACATTCTTTGGGAACAAATCCAGGTATGAAATCAGCGTAGAACAAGAAATAAGTGCAGTTCCTTGGGTTGGCACAAATTTGGGTGACCGCATGGGAACAGATTTAAAGTAATTGTAAAATGGATGGAAAACGATATCTCCCCCGACATGCAAGTATGTCTCAGCCAGCAGTAGTGGGCACCTTCCAGCAACCCTGGAACCTGGCTAGGATTCAATGAACCAATCAAACATTAATCCGAATTTAAAACTGATTTTATAACCTCAATAATGAAGCGGTTAAATCCCTTAATGGGATGTAGCGCCAGCAAAATAAAATTAAAAAAATCCCGAATGGTGGAAGCAGTTTTTCTTCCTAATTTAGGTGATTTTCATTGGTTTACTCAAAACCATAACTTGAGTCTACTTCAATTAGAAACCTCACCACGTTATTCAAGGTATTAAATAGGCGGCCGGCTCGCCAACTTATATTTAGTTTTTGGACTAGGGAAAATTGAGTGAAACGAATACACTAAGAAAACTAAAATCTGGAATTTGCACTTTGGCTTGATAGTTAGATGATTTATTAATCATATGGTTTTTGGTACGCGCTTGTTGTTTAGAATAATTCGTTCCGGGAATTTATTCCGTTTCTCAAAAAACATATATTGAAGTAAAATTCCACTACCAAGTTAATTTTCCAAGTACACGCGTCACATCAACGTGAGACAATTGACAATGGGCAAATTGTTAAGCCCAAATAAAATTATTTATCATTAGAGATAAAAAACGCAAATAAGCGTATTGCACGGATTGCGATCTTATCTCGTTCGCGCGGAACGATTCTCATGAAAGATGAATGACACCTGATCTAAGATAATATCAAAGATACACGCGATGAATCTAATAAAAAACCTATTACATTCTCAAGGTAACCGCGATAAAACGTACAACTTACCGGTACAAAAAATCTACATTGTGTGTGCTCCAATTTTTGTTTAGATGATCACTGGATGTAAAATTAAATCATGGAAGTAAATAAATTTGAGGAGATTAAACCGATTGACAAAAAATATAAGTGCGGATTTTGGCGGATACGATGCGGCGGTCTTCAAAAGTATTTGTGAATTATATATTGTCTCGATACATTTTGGTAATACGTGAATTTTTTATTCTCGATAGACTAGCAAGTAAAAAACTATTTGTGCTAAACTTCGGACTAATCGGATGTCTATGTACCGCGACCTCGATTTATTTCACCGCCACAATATCAACAATGGAGAAACGTTTTGAAATGCCTACACAAAATTCAGGAATTATTTCGATGGGGTTTGATTTGTCCAGTTTACTAATCACGCCGATCTTATGCCACTATTTAAATCGGAAACATCGCCCTCGATGGATTGCTATGTCTGGATTTACGATGGCCATTTATTGTTTCGCAGTGACAGTGCTACATACTTTATACGGTCCCGGGGATTACGCGCTCTCAAATACAAAAGAATACGGGTTTTCCAGTCGATCGAATTCTAGTGCTGAGGAATTTAAAAAAAAATTTTTGTGTTCGTCATCCGAATTCAATGACTGCGCGCAGAGTTCTGGAAATTTAGCACCACAAATTTATTTATTTGTAGCGCAACTATGCGCTGGTGTATTGGGAACGCTGTACGATAGTCTTGGAATCGCGTACATTGACGATAATATTGTAAAATCGAAAACCCCGCTCTATATCAGTTTCACACAATTTTTAAAATTATTTGGTGCTTTTGTCGGCTACACACTAGCTTCCCAAAGTTTAAAGTTTTACATTGCACCACATCTAACGCCAACAATTGATAACACGGATTCTAAATGGATTGGAGCCTGGTGGCTGGGTTGGGCAGTACTAGGCATATTTTTTGCGGTTGCCTCATTTTTAATCCAATGTTTTCCGATTCAATTACCACGCGCCGTAATGAGGGAACAGACGATTTTGAAACAAGAAAAATTTGCGGAGGTCGAATACACGGAGCTAAATAATCAACCAAATTTAGTGTCAAACTATAAACAATTTTTCAGCAATACAACACTTATTTGTAATGTATTGGCAAACGTATTGAATTCATTGGCGTACGTCCCACTCTGGGGATTTATTACAAAATATATTGAGATTGAGTATAAACAGACCGCATCCAATGCCAGGTAAGACGCATCACACTTATTACCTAATTGCACTTGAATTAATAAAAAAAATATTTCAAGTTTATTGTCCGGACCGATTCCTACCACGTGCATCGCTGTAGGTGTATTAGTGTCTGGCATGGGTTTTAATCGCATTAAACCCACAGCTCGCAACATGGCGCTATGGAATATTGTGGTTGGAGTGTTTTCAATAAGTGCAATCGTTTCGTATAATTATCTTGGTTGCATGGAAATTGATGTATCCACGATGGAGAACTCGTTTGTGCTCAATCGCACCCAATCAATATTCGGTCAGTGTAATTGTGACTATGTCAAATACTCACCCATTTGCGGATATGACGGCATTACTTATATTTCTCCATGTCATGCTGGGTGCTCAACAGAAATGGTATTTCCAAACGGATCGATAATTTATGAGAATTGTGATTGCGTGGAGAGTTCTGAAAAAATGGCGACACCCGGCACGTGTGCAATACGGGCATGCCGCATAGAGCTGGTCATATTTGTCATAATATTGTGTATTGATCGATTTATTACTGCAAGCGGACGTGTTTCGAATTTCATGCTAACACTTCGACTACTGAAACCCAATCAGAAGGAGTTTTCGCTTGGCATGATAACAACATTGACCGCAATTTTGGCGCATATTCCGGGGCCCATACTATTCGGATGGGTGTACGATCAAAATTGTTTGGTTTGGGGTAAAACGTGTACGGGGAAAGGAAATTGTTGGCTGTATGATACAAAGGAATTACGGTTTTGGTTGAATTTCAGTTCAGCTGGATTATTAGCAATCGGAACTTTGTTTGATTGTTTTGTGTGGGCTAGGGTGAAAAATTTGATAGTGTTCGATTCGGACAAAATTACAAATATTGGTTCTGACTGTAGTTCTAAGTAGATGAAAATTTTGTAATTGTGCTGCTTAAAATACATTTTTAAATAACAAGATTTTGAAGAAGTTTTCTTTTCGTTCTTAAGAAGAACACAAATGCTCATGATCAAATTTGAATTTCGTCGAGCTTTAATAATACGAATATCTATACTGGTTCTTCAATTTTGATGGTAGTGCTTTTGATAAACAAGCGCGGGCTATACAAAGGTGTTCTCAAACTGCGACTAATTGCATACGCCCATTAATTTAGAAATGTGGTATCCAGAAGAACTTAAACCAAGCTGCCGAAACTAAAAATACAAAAAATCTCGAGGATTTTGACCATTGAATCTCAATCATTAACGTTTTTGGCAAATTTTACCAGAGCAGCGATCGAGCTCTACACGACGCCGCCAAGGCAGTGAAGAAATCAAAATACTGCATCCAGAATTCGCTAGATTATATGAAACAACGCTACCCAACCTTAGAGGAGCTCCAAACGCGAACTCCTAATTAACCTGCATTAAAACACTAAAACTGGCTACATTAAGACGTTTACGTACTCGTGCATGCCGCTATATCACCGCTATGCGTACGTTGCTTTGCACAACGTAGAATGCGTAATACTTCTACAACGCAATGGATAATAATTCTACACTGCGCCAACATTGCGTCAATTTGGACCTTTTTTGGTCAATTTGGACCTTTTTTGCTTGAGCACTAGCACAGCTATAGAGAAAAGTTACATTTAGATTTTTGATATATTTGAACCCTGGGTTAACATTTCTGGAAAATATTAAAATAAGGCTGGCTTGTAGACACCTTATCAATAATTACCTAACAATACACAATGCTCGGAATTCGGACTGAGTGTTCTACATAGGAAGTAATGACATTAATAATTAGTGGCAACGAAGGCAAAAACAACAATTATAAGTCTTGATGATACTTGATGAAAACTCCTTGCAAACCTATATTGAAACGATGTTTGTGAAGAATACACCATTCAAGTGGATGTTAAATATCTTACTTGATAAGAAAATGTATAGACTTGAAACACATGAAACTAATCCAGGAGAAGAGGATCGAAGCAGTTCAAAATGAATGGGGCTATTGCGGTAGCACTCGACTCAGTCGAGTAGGTGATCTTCCACGAGATGCTAATTTCGTTGATACCAACTCCGGGATTGCTCGGTTGTCCTGTTTTTCAATCGAAGAACGTGTCTCAATTCTCTACGATTTGGTGAATCCTATACATTACAAATGTTCAATATTCACTTGAAGATTTCAATATTCACTTGACAATATTATGCGTGTGTATATGCCTCCTTATCGAAACTATTCATGTGGGCTTGTGTCGTTGATCTGAAGGCGAAGATATTGATCTGATAATTCCAATGAAAGTAGAACTTATTTAAGGGAAAATATGTTGCAGTCTATACCAAAATGCCACAAAACATCCCATATTGCGTTTCTCTGGCTGCTGATGTGCATCAGCTGGTGCGCCTACAAGTAAAATAATAATAGCGATGTCCTTACTTGAAACATTTCTCTAGGAGCAATCCCAGAGTAAAAGTGTGATCGTTGTCGGTCTATTTTGACGAAAACTACATCAGTAGAATCCCCAAAATTTGTGGTCAAATATAGATTTATTGGTCATACATAACATTGTAGTGGAGTGTCTTCAGTAGAACAAATTAAGGGTGCCGCAGTCGAATATACGAATATACAGTAAAATAGATGGTCGCCTCCGTGTTTTAAAATTTCACAACTAACCCCATCTTCACTATATAGATACTTTGTTGTTTATCATTTTTGCTGAAACGTTGCCCCCTTCGTCATGTGATGGAGGAAGTTGTGAAGTCTGCTCAACTGTTCTATTAGACTGGTGAAAAGAGACTGAATGCTCATTAATCGCTGGTGCACATCTGTTTAAAAGTTTCACTAAATGATTCCGCCATTTCCAATGTTAGTATCCAGCTGTAACTACTATTCCTTTGATAAAGCACTAGTAAAAATAAGGCGGCTCGAGTCCCGTCACTCTAGGGGCGCTGCTTTCTCACCAGTTGGCCACATTCCAGAACATCTTCTAAAATCATTTTAGAAAATTTCCATTCATAATATCCATCTACCATATCAAATTCCACCATAATTTGTTCAGAAATAACGTAATTCCGTCTCGGTATTCCAGAAATTCTTCCAAAATCATTTTAAAGTGGTTTTTCCGTCCACCATACACAATTTCATCATGATTGTTTAAGAATAAGACATTTCTTCTGATGGCCATTCCAGAATGATTTTCGAAATATTATTCGAGAATTCCATTTCCATTCGTTAATTCTGTCCCGATTTGATTTATTAGAATTCCTCCAAAAATTATTTTTTGAATCCCAGTTTCATCCAGGATAAACAATTTCATCAAAATCTGTTCAGAAATAACCTAGTTTCGCCAATATTCCAGAATTTCTTTCAAAAATTATGTTAGAATCCGATTTCTATCCACCATAAAAAACTTCATCGTAAGATGAAACCAATATTCCCGCATTCGTTCAAACACCTTGCGGGGGTTTCTAAATGAGACTTCATATCAGACCCGGACGCGATTATATCATCAATGTAAGGAGGATAATTTGTTGAAACACTTCAGGTGATATCTTGACTCCTGTTGGTAATGTATTGAACTAGTAGATACTCTTAGGTGTGTTAATGCAGAGCAATTTTCTGTAATCCACGTGAATTTCAACTTGAAGAAAGGCATCTGACAAATCTAAGTAGCTGAATACGGTATACTTTCACTTAATTTTGGAAAAATATCATCAGGTGCTAGAATTGGATATTGATGAGGTTCCAGTACATCATTAAGTTCGAATAATCAGAACAAATTCAGACTCGCCCTTTTGATGAACTTGATATGCTCAAGCCTAGTCAGCTAAGCTACACAAGTGTTGACAAATGTAGGAGGCTGGTCTTTTTGTACGAAACACGGGGTTCATATCAGGTTTTACGTGAAGTGTTATTTGGATTTCCTTGCATAACCCAATCGTATCGAAGTATTCTACTTCTGTAACCTGTTTTTGATTGAATTTCGATATGTAACTACGAGTATACCACTTGGACATATTCCACAGACCAAATTTCCGAATCATACTAACCCGAAAGTGTTCAACTTTGGAATAGATGAAGTGAAACATACAGCTGAATGAATAGCACCAGGAAATTTTATATTTGCTTTTAATTCAACATACACAGAGAAACTTTGGATCAATTGGCGTTTTTTGCACTATGTAAGGTTTGAACAGCTTCGGGTTATTCAATTTATTTACTTGTGTCTGTCAAAATAACCGTTATATTCTGAAATGATATAAATCTATCAAACTGTAATGTAACTGGAACGTCGTTTATTTCAACTGTAATATATTTCCGGGATACTTCCGAATCAATTTTGTTGACGAAATGAACTGACCATACTCCTTTTTTATGAGTCTTTTTGAAGAATCTTTTTGGTTTATCCGCGCTTGCACAATAACCGCCTATAAAGGCCTTATAAGTTCACCCTTAGTACGTTTATGATTTGAATATGATCAACGCGTAAGTAATGCATACGATACCGCAACTCCAACAAGGCGTCTTTGGCAGATTTTGTTACAAAGATGAATTAGTAAAGTTCACGGTTCTATTTGATAATTTTGCTTTGAAACGCGGCTGTGATACCTGTTGCACTTGGTTTACTAATGCCTGGCTAGCTTTTCAATCAAAACTGCTTTTTTCTTCAGAGTAGGTTTACTCGGAGGCCAGCATATGAAACGAAATCTGGACTATCTGTCTTTGATGCATGTAAATATTTTGTAACGGGAATGAAAAAGCGATAGTCGTCGATCAAAAATTGATTTCATCCTTTTGAGAGTTTCAGTGAAATCAAAATCACTCGAGCATCCAACTTTTTGACATGCTTTTCTAATAACTCCTTGTATCTAGCATATCATTTTTCAAATGTCAGGACCATATGCGAATTATGTTATCACTTTACTGAGAGCTTCGATTAAAAATTAAACAGATGTGCGACTGAATTTGTTAGAATGCTCGCCGGAGTCCCTAATGCTGCACAGTTATACTAGCGACCGATGCATTCAGTATTACAGTGATAACGATACTGCTTTGCTTATCTGAGCGGCGTTATGGTAGGGGCTATGTCAGGAGACGTGTTCTCCTAGGCAGGATTTATGATGAGGGTATATGCGCGTCTTTGATAATGCCTACTGACATCCTTCGAACGTACAATTTCTCGTGATGAAGTTATTTTACCGGCGGTTCTTGCTTGCTGTAACTAGTAGTAAGAATATTTTGAATTTTCTAAAAACATACGGGAAGAACAGCAAAAACCAAATTAAGTAGTCTGAAAATTAGCAGTAGTAACCACTGTTCATGCTTACCTGAAAAAATTTGTGCGCCTCTATGGCAGACAATGTAGTCGTTTATGCTCTTCGCGCATTCAATAAGCATGCCCAAAAATTGGCGCATTTGATCACGGACGACAGCACAATACACATCTTGAAACTCGATAATTTCTCTATCGGCCGTTCCAAAGTCTAAACACTAGACTTTCTACATTATGTAACGCAACCTCAAAGAAAATTCAAAGAAATTTCAAAACACTTACTCAGTAGTGTGCGATATTTTAAATACTCGTGTTGAAAGATTTTCCTTACTAAACTGCTGTTTATTTAATTAAGTTATTACATGGACATTCTTGGGCCACTACTTTTATCTGAAGGAAGTGTTATTACGTGACACCGATTAACAATCATTGAGAATGGCTTGTACGATTTGAAATACCTTCGCCAATTGTCATGAAGGCGCTCAGTTTAAATGTCAGTTGTTCAATGAATTATCAATATTGCTAGAATTCAACCGCAAGCGCCTCACCACATTAAATCCGAAATTCATCAGTTCTGTTAAAATGTAAATCATTCTTTAACAGGGTTTCAGTGAGTTAGTGAGTGCCAATCTCAGAAACGCGACATTTTGACGATGAGATATTTGTCAGTCGTAAATTAGGCGAATGTACTCATGTTTTGGTAAGTAAAGATTCTTCACGCAAACCGTTACAATTATCCAACAGAGTTGATCAATTTTATGAGATTGAAATTAATGCTCGTCTTTTACTAAATATTTCAGTTATTTTATTTCGAGATTTACAAAATCAGATCATTCGTTATATTGGACTCATTATCAGATAAGACCCGAGCTTCACCCAAAAAACTTATCGCGCCATAGCTACGTCTGATTTAGCACAAGTCCCGTTCTAACCTGGTGTCTACTGTAAAGGGTATGTTTGACGTTAGGTCTCGGTTGAATAATATTTTGTTAAATGCATTTTGTAGTTTGCCGATCGTCATCGTTGATAAAAGGAGAACAGGAAAATGTTAAAAGTTAATAAAAGTGTAAAAGTTAATAAAAGTAAAATGTTTATCCGTTTTACTTGATTCTAGAATCCGTGTTTTGCGAAAGAAAAAATATGTTGTTCACCTCTACATATCTAGAAATCGCAGGGGTAACACATGAGCCTCCAAAAACCATTCGACCAATTGATGGCAACAATGGTTAAAAAAACTAGACATTGCAGTTTGATTTGATTGACTTAAAAGGAAACTATTTTGATAAAATTAAGACTCTGAGATAAAGTTTCGTTGGATGGAACTGGAATTTTTAAGTTATTTTTAGTGAAGTTCTGAATTGTGGTCTGGTTTAATGAAACTCAAAATATCGGTTTGTGGCTCCATTACCAAAAAAGAGTTCTTTAAAATTCATCTAAGTATAGATTGTCTCGAAAGTATTTGAAAAATCTAAAATAATAAACCACACTGGATACAAAAGTGAGGAATGAGATAAATATTGTGCATTCATCTTATTAATATTTAGTAGAAAGGTTCTGTCTACCAAATTGAGTGATGAAAAATCAACTGTCCTGAGATTTAGTTTTACTACCATATTTGGACTGGCACTGGATCACTCTCGATTGCTCATTATTTAGATTTTTGTTTCTTTTTCGTACCGAGTTCGTATTTACTTTCCTGCAAGGACGCAGATCATATTTATAAAAATTGTATATCTTTTAATAATTAAAATTAATTTATTTTTAATAACCTTCTAATAGAAAAATCTCAATATAATATAATAATAATTTTATAATATATAAATTACTCTACAATTGAATTGAATGTTACAAATTACCAGGCAAAACACATCAAGATATTAAAAATAAAATGTGATTTAGGAAAAAATGAAATTAGTGTATAAGAGGGCGTGAGAGAGGGACGCGGAACACTTCTAAATTAAATTAATATTCATTTTACATATTAATTTAAGGCAACCATTTTTATTTTATTTAATTAATAATTTAATTAAGACAGTTGTTTTTGTATTGCACTGCGGACTAGGGACTACTTTAGCGCCTAAAATTATTGCTCTCAGGTTTAATTTAATTAATTTATAGTAAATAATAATTATAGCTGCGTACCATTTTGTATAAAATAGATATAATTAATTAATAATAATAAATTTGATTCTTAAAACGAATTTATTTATTTAATTTTCTTTGGCTGGGTTTGTGCAAGTTTCATTTCCTTCGTCCAGATTTTCTCGTTTAAAAATTCACCCAGTATGTACAGCCCGAATGTGAATACAAACATCATGATGAAAAATACAACACGTAATGGGAATGGTAGTACTTCCAGAACGGGATACACCCAGATACCGGAATAGTGTTTCACGACATGGAGCCAGATTAGATACGCCAAAATAAACGTGCCTAGCACGGTAATCCCAAATTTACGTGTTGGATATTTACGAAACGAGGTGCACAGCTCCAGTATAATGAACACAAATATGTTCGTGTGCATGACATGGTTTAGCCATCTAAAATAAGAAGAGAAGAAAACACATCAATTATTTAATCTAATATTTGTATTACGAAATGTAAGTGCGTACGTTACGTAACATAATGATATGGAATATTTTGCGACCAATTTGATAATAAAACGAACAAACTAAAGTCCATTAAGTGTACTTACGATGGAAAATATAAATCCAGTATTTTTGGAAATACAAGCTCTCGATCGATGGCCATTAGTGCCCAAAATGTCACAGACACGGTAACGGCAACCGGAAATGCAAGTGTCGCCAACAGATTATCCTTGAATTTCCTAATCAGAGGCAGCTTCTTAGGTGAAATCTCATTTGTACCGATTAAATCGTTTAATAAACTAACAGTAAAATAAATCGCCTGCACTATCTGAAACGAAAAGAAACAAATTGAGATTATTAAGTTTTTTGGAATTTTTCGATGTCATATCGCACCGCATTTAGTACGGTTAAATATTTTAATTTCCCACCAAACTGGGCATTAACCAGGCTTTTATCGTATGGTATATGAACGAAACGGAAATCATACTGGATCGCAAACCAGAATTGCACGGCCGCAAATAAGTGCATCAGGGTTACGAATTTCTGGGATGCCATGTCTGTATCTATATGGCAGTACACAAATTTGGAATGAACAATACCACAACTATATAAAAGTACGGGTTACACCTTTTATTATTTAATGTAAGTAATAATTAATCACAGTCCGTAAATAAAACGTGTGCATAATCCACAACATTTGTACTGATTATTTAAATTTTGTCAACTTTTGCGATTGTCGAACGAACAAATGTCAAAAAATTTGTTTGAAGTTTTGACGTAGCATTAGGCCAGTTTTACAAGAGAATTTTTTCTGTACACTGTTAGAATTTTATGTTAAAGTATAAATAATTGTGTATTGGCTATTCAGTTCGTTACCAATTGAAATAATTTTTAAATTGTAAAATAAATAAAAATTAAAAATCGGGAACTGACAGTTGTTACCACATGGGAGGTTGTAGTGAATCTGTTCCTCATTCATTTTCAAAACGTTTAAAACATATTTTTGCTGAAAATTTAATTCTGCAAATAAATAAATTATTTTTGTCATAAAATCAGAGAAACCAAAGACATAAGTCATAATTGTAATAATAAAAATAAAAAATAAATTTGTTGTAAAAAATCAAAGTTCGAAAAAAATAATGGCGCAGCCTAGGTAGAAGAGTTTTTCAGTAAATCCAAAAAGTTGAAGTGCATTAATAAACTCATTAAGTTCAGAAGTCAACGTGTTTATATCTAAGATAAAGTGTTTGACACGGTCGTATCTATTCTGACGGTTTATCTGAATATTGAACCGTGCTGTGCTGTCATCAAAATTTAGGCATTAATCTGCACATCAAAGATACGGACATGCTCAAGTGAATTAAACAATTAAGTGCAAGTTAACAAGTAGAAGTGATACGGCTGTAAGTATCCAGATTGTAGAGCATGCACGAGCACTCCAATTACCTCATAATTATTGCCATGGTTACTTGGTAAGTGATTATATTGTTTAAATTGATCGATTCCTAACACATGAAGATTATTTAACACATGACGGTTAATCAAGTTTAAATAGAAAACTAGAGAGGAGTGTAAAAGTTTAACGAAAATTAAACTAAATTTTTAAATAAATTTTGTCTAAATTAAATTTTTTTTGAACCAATAATTCGCGATTTACGAGTACATTAACGGAATTAACGGTATTTAAAAGTACAAATAAAAATAAGGTGGCTTTAAATTGAAGTTTATGAGTTTTGAATTAGAATCATTCATAAACTGAATTGAAGGATTATCAATAAATAAAGAAAGAAATTTAGATAATTTAACAAGTGTAGAAAACAAAGTAGAAAAGGCTCACGAAGCACAAGGCGTCATAACAGGCTAAACGCTGTTCTTATGACCATGAAATTACCAGACTCCATAAAAGACCTTTCAAAATTGAATGGTTTAGGGCCATTACACGATTTCTGACTAATGTTCATGAACTCATTTAGCAATGTGAGGATGTGAGAGTTGGAGGCACGTTCTTTAGAACAATGCATTTCTAGATAAAATCTCGGATGAGGCCGATGAAGTCTTAGCTGGGCATGGTCCCACTGGCGAGAAATCAAAGCCAACCTTACCACTCATGATTCAGATAAACGTAATGAGACATCGCTAATCAGAGATAACACCATATTACAAGGTGGCGATTCAATTTTTTTTATTTTATTTTATTTTATAAAAGTAAAAATTTGACTTGAGAACATTCAAACAATATAAAAAAAATATATTTTTTTGTTAAAAAATAATTAAATAGTTGACTCATAAAATTGTTTTAATTAACTTTTAAACCCGTCTTTGCTTAGACAAAAGTCAAAAAGATATATAAGCTTTTGTAATTTATATCCAATAAATGAACACTTCAAAAGCTCCCTTCTATATTCCAGCATGTTTATGGAGGATTTTGAATAAGGATCTTGGTTGACATGCTTGTCAATTTGGTGACACAAATATAAAATTTTCCTCACTGATGAAGCTCATTTTTGGTTGAATGACTATCAAAGCATCCCAGTTAAATATTGGATAGATGTCGCCCATTCTATGGAAATCAGACTACTTTAACCTACCTAAAAGGCGCAGATATTAGATTTTACATGTTAAGAATTCAATCGATAAATAATACTTAATTGCGTCTAATGTGCACATGAACATCAGGAGATTGATGGTAATGCTTATTACCATTTGAACGAGTGTTTATAGCATGCCAAACAGCACTGTTACTGCCAGAGACTAATTACTTAAAAATAAACAAAGCACGTTGCAATAAAGCCACCAAAAGTTTACCTTGAAACTGGTATGCAATTTAACAACAGAAACTTTTTGGCTTGGATTATGTTTTGAAGTATTCAAAGATCAGGGAACACCACGTCTTATTGACCAGACTTCAATCGAATTTTCGAGGTAATTTTAGAAACTCTTTTTAGAAATTAATTTTGGATTTAATTTCTAGCGTAAGTAATATGTTATTACCCATCATTGGGTCTGCATTTTTATACTGCTGATGGTCGGTTGATGCAATGATTTGTGATCGATAAACATCGCTGCATCCAATTTGAACTCTCGTATATTCTTCAACACTGCCAAAATTGGATGTCCTATGGATTACCAAATTCAAAATCTAAGAAATTAGTAAAACATCGATTTCAACATCGTTTGGATTCAATTGAATGAAACATGTTCTGTAACAGGGGGTTTCACACCGAATAAATTTTAAATAGCAAGAACAAAATTCGGCATGACACTACATGTAGAGAGAATTATTGGCGCCTTATAAAAATTAAATATCAACGACTGTTCGCTATGATATAAGGCTGGGCGGACGAAGGAGCGTCTGCGCTCGCTATAAAAACATGTATAAATATTGAGAATGGATGCCTGAAGAGTACTGTGAGAGTCCGTTGGGCTGATAATCCGCTTGGGAATAATAATTTTAGAAGAAACAGAAAATAACACTACTGAACCGGATTTGTCGATATCGACCTTTGGTTTTCGTACCAGGACAAAGATTGCAATGTGGAATGGTCAGGCCCTATAGAAGATTTGTCGAAACTTGCACATGCATGCAGAGAAATTGATCACCTAACCACTACCTCAAATTAGTTCTGCGAAATAAGATGGTCGGGACCGGGCGTCTTTTAGATTGCGTGCATGATCGGGAGCGGGTGCGGCACAATTTCCACAGTATCGCACAAAATGTGTTAAAACAACAATAAAGTTAAAAATATTTGAACTCCGGTGCGGGCCTAGTATAGGCGGGGCAAAAAACATTTCACAAAATTTGATTGGTTTTGAGTGCGGGAGCGAGTATGATTCATTTTTTTTATTTCCGATGCCATGTACGCAGCATTAACAAGGTCGGAACACTATTTCATATATTATGGCAATAACACTAATTGCTGACATGGTGTGGAAATAATAACAGCTCAAGCAAAAAACTGTTGGAATTCAAAACCATGTCGTAACGCATATTATTGCCTCGTTTCCACTCAAAATTTAAGAATATTACATCATCATCCAGTGCTATACTTCATGTAACCTATGATGATGATAAACATCCAAACTCTCTCTCCTCTCTCTCTCTCTGTCCTCTCTCTCTCTCTCTGTCCTCTCTCTCTCTCTGTCCTCTCTCTCCCTCTCTGTTTATCTCTTTCTTTATCTCTCTCTCTTTATCTCTCTCTTATTTTCTCTCTCTCTCTCTCTCTTCTCTCTCTCTCTCTCTCTCTCTCTCTCTCTATCGCACGCTCCCTCCAGTTTCGACATTCTCGCGCTAGCGTAGCGGGATAGAATGACCTTCCTTTCATATTTTGATAGTATTCTACAATCATAAGTGGTCAAGGTCCAACTTTTGCTTCCAAAAGTGAGAACAGATGTTATAAGCTTTGTAAAGTGCTAGCTTACACGGCTGCGACAGATATTTTGATCGCAACAACCTTAGCGCGTAGAAAACATGATGTCCGGCTGCTATGCGGGTTTTAATTTCTGCCTGAACATAATATGGTGATGTTATAACTGACTCGAGATATTTGAAGTCTTCTACGTTGTCAAAGTTATGGTCGTTTGTTCCGAGATTTACCATATGGATGCACCTTCGCTCCTTGATGTTCAGGACCAGTCGTTTCGCGTGAATTATAAGCGGTATTAAATTATCCCTGATATCATTAAGCCTCCGGCAAAAAGCACGATATCATCTGCATATCCAAGAATTTGGCATGACTTATTGAATACCACGTGGTTGAGCGCCATATTAAACACATCTCCCTGTCACACCTTATGTTATCTCGAAGGGATCGCAGACACAGTCCCGTCCACTACAATTTTACACAGCAGGCCAGATGTTGTTAGCTTACATAGATAAACAAGCTTCTCTGGATTTCCGAAATATATGAGGGTGACTTAAAGGTTTTCGCGGTTGATGCTGTCATATACCTGTTGAATGTCTACAACTGATGAATGGTTTTGTTTTACTCTGTCCATTTTTCAGATCATTCTTAAAATGAAACACTGGTCAGTGGTTGATCGGTTTGGGCGAAAGCTACATTATTAGCAAGCATTTTGTAGACGGTGTTTAACAGATCTAAATCACGGAAATTTTCACATTTGAGACAGATGCCCTTTTTATGCAGTGGACGTATGAGTGCGCGCTTCCATTCCTCAGAAAGCTCCGCCAGGTCCCAGATCGCAAAGATAAGTTCATATAGAATAGATACAAGAGTAGCTCCCCTCGTCAAGACCGCGTTCCTTACCTTGTTTAATCTACTAATAGCTGCATCTACTTCCTCTACTGTGGGGTAAGGGGCGAGTACATCCTCGCTCGGTGCGGCAATAGCTCGAATAGAGGCCATTTCGTCGTTCCGATTAATTAGATTTTAGGAACATAACCCACGTTTGTTCTCAATCCTGCATTTGTGTTTTTGATGGCTATGGATCTTGGATGGAAGTCCTTAGTTAGATTTCTGGCATTGGCAAAACAGTCTTTTTAGTATCCGTTTTCCGATTAGAAGCTGATATTTTCGATACAGGTCTTTATATATTCCTGCTTCTTTTTCCGGAGGTTTTCGGTCGCATCTTTCCTGGCGCAGCGATACTCTGTATAAGTGCTCCGAGTGGTACGAGCTAAACATTTTACACGAAGCTTTCGTTTATTTTGGCAATTTGATGGCACTGATCTTCGAACCAATTATTTCGTGCTCTTGGTGGTCTTCATCCAATAGTATTTTCTGCTACGGTAGTTATGGCTGACTGAATAGCGAGCCATTGCTTCTGGAGGAGTTTCGTAGTTTTTATTATGCCGGCTTAGATGTTCAGTGATAGCTGATCTGTAACTTTGCAGAGAGTCTTCATTTTTTTGAAGAGCACAAATATATGTTCACTGTCCACGCCGCCTCTATAAGATCTAGCGTCAGCTATGTTGGTGGAATGTCTCTTCGAGATCATGTCGTCAATTGCGGCCTTTATGAATTTTCTTATGTTGAAAGAACGTACTTGATACGACTAGGTTATACATTATGATGCAAGCTGACGGACCAATAAGTGTATTCGTGCTCCTACCGATTTTTGTGTTGAAGTGGTTCACGATAATTTTGATATCATATGATGAGAGATGTTTCTCATGGTATCTTCCCGTTCAACAAAGAATACATCTTTGTCGTCATCTGATTTCTCTTCGATGGGCGCATGAGCATTGACAATCGTGAATTAAATTTATTTGTGCGGAGTCCAACCGTGCGTTTCCGCATGTTCGGACGGATGTCGAAGTGATACTACTGTACTCTTCGGTGGATGAGAAAGCCGATTTCAAATTCTCCTCCGTTCTGTTAGCCGCTGTAGTGGAGAGTGTAACTATTTCTGGTATTATGAATCCCACTTCCAGACTATCAAGGCTCTTGAAGTGCATCAACGTTCATCGTGTAAGTTTCCACCTGGTTCGAACGATTCTGGAGATCTCCAGGTCTGATAAGGATTTAGGACGTTCCATTATTCCGATTTGTGTTGGGTTCATAATTTGATGTGTTTTTTGAGAGTAGGTAGTTGGCTCGTCGCTCAGCCCACTGATTATACGTGTGTGGATCACGTACTGGTGATAGATCTTAAGTGTCCTCTACTATAAGCAGAATTTCTCCTACATCGCCTCTACTACACTGTCTGATCTATTTAGAGTTACCCAGGGAGCACCGCAAGGAGGTACGAATCTTGGACTTTGCCCCCATTCTGCTGGTAACAGAAATTCTAACAGAAACATATAAAGGCGCTTATGTGGCATTTTTTTATGTTATTACGTACATCGTAAACATATAAATGCTGATACAGCATGTATACTTAGTTTAGAATTAGTGGACTAGCTCCGACCCACGGTAGGCACACTAATCTCTAAGCACAGAAACGTAGGTTAGATGTCGCACTGACGCACATCTCGTGGAACACATGTTCCACATCCATTGCATGTTGAATAATTTCCGATAGATTTGGCCGCAGATTTTCGTCTGGGAATAGCAGCGCTATACTCGTATATTCACATTATGTATAATAAAAAATTTAATGTTAATCGCTCGCAGCGCATTTTATCCGCACCAAACCAATTATCTCCCAATTATATATTTCGATTTGTGTTGATTGCATAATAGTTGATTTAAAAATATTTTAATACACCACTCAATCACGCACTTGAAAATCGATTACTAAAATGACGCGGCTACAACATGTTGCTTCTGACTGTTGTGCAGCACACAATTTTTTATCAATTTTCACTTCTCGTGTGACATTAATAGTGTGCAATTTTCTTAACGGCGCACCAAAAATCGAAATAATTTTGGGGAAAATAATTACACAAATGTACTCGTACATACATTATACGCAAGTACTGGAAAAACTACGAAAGACGAAATTATATCTTACTAATGTTATCGTTATTTAGGCTTCGTATACATCGCCAGTTGAAAGGAAATTGTGCGAATCCCACATGTTGGCTGTTTATCTATTTATTATTAGTTTATTAATGTCTTTTTCCATGTCTAGAATTTTGTTTTTTGTATGTTAAGATAATAGCCGAAATTTATATTTTCTTGTATATATACCGTCAGTACCATTTCGAGTCGATGATTCAAAATCAATAAATTAATTTCCGGATTAAAATTTGCTCAAATGCGAAAATGTTTGTGTCACTGGCTGTGTTTTGCAAACGTAAATTTAATCATCCACCATAAAATGAAGATGATGTAAAATACACGGAAATAACTGTGCGAGCGATTCAATAAGATAGCAACGTAAGATAAAATGATATAAGCTTGGTGCATACTGGATAAATTTAGATTGGTATATGTTTTCAAGCAATTCTTTATTAAAACCATTGTTCTAAGTCGTTTAGTTAAAGTCGGGGGCATTTCGATGAACTCTAAAAGTGCTTAATGCCCTTGTTAACTTTAACAAAGATTAAAGGAAAGGCAAATGGACATCGTACAATTTAGAGTAGATTGAATATTAATAATAAGACCCGTTGCACACTTGACCGATCCTGAGATTTACCAACAAAGGATTGCTTATTTGAGTTTTGGAAATCAAAACGCGAAACTGTGAGATGAAAACATAGCTCACATCTTCTTAGTTAATCTGAGCTTGAATTTGTCATCACAATTCCTCAATATCAAATTGAGCAAAAATTGGGCTACACGAACTGAACACAGTTTCACTATATCTCTAGAAGATCTGCTAGAAAGGGAAGCATCAAGTTAATTATTCAAGGTGAGAGCATTATCAACTTGACTTGGCCCACCGCTCACCCTATGATCATAGATCACATGAATAATAATTTCAGTAACTTATGAAGAGGAAGCAAATTTCGAGCGAATCAGACACCATGTTCACTATCGAAAATCTTGAGATATCCAAAGGCTTTTCGATGAATAAACCACTGTTAACAATTTGCCATTAACCATCGATCTGGAGCTGAACTGAGAACTTAAACAATTTCAACGCACTTTAGTCGAAAAGTAGCGGAGATAAACCACTTCACAGGTGCAAGCTTTGGATACTTTGGCCAAGAGAAACACATTATACAGCTGTACAGCTGAAGAACTAGTCGAAACCATGGATGTATAATGCTAACAATTAACATTACGGAATACCAGGTTAAGGTCAATCCCATAGAGAATGAGCAAAAAAGTAGTAGAACGGGTTTCGAAAATGCGTTCAAAAAGTTGGTCAATATTTCGCCCAAAACCAGAAATCGGAAGGATAATTTCAGTTAAAAGTTTAGTTTAAATAGCTTTGTCGCACTACCTGATATTGACAAGTAACTAAAACGATTTTTGAAACCAAAGAACTGCATCCTATACACGTAATTTAACAACAGTAGAAATTAAATGTGACACTATACAATACACGGGAATGGACGGTACGAAGTCAGAATTTCATTTAACAACAAATTGTACGACTGAGGCAGGCTAGGAGAATCAAGACGAAGGTTGCATAAACCAGAATAATATAAATATTTTGAAAACTTAACAAAACTTTTCGCGAATTCATGACCAAGTATACCAAACTCAGCCACAAATGATTATTACCAGAAGATTCCATATTTTAAGCATCGTGAAGCTGCCACATACCGCCCCACGTACTTAAGCGAGATAGCACAACAACTAAGTTAATAGCAGTATTCGACGCCTGTTGCAAAACACCAACAAATATCTCTCTCAAACAGGTGACGCTAGTAGAGCCGACACGAAGAATCCAATTTTCAATACTGTGGTGTAATAGCAAAACAGAACAGTATAGAGCAGTAATAGAAAAACAATAATTGAGCATTTGTCAGAAACCCTCCAAGAATGGTTTAAATACATCCCAATTCGATAACACTATTAAAATGTTAGCGCTGATATTTATCGCAGCCGACACGTTCCATATAAAGGTAAAAATGCCCCAGACTATCTCGACCTGACTGCATTGTTAGGAGGTCGATTTTCGATCTGTTAAGATTGTTAGCTTCAGTTTTCATCACATAAAAATTCTACTTCACGATCTATGGATATCCATCGAATGGGATTTCAAAGTTTAGTCCAGTGACGAAAAAAGTGGCTCAACTATAACCAGGAATTACCAGGAGGACTCATTGGGATACATGGATTCTGATAAATTACACAATTTCGCTGCCAAGGTTAGAATTAAGTACAGCGGTATTATTTAAATAAAAGCTACCCCTCAACGTAATTGTCGCCTTTGATCTAAACGAAGCATAAACTTATTGTTGGAACCGATTCTACATCAGCAGAAATTTTTTATTGTCTGTGACTGCGCCCCATGAGAGCTAAATTCCAGTTAACTGATAAACCACACACTCTGGTGGGAAGGTCCAACCTGGCTAAAACAGTCAACATTTCCAATAACTCGATTAATTACGAAGACTACACAATACAAATCTGTACCATTTAAACGAAACATCTAATGATATCGATTTTCAAAATTCGTCATCAAAGAAACACACTTTAAAACCTTGCATTGAGGACAGCTTACTTAATCCCAAACTACTGGATATTAAAAGCCAAAACCTCTTTTTTTATAATTCATAATTGCTTGGCCGACTCACAACAGTTGATTGGAATATTACTAATGTAAAATTCACACCATCATCTTCGGGTACCAACTGGAGTAAACTACGTTGCTCAATAAAAATTACACTGCAACAAATTTTATAAGGGATACACCGCGGTATTCATATGCATCGCCACAATAGCGTTTCATTTCAAACTGTGATTGACTTAACAACGAAAGCGTTGCTTCCAACCTTTAGGAGTTTCACATCAAAAGAGGCTTGTGCCTAAAATTATTTAGCGATTAAGGTGAAACTTTTGTGGAGGCTAGTAAAATATTAAAGAGGCAAGCCACAGAAAAAGAAATGACTGTTAAACTATTAAAAACTGGAAATGAACGACTGATACCGGTAGTCCATTATTACATAAAATAAATGATAGTAGCATAAGTGGAACAGTAAGGCATATGACCCATTCTTTACCAACACATGGGTACAATATTTACCAGGTCAAGTTTTACATTTGTCGGAATTTCCTTTTTCCTTTTCCTTTACGACTATTGTATAAAATACTCATTATATAGGGTGCAGCAAAAGTATCTGTATGGTGTAAAGAATCATCCAATAATTTATATTCAACATGCATACAGGAGATTTTATGGCGAAAGAACTGGTCCAACGGGTCCAACCATTATTTTGTTGGTGGATAAATTTGTTGAATTTTGGACTGTTTGTTGAATTCAGATCTGCTGGAAATATTGATGTTGCGAGACAGAGCGTCGGAGAAAATCTGGAGGCATCAAGACGATCTGCCCAGTTGCAGCTTGCTAACCGCACTCTTCGGCGGATTTTGAAAGGGGATTTGCACAAAATCTGGCTAGTCCAATAACTAAATCCTATAGGGACCTCGCATTGCGCTTGGGATACGGTAGAGTAGTTTTAAATCTCATCTATCAACTTTTCTTGCAAATTTAACGATGGCCGGCGAATTGCATTTTCGTAAATAAACAAAATTGTAGATTTAGGGGACTACAAAATCCCAAAAATCTTCATCAAAGGTCATTACACCCAATTCGTGTAACTGTTTGGTGTGGCATTACTGCTGAAAAGATTTATGGCCCATTTTTCGAAAATGATAATGCGTAATGCGATGATAATGATATAAGCGTAATAAATGGAGAACGTTATAGGGCAATGCTCTAAAAAAAATTCTGAGAATAAGACTATCGAACAGGTGGTTTTCCTATTCGGTTAATAATCATAAACCAAAATATATACAAAACCTTTTGAATGTTAAGTTTATGGTAAGGTTTTGGCCTTTGAAAAAATAAATATTCAGCCAAACTTGTACCTGCGGCAGTACTAAGAACCCGTAATAAATGAAAAAAAAGTGAAATAAAATTTCCAAGAAAGTTTACTATATAAGGTAACATCATGTTGTTTGACGATATTTGATATGGTGATCGTTTTCCTAAAAAGAGAAGGGATAAATAGTTCACCGACTAGTCCTAGTCTAGTAAAAACGAGTAAGCGAGTCTTGTATTGATTGGTGTGAATTATCAAATGAATTCGCTAATTTATTATTTAATATGAAGTTAGTAGAATCCTTCCAGAAAAATATTATAAGACAACCTGGACGGACCAAATGGCACAGTGGTTAAAGCTTTGGCGTTTGGATCGGGAGGTACCGTGTTCGAATCCCGATAGGGGCAGAATGCAAAGGGAATTTTCATCAACAGATTACGATCTGTGATGAAATGGAACACATCTATGATCCCCTGTCGGAGTGCAAAACTCGAGGGCCGACGCATCTTCCATGCTAGTATAGGCTGGCATGGAGCTATGCAATCTGCAGAAGGTGATAAAATCGGACCTATAACTGTACGTTCTCGAATTGGCCAACGCTGTCGTAAAAGTAAGGAAGGAAAATCAAACCGCGAAAGAGTTGGGAGAGCCTTGGCCCCAGAACAGATTGCAGGGATAAAAATAAACGACAACATGGAAAATTAATTGTTAATTAAATATTAAAGTATTAAATATTTTTTAAAAATATTGATGCTCCTGCCATTCTCATGGCAACGATGGATTTTGGTAGTTTTGAAAAAGTTAGTAGAACCTAATACAAGAAATTAACAACAAATGGTTTAAAGAAAGAACTTTAGGCTAAATAAATTGCCTAGCCTCCATTCCTTAGATAAAACGCTGTTTTTTATATTTTAAACCTAGTAGATCCCAAATCGACAAACGGATTGAAAATCGAAATAGGAATAAAGAACAAGTTCTATTGACATACAAATAATTAAAGGCCACATAAAACAAATGCAGGCTCCACTGGATCTTGAGGACACACTGTGGCGAAACCTAATTTAAAAATCCAGCTTAAAACCTAATTTTGAACTCAAAACAATGATCTTATGTTATGTGGATAATTAAAGGTCTCTCTGTAGACCTAACTATATTCTTTATTAAAAAGGATTGGACTCTACTTGTTTTTCATGAAATATTGGTTTTCTGCAATTTTTAGCTAGCAGAACCTAATTCGGAAAACATACAGGTAATTAAATTCTCATTATGAGCTTAATTCCTTATTAAAACGATTGAAACAAAACCCAAAAATCGAATCAAACCCAAATTTAGCCACAACACACATAATCTTATGACAAATGAGTTCGAAGTTCACAACAAAACTAGAGTAAGAGATTGTAACGTTTCAATTCACAAACTTATATTTGAGTCAGCCTTTTAGGATCCTTTACAACTGGTTACACTCTGTATAAATTAGATACCATATGAGGTAACCATTGGGACTAATTCTTTAAATGTTTCTTACCAGCTAAAATTTGGAAACCTCTCGTCAAAACGGAACAAAACTATCACAAAGGTTCGCTAGCCTCAAAGATTAGCTCAATTGGTACAATTTTGAGTATAAATTAAGCTCTTAGGGACCGACTGGTTTAGCTTTGTAAACGACAAGCCGTTACCGTTAGAGCGTAAAATATTTACGCTCTGAAATGTTTTCAAAAATATTAGAAGGAATTGTAAATTGCGTGTTACTTTGCCTTCTCAGGGATTCATTTTTTGGCAGAAATATAAATTGGGGCAAAATAGAAATTAACTTATATTTTACACATTTGTTGTATGTGAGTTCGAATATATTAAAATTTTAAACATAATAAAATGTTGCAAGTTTATCACTCTAATCAAATTTACCATACGGTTTAGTGCAAAATCCTAAGCTGTAGTAGGCCTCACACATCTTATGGGCTGGATGCAAAATATCTCACTAAAAAAATGTTGATATTCTCAATGATTAGTGAGGCAACAATTTTGTGTCTACTTTTATATACATAGTGTGAAGTTTAATAAATTAATCATTAAAATCAATTATATTGGACTTAAACTCAAAAAACACGAAGATATTGCATCTAGCCTATGTAGAATTCTACATTGAGGAAAGTCTTCAAGCGAGTAAATGACTAATTTTCAATAATTTTTTGAGATTATATCTAAAGGATTTTTCAATTTGGGTGTGTTGTTCATGCAGAATGTCCATCGTTGCGTCTGCTGTGTGCCACGTATCCCCGTCCTGCAGGAAACACTTGTCGTCTACCTCCAAATCGTTCAATTTGGGTTACAAAATCGGTTAGCATCATTCTGTAGCGCTAGTCGCTCATGGTGATGGCCTTCCAACGCCATTTTCAAAATAGTATAGGCCCAAGTTCCGACACAAAATTCGCCAAGTTGAAGTCTGTGAAAAGCCGAGTTCTTGTACACGGCGAGGAATTGACTGCCTCGAGTTCTCCTGTACTCTTTCATGTGCCGCGGCAAAGTTTTCGGCCGATCTGGCGTTCCTTTGACGTACGAGTGTTGAATGATTGTTTACCGAACCAGTTGTCACGAATTTGGTCACCAAACGATGGAGAGTCGACTTTGAAGGACCACCGCGTCTGCCGTAAAATGGGCGCAACACGCACAACGTTGTACCTAATGAACACTAATTTTGATATTAAATTCAAATCAATTCAGTGACTGAAAAAAACACCAGATTAGGCAGACGACACCAAAACAACATGGCCGCCACAGGCTGCCAACATCGACCCACCCAAATATAATAACCCTATAGTAGCATTTGCTAAAGTATTACGCATAGCACAGACAAAAAGACACAGATCATACATTTAGAACAATTTTGTTTCTGAATATCGAGGATCCCCGCGGCATAATACTTCTACCGGAAAACAATTTCGTGCACTTTAGTTCATTCGTTATAGCAGTTTACAATTTCGTTTCACCTTGTATGCATGTTTTGTCAGCGGTTTATACTAATCTTCGTCGAATTTCAATTTGAACAGAAAATAAAATATGATCCCAATGAACGATCTATGTATTTTTATCTGTGATTGATAGTTATTAAGAAAAGACTTCTAGATAAATTTTGAAATGTCCGCAAACATCACTTTTAAAAACTAAATTGAAACGTCAACATCGTTCAAAATAACAAGATATTAAAAATATTAATAATAATTTGATCTTTGAGCTACTACACCTTAGTACGAATGCCACTCTCAATTTCTCAAGTGCAAATTTTAAAATTGCAAGAAATGAATATTGCAATGTCAGATATGAAAATTAGATGTATGAGCTCACTACGTATGTATGCAGTTCGGTTTTTTAACTGCTACCTCTTAGCACGAAATCCACCCCCAATTTCTCAAGTGCAAATTGCAAAAATTAAATATTTTCATATCGGACATGATGTATCGAAAATCAAACTGCACGTATTTCGTGAGCTCATACATCTAAACTTCATATCTCACATTGCAATATTCAATTCTTGTAATTTTAAAATAATTTTTCATTTGCACTTGAGAAATTGGGGTGTATTCGTGCTAAGGGGTAGTAGCCAGCCCCTGCAAACCTGATCGAGTTCAAATATTTTGATTTGCGGATTTCCAAACCTCGTTATTCTGCAATAATTTATTTTCCAATATTTTAAGGTGGAGGGGAGTAACTCAACAGGGGTTATTTTTTGTGGGTAATAGAGCTTTAGAAGTTTCATAAAACTTTAAACATTTAAATCAGACAATGGTTGGTTCAAATGATATTTTTTGTATTGAATAACTGATCAAAGTATCAGCATTAAAGCAAACAAGTATTTGATAATAAAGGGTGTTCCATCTTTTATTTTTGTTTTTATTAAAGAAACACATAATGTCTGTTGGAAATTATTTTTTTTATTGAAAATGAAAGTGGTTCTATGCCATTTATATATGGAATACAGCATCGTTCATGTGATCTCAAGCCGTTCAATAGCTTCAATTTCAGCTCATATATTGTTCTTAAGATCGTGAATTGTTTGTGGATCCTTGCTATTCACTTTACTTTTCAAAAAAAGCCAAAAAAAATAATCTAAAGGTGTCAAATCGTATGATCTTGGTGGCCAAATGACATTAGAGTTTAACATATCGAACATGTGGCATCGTCTTGTTGAAACCAAAGATCATCTAAATCAATTTCGTTCAATTTTTGGCCACAAAAATCCAGTTAACATGCCACAATAGCGCTCACAATTCACTGTTACTGCATCTTCACGTTCATTTTCGATAAAAGACCCAATGATGCCACCAGCCCATAATCCACACCAAACAGAAATTGTTTTTTGCATGAATTGGTTGTTCATGAATAACATGAGGATTTTCATGAATAACATAAGGAAAGCGGTTAACGACACGTTTAATTGTCTCAAAGAGATGCTTGGCTATTCACGAGTATTTTCACTTACAGCTGTTACTGTTTCACGTATCCTATATGCTTTACGACCTGCAACTGATCCAGTTTCTTCAAGACGTTCAACAATTGTACGAGTTCCAGGCTCTGTAGGATGTCTATGTTGACCAAAATCGTCACGAAATTTTCGAAATGTTTTTTTTACAGAACGGCCATTTTCGTAAAAAGTTTGGATAACCAAAACGCGTTGTTGTGTTGTAAACGAATACATGACTAAAAATGCCATAGTTTTGATTTTACATTTGTCTCTACAATTTTCGGTTTGCCACCGCACAATAAATATTTTGTTATCAAATATGTTTCGATATCAAATTCAAAAACTATACAAAACAACTTTGTTACAAACTATATTTCAACTTTATCGTCCCTATGTGACTTGTTATTACACAAATGAAATTCGATTAAATCGAAAATCAATTTAAAAATTTGTGTCGAGTACGGTTAGTTAAAACTCGCCTCTCATACCACAATACGCTCCCACCCAATCCAAGTAATAAAACTTTAAAATATTAATATTTTATTCTACTGTGTAGATTTGTAAACTAATCAATCCCATAATACTACAGTTTGATGGTGTGAGGCGGGGCGGTTCGGATACACAGAAAACAACATAAGCAACACGAAACCTGTAAATTCGGATCGATATAACCGTTTGTATCGTTTGGCTTACGTCTTGTACAATACATAAAGATTTCAACGTTCATTTTTGTAATTTTAGCAAAGATGTGGATCTGAGATATGGGTTTGGGATTGAAATTGATAAAACATAAATTTACGGGAAGCCGAAAAGAATGAATTTTTTATTGTTGGATCGGATGTATAAAAATTGAACCCTTAGGTGGTCCCTTCTCATCATCATAAACATAACGAAAATAAGATAAAATCTAATTAAATTCAGTGTCGTTTAGCGAGTAAAATGGGTAACCACACATCCTGATCCCCCCGCCCTACATCTATAGTATAGATGTACTGTTCTCTCTTATAAGGTTGGGAGAAATTAATGGGTGCGGGAAAACCGTTTAAATATGCAATAATAAATTTCCTTCGCCCGACGCCAATAAAAATATTTATTGATTTAATTTATTAACAAATTTAATTTATTTATATCAATTACTGCACGAGAAACAGCAGGACACAATGTTGTAAATGATTGCTAAAATTTATCACTTTTTCATCGCCGTCGAATTTTCCAAATTAATTTTTTTTACTCTACACTCCATAATGTGCGTGTGTAAATTTATAAAAGTATGGTAGGGATGGTTAAAATATAATTCTCATTTGTTTGGGCATACAGACATTTTACTTGACTGATACTGACCCCATTGTACAAATCGACCAGAGATGTTCCGAACCAAAAATTAGAAATCTGAGTAAAAGTCATCATAACTTAGAGATTAGTGTTGAAATAGAATTTTAAACAAGGTGGGGAGAAATTCATAATTCATAATTCACTAATTCAGTTCACGAGAACGCTCTGCCACTCAGATGATACAATTGACATTTGTAATAAATGTTCATGACTTTGTTCCGAAAGTGGTTTGTTTTTCTAATGGGCGATGTGATTTTTGAACAGAGTAAAACCTCACAATCCTTGTACACTTTACCACACTGCTCTCAATTTTCGTTTATTCTGTCAGTGCAGTCCTCAAGTTGCCTATAACGTAGTTTAGAAGTTGAGTACTTTCCCGGGTTCGGAATCCTCGAGAAATCTTAGACATTAGACAGGTGACAGAGCCTTCAAACATTTTTTCTAGCATAGTATCTAGTATATTTATCACGGAATAGAAGTACTAGTGCGATAAACGCAGAGAGTTGTAGTGAAGATGCGCGAGGAATTATCGCACCATATCGCACCAAGTGCATACCAATTAAATGGAAAAATGAGTTACTTAAATAATTACGAGTAAAAATGGCCAATCACCTCCTATTAAATATTGGGGCGGGGATTCAACGACTTAACTCAACGCCATATCCAATCGGGTCAGTGGTAGTTCGACCACCGCATCATGTCTTGTAGTAGTAGCAAACCATAGGAAACCATAGCTCAACCGCTGCTTTGCGTTGTAAATATCAAAGTGTTAGAAACTCGTATATTTATTTGGTGGGTATCAGTTCAGCTTTGATTGTCACTTGGGCGAGACATTATTTCAGCGGAATTTGCGCAGTTAAGGGTTATAAATTGAATGGCATTTATGAAATGGTGACATCTAGATTTAAGCATTAGAAGCAGATTTTATAGCAGATTTGTCATTCTGGAATCTGGAGATTCGGTAAGCGATAATTGAAAAGCGAAAGTGAACAATGTCAAGATTTTTAGTGGTGTTTAAAGTCAAGTTTGAGTTGTAATTAAAAATAATTGTAATTGGTGAAAAGTGAATTAATAAATAATTGAGAACATTATTTGTTGTTGTGTGTTTAGATTAGTGGATAATAGCGTGAAAATTATTGTGGGAATATTTCTGTTATTTTCGGGAATATTCCGGAGGTGGTGTGAATTGATCAACAAATTAAAGAGATGCAACAAATTTGACAGAACAAATGAATAGGGGGTATAATAAACAAAATCAAAAGCATAGGGAAATAAAAACAAGGAATTAAAGAAATCAAGAGCTATGTATATAACATTTGGCTAAAGAAAAGATTATGTAAGCGATACGGAGCAGAAGGTCAAGCATTCAGATAACGGTAGGGCGCAGATGTTGGAAATGACTCTCGGTAATTAGGTGGAACAGAATGGTGAAGATCATGGAGTGCGTGATATTGACCGGGAGGAAATACATAACTTTGGAATTTTGGATGCTCGACCGTAAGCATAATCCTCGTTTCATAGTGAACCATTTGTCAGTCAGCGGGAGCCCAGAGAGCTGGTGTAACTGATAAATGAGGATGACAACGGACCATCTAGCAAAGATGGTTGCGATGATTTTGGTGTAGGGATTGCTTATGTAACGAGGAACGGCTGTAAACTTGAACCTAGTGATAACTTCAAAGGTGGTTAGGTAACGAACAAAATCGAACTCGAACTGCAACACATTCGGTAAGTTTGTCTTAAAGAAAAATGAGACAGGTATTGCCATATTCAAGGAGGAGATGCATGGCGTGGCTGAGTTGCGATCAGTGGCGGAGTGAAAGGTGGTCGAGGATGCAGCTGAAATGGAATGGATTATAGATAGTTGAATTCAACTGCGACAAGAGGCGTGGGCAAAGGAGAAGTTGAATTGGATGGCGCTATATGGAATAAACTACAGAGACAGTGTCTGGATTCCGTTCGGGAAGAATAGCCTTAGGTGGGGTAATGTTACGATCTCGCCCATCGGTTTGGTGAGCATCAATTCAGCGTTGATAGGTCCTTCGACAGGACATTATTTCAGCGTAGATGACTAATCAAGGGTTACAAATTTAATGAAATCATTTATGAAATAGCGACATCTAGATTTAAGCATTAGAGGTAGTTTTAAAACTGTTTAGTTGTACAGCAGTTTATAGTCTGAGATAGGACCAATCGGTCGTCTGGAATCTGAAATATTAATTTAAAACCGAAAACGAGTAGCGGGAAAACTATAAGTTGTGTTAAAGTGAAATTAGTTGGTGATTAAAAATAATTGTAACTGGTAAAAAGTGACTTTTAGTGTTGGTGGATAATAGTGAGAAAATTATTGTGCAAATATTTCTGTTATTTTCGGAAAAGTTCAAGTTATTCAGTGATTATTTGCGATATATTCGTGAGTAATACGGAAGTAGTGTTAATTACGACAGTTGTTGTAGATCATCAAATTGTATAACGGTATTCACAATCCAGTGATATGAACCGGGTTTGATAGGGCAAATTCGTAAAGTTAACATGGTTTTGGTATCTGCAGTATGAATCCATCATTCTTGAATTAAGAAGATGTATTTTGAAGGTAAGGTTTAGTGCAAGTTTTCATCATGCATCATTCCATATAGATAAGGACATTTTGATCCAAACTTATCTGACGTCTAGGAGGAAATTGTCGTCAGAAACCTGAAGACAATGGACTTAGTAAGGCCTCCGGATCCGACGAAATTTCAGATCGAATATTGAAGGTGTTTGCCAGTGACTTGGCTCCAATATTAACTGCTTTGCTAAGCAACAAACAGTATGACATTCGTGTACGCCGCCCTCCACCGATCGCTTGATGTATGTGACAAACAAATAGAATCTCGCCCTGTAACTCCATGGAGAGGCCTTTGCAATCGATTTGGATATATCTAAGGCTTTTGACAAGGTTTGGCATGAGAATCTCATTTCTAAACTTATGTATGACACAAAATTTCAGCTCGATAACCATCGAGTGGATAAAAAGCTTTCTCAAGCACCGAAAGATCATCAACAATACACTCCCGAAATGCCGGAGTCACTTATTAGGGATCAGTTTTGTCACCGACTTTCTTTTTGTTAAACATCAATGATTTGCTGGATAGCACTGTTAACCCTAACCATAGCTTTGCCGATGCCACTGCGTAGATCTCTTCGAGAAAAACACAAATGTGCACATTCCCATGTAAAATAAGTTACAATGGTTATTTTTGTGTGGTAAAAGTTGATTTACTCATGGGTTGTGACTCAATTCGTCTGTTTGGCCAAGTCAGCTTCACGATGATTTGGGTCCTTCAATAGATGCAGAAGGTTCTTTAAATCGCATCAGGTTCTCCGGATATATAAGACCTTCATTAGGATGGGTTATTAGGAGGACATGGTATTGCCCTTCAGCTACGAATACAACGCAACCCCAGACTTACTAAAAATCTAGATAGCCTACAAGACCGCAAAGATGTTGCACAACTCTGCTAGTTCTACAGATCAAAGCATGGTAAATGTAAGGTTAATAAGAGGAGCTACCTAAACCCCGAACTGAGGAAGCTAAGGGCGAATTTATTAATCGCACATCCAAGAAGTGGGATTCGCTAAATCGTTTCGAATTCCCATTGTTAGTCACAGTAAGGAGCAGACATCTTTTAGCTCGATACACTTATTTCAACGTTCTTCCAATTTCATTAAACCTTCTTTAAAATATGAGTTATCAAACTCCTCAAAATAAGCGTTCCTTTGAGCTATGATTTCATCATTTGACCCAAATCTCTTTCCAGCGAGCTATTTCGTCATGTTTGGAAATAGAAAAGCCACAAGGCTAAATAAGGAAGCAATTCGAAATTTAATTCACTCAATTTTTGCTGTGTTTTTCATGATGAACGTGATGGTACATTGTCATGATGGAAGTGCCTTTTCTTCAATTTTTCATTGTTGGTGCATAATAATGATGCATAATATTCACCTGTGGTGGTTTTACTCTTCTCAATATAGTCGATGAAGATTATTCGATGTTTATCATTATGCCAGGTGCGTCCCAAAATGCAGGGGTTATAATCTAACCAGCTGATGCAACAACTTTTGCTTTCTTTGGAGCAGTTGAACCAGCTTCTTCCCACTGTTTTGGCTGTTGTTTTGATATGCCAGAGTGATGGACCATGTGTTTCATGAACCGTTATGAATCGACGCAAAAATCCAGTTGGATTACGCTGAAATATCTCCAAACTTTGCTCATTCGATTCATTTTTTGAACATTTGTTAACAATCGTGGCACCCATCATATGCAATTTTTCTTATATGATGATCATATGAGATGTTTACAATGTCAGCAATCTCGCGTAACTTTATACGTCGATCATTCCTGAACGCTCAGAGCATCACTTGTGCTTGTGCGGTCAGGTTACAATAAACGGTTGAATTTGAAGAATTCAACCAACGGTTTTCATCTTATCGATGATTTGGTTTTGTTTTAAACCTTTTTTTAATTATCTTTGCAATCTATTCTGGGGCCGAGGCTCTGCCAACTCTTTCGCCGTTCGTTCTTCACGTGTTTACTTTTACGCCGTTGTCAGCCAATTCGAGAACCATCTGCAGCACATTGCATATAGCTCCATCCTAGCTCATGGTACTGGACCTGAAAAATGGGTCGGCCCATGAGTTTTGCATTCTGACAGGAGGTAATAGTTGTGTTCGTTTTCATCACAGATCGTAATCTGTTGATGAAAATTCCATTTTGCATCCTGCCCTTATCGGGATTCGAACCCGGTACCTCCCGATCCAAACGCCAAAGTTTTAACTACTGTGCCGTTTGCTCGGTATTTTAAACCTTTGAAATGAAAGTATTTAATTACTGAACGACATTCATTATTTCAATATTTAAGCAAATCAAAGTGACTTTACAAAAACGACTCTAACTAAGAAACTATTCATCAAATGCCATCGTTTAAAAGAATAAACTTGACGAGAAACAAAATAAGTTGTTACTACTGACGCATAGATGGCGTTGTTCTAAACATTGATCAATTCACCCTCGTAAGAGTCCGCCCAGCATCTAAACTAAACACAAAAGAAAATAAAAAAATGTCTTTTGTTCCTACTTTACGTGCAACAAGTATTAGCGCACCAATGAATAGCTGGAAAATGCTACTTTATTCGGTGTGCTAGAAGACACAAAACTATCCGCTACCATTCTTCTTTAAGTATATGTTTTTATATCGATTTTGAAGGGCGAAATTAACTAGTCACCGACATACATAATGCGACAAAAAGTTTTTTCATAGAGTCGTATGTCATTTAACCCCACTACTAAATATATCTGCCCGTCATGACCTACAAAATTTTCAAAGCAAAAACATAAAATTGATTGGATAACAATACATAATATTTATAACATGTTGTTTTCACATCAGCACACACATAGTGAACAAAAATACTCGCCAACAATGCCGAGATCGATATTATGCCAGTGGAAACAAACTTATTCAACATTTAGATGTGCTCTATTCAAAATAACAGCAACAAAACTGCGCGTTCTATGAAGACGTAAGTAAAGACGTTTAAAATTTTTTCTTTTATGATGTCTGGTCGAATATTAAAATTTGTGGTGATGTTTTAAGATTTGATAACTCTTATCTTATAAAGTTAAAATATTTTTACGATTCATAATTATTTATCTACATTTAACGAGATTGTAAAGGAACTGCGAAAAGAAAAAGATCAATCAGAAATGTTACAACAACAATTCACACATGGCTTACGTTTGTGTTATGTAGAATGTAGATGAATATGAAACGTCTTGTCTAAATTGTTTGCTATTTCCGGCGACTCTCTGCGATATAGTTTAGAACTGTGTATAGCATGTTTATTTAGCATGCTCTTTACGCGATTGAAGGCCAATGTCTATAATAATTATCGCACGCTTACAATAATAGATGCTAAAAGTAGTATGAGGTGTTTGTTGCCATCGATTTCAATCGATTTAATCTGTGTTAATTACTTAACAATTAACTTGGTGTAATTTGATGGAAATTAAACAATGGGTACGGGGCGTGATGTGGGTCGGATTTGTATGTTTTTGTTGTTGATTAATAATGAATGTAATTAACATTCGACGAATATTATCGATTAAACCCCTAGTTTCTAGATATCAGCGTTTTAGTGTTACACTCGTAGCATCATGTAAATTTGCGTGTGTCTAATTTGTCACCGGCCCAGTAGTAGGACCACCAGACCAGTTAGTAGGACAAATTTGAAATTCTATGTTATTTTAAGAAAATGCTTATTCTCTATAGTCGGGCAGCATTACTACTTATGATACAGCTGGATTATAGCATTAGAGGTGCTGTTGTCAAATGTAATTTCCTGAGATTTGACCCAAAAAGACTGGAAGAATGAGCAAAATAAGAAACTTCATATTTATAAAATTGCGGGTACCTCAACATCTACACAAGTGCCCCTTTATCAAGAGGATCAAAGCAATTAAAGTTCGCCTTGAACGTTTTATATCAAGTTTATAATGAAAATATGGTTTGGATACATTTCTGGTCCAAGTTTAATTTTAGATTCTCGATTTCATTACACAAATTGAATTTAAACCGTACTAGGTTAAGAAATGGTATGGTATATAAAACTAACCCTTCTCCACAATTCAATTTAAGAAATATTTTCAACCAAATTTAACAAAGACTTTGCATTTGATAAACATTGGTTGTGAAATGCCCGTCTTTTAGTCTATCCAAATAAAAGCTGCATTGCATAACTTTGTCTACAATTTGTTTCCTATACTTCAGTTCTACAAATGTTCTTCTAAAAAGCTACGTTTGCACATCGAGGGGGAGCGGCACTATACGAAGATTGCAGATTGAAGATTGCTAATTACAGATTCAATTACAGTCAAGTATAGTTAGAGGTATCAGTTGTAAATATTAAATAATAAATTAAATATCAATATAAATCTATAAATAAAATAAAAACTATTAATTTGATAATGATATCGCGTCACAAGTCCAACGGTGACTTTGGTAATGGCATATTACCAGTAATTTGTTTCGCAAAAAGCACTTTAGACACGAGCAATTTTTTTCTACTACCTCCATCTAATGTTTAAAATATTTTAGTGTGAAAAGTTGTTGTTTAGTCCGAACCCGAATTTTTTGGTTGATGTCTTAGATAAGTATAGTCATCCCGAGAAAGTGTCCTGTAAAAGTGTCCCGAAAAGTTGTAAAATAATTAGTTTTTGAAAGCACAAGAAAACAGAAAACCTTATATTTCTAGATATATAGCCCCAAAGCGGTATTAATAGCCAAATAGGCCATTGTACGAGTACTAACTAAAATGTGGAAACTACCATATGGTCATATCAGGTGCCAATAACCTATGTTTCGATTTGTTTATTTAACTGAAAAGCGATATTTTTGTGTCGTTAACATGGGTCCACATTAAATACTATACTGCGGCTTATGTGGCCAGATAGGTCAATGTATCAATCCTTCAACAAATTAATAAATAAATAAAAAAAGATTATTTCCACCTGATATTGGATAGGGTAGTTTTCACATTTTAGTTAGTACATTGGCCCATCTGGCCTTATATGCCGCGTGGTGGCTATATCTATAAGGAACATAGTTAACGGTGACAGACGCAACAAAACCAAAAACCACTAATAAGCATTACAAGAAAACATATCCGATTTATGATCAGTAACCATTTCAAGTTAGAAGCCAAAAGCTTTCAAGATCTTTTGCAATCAAAAACCAAGAATCAAACTACCACAATCTATTTATTTATTTAGCCAACAGTATTATTGTACTTTTACAAGGGTTATACTTTAAAATTCGTCTCTAGACAAGTTAAAATCGAACACGGCAGAAAAATTATTAAATACACGATTTAATTTAAAAATCGGGTCCGACATATCAAAGTTCAAACCACGGAAGTGCAGATGGATCACGAAGCCTCGGTCTAATCTACATTCTGAAATCTAATATAGAATCAGTTCATTAATTTCTGCTAAACAAACTTTAGCCTTTATAACCATTTGACGAATTAATCTCCATAGAAGTAAGCTTACCACAATCAAGCGGAACTTAAGCCAAATTCTTGAATTTCACGTATAGTGAAGTTAGAAGATCATTCGAGCCACTAAAATAATCGGCAACCTCAAAACAACAACAAAATGGAAATCTTACCCCGAAGCCAAGATGAAACCGGTGCGGTAAAATAATTAAAATGGAAATAAGTTATCGCAAGGACGGAGGGGACGGTTCTCTAGCTCAAGTGAATTGTTAGAGCATATCCCAAGAGAACTGCACGGTAAGGGTAATGTGCAAATCAAGCTAAACTATTGCATTTTATACGATTCACAAGAAGACAATTGTAAATTTGATGTCGCAAGACTGCGGTTATTCAGCAACCAGGTAACAAAACGATCATTATTATCCGAATCATTTAACCCATTTGATCCAGTTGGATGACTACCTCCATTAAATATCTCAGCAAAAATTATGATGCAAGAAATATGGTTAAGTGGAATAAAATAGGATGAACCTCTACCAGAAAAGATTAACACAAAGTTTGTAAAATATACCAGAAAATGGCAGCACTCGTCA
Organism: Nephrotoma guestfalica; assembly: GCA_963691935.1. Lineage (NCBI taxonomy): Eukaryota > Metazoa > Arthropoda > Insecta > Diptera > Tipulidae > Nephrotoma > Nephrotoma guestfalica. Next base: position 61,965,990 of record OY829913.1, on the reverse strand, counting down.
AGAAAAGTGGGGGAGTGTGTTTACGCATGCGTTGAAAAGTATACTCATCGAAATATCGATCATTTTCGACGCGCAGTTGAATAGTTTGAGTGAGTCGATGTGAGTGGTTTTGTGAAAATGAAATAAATCGACAATCGAGCTGTCATTAAATATTTATTTTTGAAAGACAATACGCCTTCGCAAATCAAAGACTAATTGGACGCTGTGTACGGGGACCCTACACCATCATTTACCACCGTGAAATTTTGGGCAGCTAAATTATAACGTGGACGTCCAAAGAACGTGTTTGTCTGTATATTGAACCAAGATTTAGGTATGAGAAAACTGTCCACGTGTTGCGTGCCGCATTTGCTCCTTTGGACCAGAAACGTGTTCGAATGAACATTTCCAACGCTCTATAAATCAGAGTTTTGGCGCCGGAATACTCCATTACACTCCAGAATCAAAAATACAGTCAAAACAGTGGAATGTCAATGGAGAATCGGCTCCTTCGGATGGGAAAGTGATAGCGACTATTTTCTGAGACAGTCATGTATGTAGTTATCTTAATCGATTATCTAAGCATTATTACTTGGCAAGCTGAAAGCAGAAATTGCGGGAAAACAACCACATTTGCAGGAAAAATTATTGTTCCACCAAGACAATGCGCCGTCTCACACCTCAGCGGTTGCCTTGGCAAAAATCCACGAATTACGGTTTCAACTGGTTGATCACCCTCTTTACTCACCAGATCTACCCCAAGCGACTTTTTTCTTCCCTAAGCTAAAAGTTTTGCTCGGAGGGCAGAGATTTTCGTCGAATTTATTGTTTGCAGACAAAAACGCCAAACACTTTGTGGATGGGTTGAAGAGATGCGAGCATTCCTGGGAGAAGTGTATAGACTTACAAAGAGACTATGTATAGAGACATAAAAATAAATTTGTAGAAAAAAATGTCTTGTATCTTTGTTAGGTTGGAAACTTTTCAGACAACCCTTGTGAATGCAATGTTATTATTAGAAAAATTAAGCCAAGCAAATTTGAAACATTCGTGACGAACAGAATTTCTGCTGTAAAATCAATGATATCCACAACAACATGGCACCACGCGAAATCAGGTGACAACCCAGCGGATATATTGTAGCCTCACGTAGCTTATCACTCTTCACACTAATAGACAATAAATTGTGGTGGGAAGGACCAGATTTTCTACGGCAAAATATATGTAGTTGGAAGGAAGTCAATAGTGGTATGTTTACTAATATACGCATAATCGTGAAGAATTATAGGTGAAAACTCCAAAACTAATGCCAATAAGCAGAGAAGACCACGTTTTTGATGAGTTATTTGGAAGCAACTAACTAGCTCAGAACTTCGAAATGCGGAAATACAATTCTCAAGGTAGCACAAAAACAAAACTTTTGTAATGAGATTAGCTGTCTGATCCAGGCAGGCTAAACAAATTAGCAAAACGATACTTTTATCACTTCATCCAACACTAGGCGAAAATAGATTGTTGTGACTAAATGGACGACTATACACAATCCGGCGCTATTTAGTTCCAGCAAGAAACCTATCATCATGAATAAGAGCAACCTAGTGACGCAAATAATTATAGAAGATAGCCCATATAAGTACCTTGGCAGTACCTAAGCAAAATAACACGTTGCCGCATTTAAGAAATAAATATTGAATTTTTGACGGTGAACGTGCTGTAAGGCATGCATTTCAAAATTGCATTATATGCTTTCGCCAAAAACAACACCTTACAGGGCAACAAACGAAAAATTTACCTTTTGCCAGAGTGCGGCCAGGAAGACCGATCCCGAAAATGGGAATCGATTCTGCTGGTTCGATTCAAGTAAAAACAACTAAGGGAAGGGGTCACGAAACTTATAAAGGCTATATCGCCTTATTTATCTGCATGGTAACAAAGGCTAAATATAAATATTGAAATCGTAACGCGATTTAACAACCGAATCATTTATTGCTGCGTGCAAACGATTTACACCCAAGAGGGGATTATGCACAGACTCCTAGTCTGAGGATGGGACGTATTTTACTGTAGCAAATAACTTAATGAAAAACGATAACCACCACGCAATAACCACATTACCGGACGAAATCGCCGCTGTGATAGTTTATTCAAATTAATGTATACACACGACCCTGTGAAGATCTTTAGAATTTCAGTTATGTTATTGTTTTTATAATAAATCGGGTTCGTAGCTTATTTGGGAATGTTAATTGGGTAAAATTCCAATTGGCGAAATTACCAAAATTTCCAATTGAGAATAAAATTGATAATTAAGAATTTTTAAATTTTGGAAACCATGATGAAAATCTTTATATAAGCCTCGTTCTCACAACAATGTTCGGAAATTTTCTGACCTATTCGAATATATGAAAGAGAACTAGTATACATTTCTGGGGTACGCGATATAACCGTAAACGTTAAAATGTCTCTAGGCAAGTTAAAAGCCATCGTAATTAAATCCCGTTCACGACAAACATTAAGTTTTGACTGAACTATTCGACCAAGTAGTGAACATCTCATACCCATGGAACTTCCAAGTAGCATGTTTGGGGTTTTGTTTTACATATTTGGTCTTTTATGTGAGACCCCGTGAACATCACTAGGATCGGAGATTTAAAAGTAGAAACTTTGTCTAAAATAGCCTATACGACACCATTAGGGACTCAGGAACTTTTCTAAGATTCTAAAGATAATCTATAATTTTTTAAATTTCACTACAAGACAAATCCAACTGGATTTTTTCATTTAAATTTAACAGTGTAAATTGTTGTTATCATTTTTGGTATGTATTGATCCTAAACATCAATTTGATCAAAATAAACGTGTTTTTCTATTGGATGGGGCCTAATAGCATCTCAGTATACGAGAATACGTCACATTATGCTGGTTTATAGGAGTTTCCCAGAAAAATTTAGAAAATTTAACAGTTTTTTACAAAATATTTTTATATAACGACTTATGTTAAAACTTGTCGTTGCTTTTTATAGGACAGTTTTAGGACAAACTTGACAAACGGACAAACGAACAAACGGACAAATTAATCGAAACAGAGTGGGAGAATATGATTCATATATTTATGGCTGCAATTAATCCAATTTCTTGACCTTGGCTGCGCATATTCCACAATCTGAGAACGTTAACAACCACATAATGTTAAGTTATACAGAATGTTAACGTCATTGTTATTGAAACTCCGAAATGCCGAATGCTGTCTACATTGATGATATGTTCGGAGTTGATTTGTACATAATTCTGTTTGAACATAATTGATACCACTAATTCTGGGTCAACTGACAAAAACTAATTGCATTCACCCAATCGTATACCAATTTAGAGAATGCCGAGTTTGTTTATGATTTCAACATTGTTCTATTCACGATTGGCTATCAAAGTCTGGATAGGTTCGCAATGGAAAGCTAGAATAACTTCTAAATGTTATGTCAATTTTATTTTCCAAAGTTCAAACCATTTAAAGAACATAATTTCTTTAAAGATGTTATAATTTTATGCTTGATGACTTAAATGATGACTTTTTTGAAAATGTGGAAACAAAATTTTTTCTAATTCTTTTCTGCAAATTAAATAAATACTACTTCTATTTAGACCACCAAGGTCTTCTTCTAAGCCAAAGTTTTATCTACCTTGTACAATTAGCTTTAGTCGTTTGTTGCATGTCGACCGAAGATAAATCTTCAATAAAATCACAAATCTTAAAAATCGGTATACAAATCACAATTAAAGACAAACACGAGAATTCCATTAAAACCCCTAACCGAAGAACGTATTTTCCAGGTGTGCAAAAACATTAAACATCAACACAAAACAATTAAACAGGTACAATTAAAAGAGACACACGTACGAGTATACCTCATTTTCACGTATAATCTTACATATACATAAATCGAGGTGAACATGGTATAGGCTCTAACTTCTAATAAGAAGCAAAACAAAAAAATTTTATTTGTTATCTCAAAATTGATGTTAAACAATTAAAACATTTTTAATGAGATGAGATAAAATTTTTCACATAGAACAGATGTACGTTGTCTATCTCGTAACATAATACAGTGCTGTGCAAAAAATTGGTGAAACCCTTATTCACATTTAAAACCGTCGTTTTTGCAAAAACGAGAGTGGAAGTGTTTTATTACCTCAATCTTAACCCACTATAGCCCCGTATGGTCGCTGTAATTAAAGCCAAATAGCTAGCTTTGCTATGTCGATGTGCATCTTGAGATTCTGGTTTACCTCGGCAAATCTAACACTCCGGTCGTGTTGCGCTTTCGAATCATTTCTGGTGTTCGTGCTGTTGCTATCTACGTTATTTTTACGGCCTCTTACTGCTTGATAAATCGGTCGTTTCTCGGATTTTTGGACGCATTCCGCTACTGGCTCATATCGCTCATCCTTTCTCTGCATTGTCGTATTCCAGCACACCTCCTTCTCTACTCTATTGCGTGTCACCTTTGTACGACTCTCCGTTGCAGGCTTCTGGTTCGCTTTCTCGTTAGCAATCAAATCCACTGCCTGACTCATCCTCAACAATCGTACTTGAATCTTCTGCTGGATCTCTCCTAAGCATCTTTGCTCCATTTGACAAGCCAATTCGTCCCTCCGTTTCTCTGGCGGTAAACTCTAGAACCCAGCATTTGCCTCTGGTCTTTTGTTTCTTGAACGTTCAGTGGTTTTCTTTATTTCCGGTGTCTGCTCCCCTCGCCAGTTTTCGAGTTGCTTATCTCGGGAATCAGGCATCTTCTTTGACTTTTGATGTCACCTGGCTCAACACTTGACTGTTGTAATTTTCAGAGGCCCCAACTCCTCTCTTAATATTTCTTTTATTTCCGCGATATCCTTGGAATCCAGCTTGCGCAACTTTACTGTGTCAGTGGCTATGCTTGCTCTGGCTTTATTTTTTTCAATGGTTATCATATTGTGCACTTTTGATCACGATTTTATATAATTTTTATTTAATTTGAATAAATGAGAGTTTGTTCTTTTCGTTTTGTAAAAATCTAAATTTTATTAGGTTTACTTTAAGTATTTCGAGCATTCTCTCTTTGTCAACATTATTTGTTCTAATTTTGAATTCGCAAATTGTCGGTAAAATGCATTATCAGGCAATTAGGCATCCTGTCGATCATCAAATATGGGCTGTTCTTACTCTCATACTCTCTTTTTTTTCGACATTTTTTGTGTATGCTTTAAACCGTGTAATAAAATTGCTACCTGTTTGTCCGATGTAGAACGTTTCGCAATCGTTACATAAACTTGCCTCATCTTTTATGTTGGTTTTTTTATTGATCCGGTTTTCTACTTTGTTCCTCTTTCTAGTGTTGTGAGCGATCTTAATCTTGCTTTTTTGGTTATTTTCTTTTGATTTGGTCATCATTATACTGTTCAAACCGTTGGATGTGAGAATCTGTTTTATCTGATTTCATCTGTATAATCTCTTTTTTGCATTGGCATGTTATTAATGCTGTTGATCATATGTTCGTATGCTGATCTTTTTTGCCTCGGTGGATGGTCTGACGTGGAGTGTAATGTGTGATTGGTTTGGTTTGGTTTTCTATATATCTTGAAAATCAGTTTGTGCTGACATTTTTTATTGTGATATCCCAGAAGTTGATTTTGGTTCTCTTTCTGTCTCCAATGTGAATTTTAATTAGGATCTATGTTATTGATGTAGTTGTGGAGATTTTTAAGTTGCCTCTTGGATCCTTTGAAAAGAATTATGATATCATCCACGTATCGGTACCAATAAATGATGTTAATTTTGAAGCTGTTCCTTTCGTTGAGTGCAGGTTTCTGTTCGAAGTTTTGTATGAATATTTCGGCTAGTGTTCCGATAGAGGATTCCCCATTGGTAGGCCTTCTTTTTGGTTGTAAAACTGTTTAGTTTGTATTATGCTTATGACTTATTCTATTTTGGTTCCTTCATATTTTTTTCCCTTAAGTTTTTTTTTTGTTATTTCGAGAGTTTTAATTATGGGTATGTAGCAGCTATACATATGTTTTATATCGGCCGATGCAGATTTTCCGCTGTGTGGTATTCTGATATTTTTGATGTTGTTGGCGAATTCATTAGAATTATTTAACGATTGCTGCGTTTTTATGTTCAGCTCGCTGTTTGTAAGTTGTGCAATTCATTAGTGGTCTTATGGGTGCTACAGGCTTTATTATTTTGACGTATTTTTCGTTACGACAGATTTTGTGATGATTGCCTAGTTTTCATTGACTTTATTTTTAATGTTTTTGATTATCGTATTTTCTTCTATGTGGGCTGGTTGGGTATTGGAAGTCTTGGGGTTATTTCATGTACGATTTCAGCTCTTATAATGTTCCGATGTTCTGGTTGGGTTTTTGTGATAGCACTCTCTATCTGCATTGATTGTTGCTTTTTTTGGTCGGTGTTGTTTATGGGGGTTATGTTGTATTTTAATCCATTGTTTAACAGGGTTGTTTCTTTCTCTGTGAATATCATATTTGTGTTGTTCTGAAATCTCTGGTACAATTAGTGGTTTGTTTGATGAATGTTATTTGCACGGCGTTGTCTCTTTCGAATACGTTATTTAGTTTGTTTCTTATTGCAATTCTGTTTGGTTTTACTATTTCTTCGGGTTTTTGTTCTATTTTGTGGTACTCATATTCGAGTTTATGAAATTCTTTTGAAGTGTGTAGCTGTGCGTTATATTTTTCAACGGCTAATCTGTTGATTTTGATGTATAGTTGTTGGATTGACTGCTTGATACAGATTCTCTCTGATTTTTATTTTTGGCTGTTGGTGATTGATTCCGGATTATTACATTTATGTATTTTGTTGTTAAGTTGTATTTGTAGCAGATTCTATTAAATTTCAAATTCATCTTATTTCTGCTCAATTTTTGACTTAAATTAAAATATTTTAGCACTATTTTCTATTTTGCTTCGCACAGCTTTGCTCGCATCACAAATTCACGTCCGTTTAAATTACCGAATGGTGGATGTGTCATAAGGTTTCTCATTGGCGAATAGTACTTTTCTCATGTCCATCCTGACTTTAAATTTTATTTCCACAGGTTAGGCTTGACTTGATTTGATAATATCTACTGGAACATAGATAGTGCAGAAGAGATACTCGTTTCTTTGAAATCTCAAATCACTGCCCAGTATTCTGTATGCAGTCTACCTAGCGGTGAAAACTTTACTTTCCTGTTTTCCTTAAGTCCATTTATTCCGTAGGGGAACATATAATTCCAAGCAGATTCCTTGGCTTTCAACTCATGCTTCTGATTCACTATGTTGTCCCGTATCTTTGTTACGATTTCGTTCAAGTGTGTAGACACTTCAAGTTTGTCCTTAACATCTGGCACAGTCAACAACAGCCGTCAATGATGTTTGAACAGGAATTTTTACTTGTCTGGTCTAGGAATTTAGCCCCAGATATTATCCCCCGGACAATACCTTCTCACCATTACCTCGGCCAATTACTCTCGGTTCATTACCCCAATCTATTACCCCCGGTCTCCTCCGGTTATTACTCGGGCATTACCCGTTGTCTCTCTCCACACAGCTATTAATCCCCGGTCATTTTCCCTTCGTCATTCCTCCTGATTATTACTACACCCTCCCCGCCCTTCCGCGACTATGAATCGTTTGGATTAATTTTATTTTAACACATTTCGTTTTCGCTATTCTTTTGGGCCTTAAATGGATACCTTTGGAAATTTTACGATTCAATTATATTATTATATTGATATAAGTAGATTTTGAAGCGGATTATTGTCATGATGTACATAATTTATTTACCCAAACGAAACTACCCAAATTTGGATATTGTGTCAATCATCATGTGTCTAGTGGAATATGGCTAGAATTCACATTTACTATAAAAAATGCATATAACTTAAGATTATTCATTCGTCCATTTATGGTAAAACTGAAGTTTTGATGGCAGAAATGATATTACCATCTATGACTGTACTGATTGTCGCGGTACTGCTACAGTCCATCAACCCCCGTACAATCCGATTTAGATGATTTGCAGGAATTACTATCCTCGCACATTTTAAATTATAATCATTTTATAATTGCTTGCGATATAAACTGTAATATGCTTGATAGGTCCCATAAATTTCAAAATCTTTTAAAAGCCCACCATTTAGTTTCAGTCCCGTTCTCACCTACTCATAACCGTACATGGCTTGATCAATACATTGTCCCAGTGTCAGATTTCTTTAAGGCATTGGCCTCTAGTCAAAACACTTAGCCAGACATCTGTGACCATCATATTCTGATCATTTCTTATTAAGTCAGATCAAAGCGAGCTAAACTGGACTATAAGCTTATCCATGACTATAGTCAGTTAGATTCTGAAAAGATAATGAATTACTTTTCTGGCATTAACTGGAGCTTTCTGCATGCGTCTGATAATATTCATGCCAATTGTGTGCCAACTAAAAAAATTGTTAATTGCCATTCGGCTGCCCATGGTTTAATTGTAATATTGCTAAAAGTATGGTTGCGACGGATCATGGGGTATAACTAGTATGATAAGGATTTCCAAACAAAAATATTTTTTTGGAAATAGTAAATTATCCATGAAACGAATTTGGAGTAATTTTAACCATATTGGATTGGGGACTAGCAGGTCTGGTATTTCTACTGACGTTGACCCTTTAATTATCAACACTTGTTTTTGCAATCTACCCCAATCATCGGTAGTTATTCCATTGCAGGGGATAGAGCGCACAGGCATGCATACTTCTCTCTCCTTTTGCAGCATAATTGAATTAGATGTTTTCAAAGCCGTGTATCTTATTAAATCAAATTCAGCCGGTCACGATAAAATAAACTTAAAATGTCTAAAGAATATTTTACCATATATTGTATCACCTTTGACATATCTGATTAACAGTTGTATCATGCGTTCTGAATTTCCTGAAATCTGGAAAATGACCACCGTGATTCCGATTGTAAAAAAGAAGGGTATCGATTCTTTGGATAATCTTAGACCGCTTAGTTTAGTTTCCATTTTATGTAACGTATTCGTGATCAAATCAACCAGCATTTGGCTAATTGTAATTATCTAAATAAATTTCAATCCGGATTTCGTAATAACCACAGTACAACGAGTACCCTGCTTCATGTTGTAGATGAACTGGCCTGTCATCTTGATGGAAACAACTCATTTGTTGTTCTAATACTGTGGGGTTACTCCAAAGCATTTAACTCTTTGAACCATGTTTTGTTACTACAGAAAGTTGATGCTTTTCTTTATAATTTTGACAATAGAGCACTTAAACTTATGTTTAGCTACTTAACAGATAGATATCAAAAAGTCATTCTAAATGGTAAAGAATCATTTTCTGATCGTATACCCGTAGGTGTATTTTAAGGAACTATACTTGGTCCAACTCTGTTTTGCCTTTTCATTAATGACTTACCATAAGCAATAAAATGCTCGAAATATCACATGTATGCTGATGATTGTTAAATTTATGTTGGTGGTACTAGTGAAAATATATTGGAAACCTTTAACAATATTACTTTGGATCTATCCAATATACTGGCTTGGTCCAAGTTCCAAGAACATCGCTAAAACGCAAGCAATTCTGATTTCTAAAAGAAGTTTTCCAGTGATACCCGATATCTTTATGGATGGTGTGAAGATTAAATTTGCGAATTTGTATAAATGACAGGTTCTCTTGGGATTCACAAGTTGTTAATGTCTGTGGTAAGATCAATTCTATTTTATATGGTTTGAAGCTTCATAAAAATATCTGCCCTAAAAATGTCAATCATTTGTAATTCTTCACGCTAAAATGTGATTCTACCTCAAGTGACATGCTGCAAGTTACTTTGAATAATACCGTTAGATATGTTAATTTGGGTCTAATCTCGAAATGGTAAAATAACACTGCCTGTTAACCGTTCAAATATTTACAACAAATCTCTGTTTTACCTCTTTTTTTATCCCTGCAATCTGTTCTGGGGCCAAAGCTCTCCCAACTCTTTCGCGGTTTGCTTATTTACGTCCTTACTTTTACGCCTGTATCGGCCAATTCGAGGACGTACGGATATAGGTCTGATTTTATTACCATCTGCACATTGCATAGCTCCATGCCAGCCTATACTGGCATGGAAGATGGGTCGGCCCATGAGTTTTGCACTCCGACAGGGGATCATAGATGTGTTCCTTTTCATCACAAATCGTAATTTGTTGTTGAAAATTCCCTTTGCATCCTGCCCCTATCGGGATTCGAACCCGGTACCTCCCGATCCAAACGCCAAAGCTTTCGCCACTATGCCATTTGGTCCTGTTTTACATCTTTTACAAGTTGGAATGAGGTTCCGATTGAGATTAGACGTGTGAAGCCTTTTACTAAATTTAAAAAAATACTGTTTGGTTTTATTAAAAATACATTTTAATTTATGTTTTAGTTTATGTTTTGTATACTTTTTATTACTAATTTGGATGGATAGAAAACCTATGCTTTATCCTTTATGCTGAATAAATAAATAAATATATGTATATGACATCAAAACTCACGAAATCACGGGAATACATTTTTTTAATAACTTTTCCCGCAGGAATAATTTCAGACGAACCCCTATAATCATCTAACCATACTTGGTCCCTATGTTTCCTGAATATTCAAATTATTATAGCAATTGAAATGGCTTCAAATAAACTATGCACCTCATGACAATAATCCGCTTAAAAATCTACTTAATATCGATATAATTTTGTTTCGATGAATCGTGAGACCGGAAAAATGGGTAAAAACGAATTGTAATAAGAAAAAATTCATCGAAATTATTCATAATTGCAGGGGGACGGGGGGGGGGGGGGAGGCGAGTTAATAATCGAGGGGAATGACGGAGGGAAAATGAGCGGGAGTAATGGACCAGAGGGGTGATTGGCCAGGGGTAATGGCGGAGAGGTATTGTCCGGGATACTCCTCTCCAAAACATGTTCTGTTACATGTTTTATTATAAGTGGATTTACCTGCTGTTGTAGCAGTTTCTTCTCTTACTTTCAAGTTACCCATATAGTTCTTGGGATGAACTTTTAGGCATTTTTCATTTGCATTGGACAATAGTTTAATTGGATTGTAATCACCTTCATATCATATGTTTATTGAATGTCATGAAAGACTGCTTGGTCAATAAATGATGGCTCTGCCAATCGACACATAAGCACTTGTTTCTTGTTCCCTTTGCTCTACCTCTGTATACTAGGTAGCTTCTCGCTAATTTTGAAGAAGTCTTGAGCAGATGGCGCTTCTTCCTCAGAATCTGTATTACGCATATGGAATTTCGTGAATTAACTACCTTGACCAAGCGCTTTTTGCTTGTGTTGCTTGTTTGGTAGTGGGAAAGAATCGTTCGTCCGTGAAAGTGTAAAATTCGCACACAGAAATGAATAATGACAATTTGTGTCATTTAAATGCCAGAAACTTCTAAATTATTTGTCGATTAATAGATCTATAAAATTTCTGCAAATTTAAAAGAGCAGATTATTCGAGTGCCTGCTGTTTAAATTTTAAGAATTTGAAATAAATTCAACACAAAACTACTATCGAAGGAAGTGTCAATAATATCTTCCTCTAATCTTTTAAGGAACACTTGTTATTACTCGAATCGATAAACGGTACAAACTGGTTATTCTAAATTTATATGGCGGCCTCTGGTGTCCGATCGCACTTCCAAATTAATATAAAAAGTGATGTCAGAGGTGGAATAAACAGAGAAAGCGAGTTAATATAGTAGCGTGGAAAAAACTTGGAGTGGAGTGCCCATATACTTAACCTCTTCGGATCACCGACAACAAACAAATTCTATTGAATTTTGTTTTTTTCATTATTTTAACCCCCCAATGCCCAGTAAAATACTTTCGATCAATCTTTATGCACAGCACTGTATAGAATTACAAAATTCCTCGATACGTTGGTTAAACACCTTGCGGATTAAATGTTATGTAAACAATGTTAAACCATATGTTCAACATCATGAACATCATAATTAATCGAAGTAATTTAATTACCGGCTCTCTACATTCCATCCACAATTATAGGTCATTATCATTCAAAAATACGAGTATTAAATTATCCATCGTAAACATCTTGTAAATATTGGGCGGGCAATGATTGATACGAGTCGAAACGGTATTCGTTTTAAGTGAAGAAGTTATCTAGTTTGTATGGATGTGAGGTGTGATGATTGATTATGACATGCAAATACGCTACGAACTCGATACAAAACGATTAAACTGATAGAATGCGAACAATGTTTCTAAAAACCAAATATATCTGACTTATAGATCTACATTGTTACATATGGATTGAATACTGAAAACAGAGATGTAATACATGCTGATAATACCATAACAATTTAATTAATTAAATCAATTTCGTAATTCAATTTAATTCTGAACTATAGCTAGCTATACACATTTGAATCATAATTATGTCATGAAAATGTCGTGCCATCGAAAGAAGCACTAACAATTCCACAAATCAATAGTGCACGAAGCCAAAATTCAAATTTTAGAAATAGAGTACGTTGACATTACTTGTTCCATTGTTCATAATGGTTGGAATGTTTCATGTGTATTTTACAGTGTATATCAAAAATTCAAATACAGGGTTTTCCAATAAGAGTGATATGATCCAAACTTTTCTCGCAATAATTCAATTGTTGCACTTGCTGTGTGGCACGTAGCCCCGTCTTGTTATTTGAACCAAATATTGTCAAGATCAACTTCTTCCAATTTCGGCCATACAACGTTGGTTTTCATTGGTCTATACCGATCTCCATTGACAGTAACGGTGTTACCAGCTTCATTTCGAAAAAAATACGGACCGATGATTCCACCAGACCAAAAACCACACCAAACTGGCAATTTAGGTGAATGGATAATTTGTGGATTTTCTTCGCACCAGAATCGACAGTTTTGTTTATTTACCGCACCACTCAGATGAAAGTGAGCCTCATCGGAGAAGATGATTTTCTTAAAAAAATCGTTATAGTTTGTAATTGCAATTTGTAAAAGTTGTTCTTGCGTATATCTCACCATGATGAAATTGTAAACATTACTGAATACAATGAAACAAAAAATGACAGATCATGACATATTACAAATGGCCGAAACGTCACTTAAAACTCATATCATTCCTATTGGAAAACCCTATACATTATTAATCTGTAAATCGACATTGAACATCGATTTGCTCATGTTCTATATTTAAACATTGGAATGTGGAAGGCAATTGTGGTTATGCTTGAAACAAGTGTTAGACTTGCACGATACTAGTTTTCAGGGGAGTTACTGTCCAAAATTTTGATGGTAGTCAAAAATTATGCTCATAATAACTCAAATTGTAAGCATTTCTGAATCACTAACGGGTGCAGGTAAATTCAGCTACAAATTTTATCCTGTATTATGTCATGTGCCATTAATTTAATAATATATTTAGGGAGGAGTAGATTACGCAGACTCCTTTGAAGTTCGAAGGGAAGAGGTCGACACCAGATTTAATAGGGGGCAAAGCTCTAGATTCATACCTTCTTGCGGTGCTCCCTGGGTAACAACAAATAGATCAGACTTTGTAGATGAGGCGATAGAGAGGAAGATCTGTTTATAGTCAAGGACACTACTTGACTTTTTTTGGAGATTTTATAGATACAAGATATTATACGAGAGTATGTTGATCACAATTTAATTCCTATTAAACATGAACGATGAGATAGATAACTTAACCTCGGAAATATGAATTTTAAGAATAATAGTGATAACGTATTGGATCCGGCTTTCGTACCATTTGATCATGAGGTGATAGTTACCGCGTGTGAGGATTTAACTGCATCGTCTAGTATTTTGCTCTCTCGCTGAATATCTCAGGTATATTTGCATGCTACGACCTGGTCGAAGAAACTGTGAACTCATAGATTTTCAATTTTAAAATGGGCGATTATAGTTCTGTAATACAAATGCATTTACGGATGTGTATGCTTCGTTGTTGTTTTTTGCTTGTGACAATATCGACGATATATTGAGCGGCAGACATTGAGAGATTTATCCCTAGAATGAAAGCTTCAAGCTGTTAATTACAAAATAAAATCTAATGGTTAGCCTTCGACGATATTTTTTAAGGACCGTTCCTGCGATAAGCTGAGGGAGATTTGTTTGCTGATTTCTTTGATAGTGTATATAATTCGAACTCTAATTGTATGTAATTTGAATAATGTTATAGACAAGTCAACATTTTCAATGTTTCGCCTTGAAGTTGATACTATTTTATCCGAATTATCATATCTTGATATTAATTAGATTGCCTGATTCGACTCTAGTCCACCAATTTTTCTTAAAATAACCGGTAATACAATTTCTTCCCAAATTTCCATCTTATTTAATTGAAGTCTCGCTGAGAGTTACTTCCCTACTCTATAGAAACGCTCGCTTATTAAGCCGATTTTCAAATCTGGATCTCGTGGCGATGTGGAGAACTATAGGCTTATTTACATTATTTCAGTTTTACCAAAGCTCTTTGAATTGTAGCTTTTTGCCTGTTGATTGGATTAGGTGTTAAATGGAATTTAGAAGTCAAATTGTGAAAATTGGTAGTTTCACTTCAAGAGTGGCTGATGTTTCTTCAGGAATTCCTCAAGGTAGTGATTTAGGTTCCAAGCTCTTCATCCTTCTCGAAAATGATGTGGTAAATTGTCTGAGTTATTTCGACATTTTGGATTCTCGTTCACCGGCGAGTGCAACACGATCTCGATGAGACATTCCACCAGTATAACTGAAGTTAGGTCATATAGAGGCGCCAATATTAACAGTGAGCATATGCTTGTTATTTTCAAATCCAAGTGCAAATTATCATCTACACGATAGTGATTGTAATGATTGGTTTGACGATCAGTGCCATTAACTCGTAACACTAGGAAGTCTCAAACAGAACATCTCCGCGCCAGAAAAGCCACAACCAAATTCCTCTGACAAAATAAGCTCGAATATATGAGGACCTGCATCGAAAACATCAGATTCCAAGTGGAAATTGGAAACTCGGGAGATTGTTTTGCCACTACCAGCCATTTTACTAAAGTCTTCCATCCAAGATGCACAGAAAAACACGAATAAAGAGCAGAGGATTAATGTGACTGTTGTTTTCTCATTATGGCAAACCTACTACCAATTTCCACTAAGTAAAACTGAAGAGGTGCCTCCTATCCGAGCTATTCTCCTCCAGGCGAGGAGGTGTTTGCCCCATATCCCATAGTAGAGGAGCTTTTAGCAGATTAAAAAATGGGAATCACTCGGTCTGCCTGCAGAATTATTCAAATTCGGTAGGGCAGCTCTTACATCTAATCTTTATAACCCCGCCGTGATAATCTGGAACCAGGAGGAATTGACTGTATGTACGCTGCATAAAAAGGTAACCGTCTCAAATGTGAAGATACTGTGGCATAACTTTGTTAAATACCGTGCTTGCTAATGTTGTACTTGCCAGAATCATTCCTCTCGCCGAAAATATCATTGATCAACCGATCAATTTTTCACGCTACGGATGTAGCAGGCATATGATAGCATCGAATATAGCTCGAAATTCCAGAGAAGCGAGTTTCAAAAAATATCAGCAGAAAAAATTTCCTTTTTGTGATAGTGATGTCTCTAGCGGTGAATGGCAAAAACACATTTTTTGCTGGAAATTTTCTGCTATCTTATACAGCATCTCGCGATTCGACTTGGTTTGAAAACTAACAGTAACAAAACAAAATTGTAATCAACATCTAGGAGCATTTCTACTGGAAATCTCGGAGTACACTACTACAACTTTGACAACATAGAAGGCTTAAACTATCTCGTTCGGGTCTATTATAATATCGCCAAATTATATCCAGACAGAAAAATCATAAAAACCCGCATAGCAACCGAACATCGAGTTTTCGATGCACATTCAAGGTTGTTGCGATCAAAATATCTTTCACAGTCGTGTAAACTAGCACATTACAAAGCACGTGTAAGTCCTGTAGTAACTTTTCGGAAGTGAGAATTAGATTTTGACCACCGACGACTGTAAATTATTATCTACATTTGAGAGAAAGGTCATCCGATCCAATTATTGTCCAATTCTGGTTGCGAACAATAAATATCGGATTCGATCGAATCGACCACCATGATGTCAAACAAGATCGAAACATTTGGAAAGCCACCGTGCAAAGCAAAGCGTTAATAGTTGTCTAAGAGTGATAATGAAGTTTGTGCTACAAAAATTATTTAAAAATTACACTGTTAAATTTGTTAGTTTTCCAATTGGAATTTATTTTCAAAAGAAAATTATAAAATTGCATATGAATCTAAATTTTGTGCCGTTGCTAAAAATATCTACAGATTCTAGCTGACATTTTTGAGAAGGTATAGCATAGACCTGTTTCTAAGATTTAAATAAAGTATATTTTTGAGATTCGTTCTATTAAAAATTATATTTAGAAGTTGAGTATTTTTGACGGGTTTCAAAAAATATACCAAACAATTCTGGAGATGTCCACTGGCTTTTATATGGCTCAAAATATTTTCAACACGTGCATAAACTGGATTTAATTTCTACTGAACTTTGCTATGTATTTCACAATTTGTTTCCATTAAACGGAATTTGATTATTTTCAATAATTTGTACTGTCAATCCTGGAGATGTTCACGGGTTGTGGCCTATTATTTACAGCTCGACCAGTAAACTAAAATTGTAGTGAAAGTTACTCGATTCTGATGAACCCCATTTTCGAATAGATTACACAGTATTCTACCGTTATAGTGGTTGGCATCTGATTCTAATGGACTTTGCTATGTCTATAGTACATTTCATGTTATCATTTCTACTGCCATTACCGAAGAAGTCCACGTAATTTCGTCAACATTTTTCGACAGCCTGTCACATTTTTTATATCTATGGGGCAAATATCGTTCAATTGTAATGAGTCTAACAGTGATTTTTGGAATTTGGATCCAGGATGTTTAAAAAAAATATTATTTCCTTTCCGGGCAAGGTTTTAGCAATCTCTCCAATAGGATTTTTAATTGACATTCCCAAACATGGGACAGTTTTAATACATTTATTTTAATATCTGAAAAACTATAGGTTCTGTAGGTAATCCGACCACTATTATGGAATATTCAAAGGGATTTCATGAAAGTTGCGGTTTCTAACTAAGTCAATTTGTCAATCAAAAACATTGAATACTGGCCCCTTCCTGCGTTTAGTCAAAGAAATCCATGAACATTTTTGGGTTTTAAGTCAATTTGTCAATCAAAAACAGCCAGCGTAGAAGTGGTTTGCATTTACCATATTAAAAAAAATCTACAAAAATTGCCGATCTTCAATCAAAAACGTTGAATACTAACCTCTTCTTGTACAGATTTTTCAAAGAACCGTTATGTTTTGAGTAATTGAGGGCCGTCTGCGCTTATTCAAAGAAAATTTGTTAAAATTTCCGGTTTCTGACTAAGTCAATTTGTCAATCAAAAACAGTGAATACTAAGGTAGGGTGGCGGTCTGCTTTTATTCAAAGAAAATCCATTAAAAATTCCGGTTTCTAACTAAGTCAATATGCCAATCAAAAACAATGAATACGATCTTTCGTCTTGTCTAGAGTTTTCAAAGAACCGTCACGTTTCAACCACATTTTGAGCTTGTGAGCTCATTTATAACGTGGTGTGAGCTCTATTAAAGTTTCCAAAATAATGGCTGTATTCTAAGTGTCGAACCCTATGTTATATTTTCTGCAACCATGTAACAATTACTTCTGCTACTCGATGGAATCACAATTTTACGAGGCTGTTTTTCGTTATATTATTTACATTAGTCGGCCCATTAATATAGTTGGATCCTTGCGGGCAGTTATCAGCGGTGCTCATTCTGTAGTCCGCTCGATAAATTCAAACCATCGTCTTACAATTAAACACATCAGACATCAACAAGGATGTCTGTGTCATAAGGACATCAACAATTAATACAAACTGTATATTATACTTTCCTCTTGGAAAATGGGCTTTCCAGGTGTGGCAGTTCTCAGCGTTTATTCAACTGCGTTTATTCAAAGAAAATTCAAGGTTTGTTCAATTGTTGCATTCTAATCACAGAGTTATCGAACATCGCTTTCAAGACTTTTCAACAATCCTGCACCTTCCTGTAATTTATTCATTGGACAATTTGTCAATTGGCCTTTCTGCTAGAAATAATTTGAATTCTGTTTCGCTTCTCAATCATTTCTTCCCTATTGCCATCACAACCTTCTAGAATATATTTCACCAATTTCGTTCTAGTATCAAAAATATCAACATCATATCTCAACATCAGATATAGAAAAATATCTCAACAGAGATAAGTTTTATCCTACAGAAACGAGGCATAGTTTCGATAAGTTATCGGAAAGGGTGATGTTAGAACATCCCAGCACAAAGTTGAAAATATTGTCAGAGCTACACAGTTTTGGAACATAACTTTAATTCCGATTCGTTTTTTATACACTGGTATTTCTTAATAATTTGCATGCCAGTTTAAATTTAATTTGCCCTAATGTTGGCATGTGTTTCTATGTCAAAATGGCCAAATTTCTATATCGAGACGTGAAATTTTTCCTAAAATTGTTCTAAATATTTGTTGTTGTATTTTAGGACAAATTTCACACAAATGTTCATAACATAGTTTGAAGATCATGCACCGAAAGACAAATGACATAGAGAGATAAGTCTGCAGTAAAATTCCATGGCACTAGAAACATTTTCATTCTAAAAGACAGATTGTGCTCGGGTATAGGTCAAAATAAACTGCGTACGAACACTTCTTTCAAGGTTAAGGCTACATTTTTACCAATAATCGAAGTCAACGTACTAGTTTTCACTAGAGAAGGATTAGTGTGGCGATCAGTTACGTAAGATATACAGAAGTTTAAATTTGTCAAGCAAAACTAATCATTACAAATTTAAAATTGTATACCATCCCACTTTAAGACATTTATCCGCCCAGCCGCCTATAGATATTTAAATTAAATCCTCGTGGCATTGAAACCAGCATGTGGATAGAATATTAAAAAGCACAACCTAGATTAGAATTCAAATTGATCTCAAACTGACAACCGAAAAAGCTTAAATAAGCAATCAAGCCAAGCTGCGTTTGCCGAGTCAACTGGTAGAAAGCTCTGATAAAACGAAGAGAATCCCCTGCTAAAGTATTTTAAATTCCACTACACAACAAATTACTTAATCAGATTTGCAAAAATATTAAGTAAGATGACGATATGCATCAAAAATAGCTTTGAGCTAATATGTTTACTGCTTTCTGGATCATCTCTTCCCAAAACACAGATAACAAATGCAGCAGCATACATTTTATTATTAAACTTACTTTCATCGGTAAACATATTATGCCGATACTGCAAATTTCAATGTTAATTATAAATATTACTGTGCAGCTCGATAAGAAAAGACATCGACCCCCATCCTACAAATAATTAAGCTTTTATTATTATGTACATGACATCATAATGCGCACTCCGTAAATCCAAAATCACAGACGTAATGTCTATATTGTCTTGAGACACGAATCTTATAAACACCCCAGTCCAGCCATTGAACACTCTTCTGCAAATAATGTCAATAAATTCTACTTGTGGCATGCATACGAATCATAATTAGTCTCAATTGCGATAGATCGCTGCTCACACAAATATATGCGCGACTCGCGGTTATCTAATCAAATTTAGAAAACAAAAAATTTATAAATATAAACAAATAAATTAACAAATTGAAGTCTTATATAAATAACACAATATTGTGTCAGTGCACAAATCACCCAGACCCTCGTTTCCCCCAAAACATTTTTCTTCGGCCGGTGCGGTATATTATTAAAACGATAAGAACGTATTTAGCGATTTGTTGTTATTTACATTGCGCGATTTTTTATTTATAACAAAATTAATTAATTATTTTTTAATTTATAACATAGACAACCCAAAACCAGCAAAAATTTTCAATAAAAAAAATAAATAAATTTTCCAGAAAAAAAGAAAAATTTGTATAAATCTCAAGTAAGATCTGGGGGGCAATCTGGTCATAATTTTTTTTTGTATTTGTTTTCGGGTTATCATCTCTATATACACAATAAATTATTATTGGCCGTATTTTGTTGTTGTTATTAAATTGATAGAATTAAATTTTTGATACTAACCAAACTCCAATAGGTTAAGAATTCAAAACGTCCTCCAGTAAAACTATCCGAATGGCCTGCGCTGCCGGGTAACATATTTTTTGGTATATGCACAAAGTAGTAATCGTAGTATATGGCATAAACGTATTGGGCCAACGCTAGCAGATGCCATGTCACTACAAAACTACGTGATTTATATAATTTAACATTTGTCATAATTTATAATTTTTTTTTCTGTTCCAATTAATTCAGTCAAATCTCCAAAAAAATTTTATTTGTATCGCACAGTATAAACACTTCACATCATTATAACAACAACAGCGCACTCACAAATCGATGTAAAACTATTAAAACGAAAATTATTTAATTTAATTAAGTTTAATAAAATTTCCGCCCGTTCAACGAGATCAGAATACGAAATATAACTAAATACTGTGTACTGTATAGAGAATTTAGAATGAACGAAAAAAAGTAATTCCGTTGCCCCTCACCGCTGCCTTTTATCTGCGTGTACAAAACAAGTGAGAATGTGCAAATTGTTATATTTTTTTATACGGTGCGAGTATCCCCTTTATAGTCGACACTAGAGTTGTGTTCAGTATATACGACTTTTCGGTCATAGGGTCACGCTAAATGCGTTCATAACACATTTTACCTCGCCGCATTTATACCAATTGATGTGAAATGTTCCGATAGTTGAGAGTAAATTCTAGCGTCGAACGATATAGAACTAGTAGCATGTTGCGCAGAAAACAAATTACTTGTATAGTTGAGAGTAAGAAAATATGTATCATATATTGGGATATCAAAAATCCGATCAGTAAAAATATTAGTTTCCACCAACACAAAACCCAAATCATTTTCAAAAAACGATAGAAAAGCTCCAGACCTGGAGTCATACCAAGCAATCCGAACTTGTTATCTAACTACTAATGATTGCTATACACAGAAGCCTCCACCAATGGGTTGGTTCATGTAAAAGTAAATCGGAATCTTTGCCTTAGAATATGTTCAAACAACCCCTCAATTGGACTAATTTGAGCTGTTTTCGTAAAGCAGCAGTAATTACTGAGAAGGAATAGTGAAGGAAAGGTTGTTCATGCTTTTTCAACGGAAAAGATTGGAAATGAATTACAAAATGACATCAAAATTGTTTAAACAAGAGCTTTTTGAGATGAAAGGGAGATGTTAAGATCAAATGGTATACCGTGTTTTGTCAATCTTTTTCCGACAACAAAAAATATAATATTTCTAAACACCCTATCCTTCTTCATGCTCGGCCTATTTAGCGCAAATTCCTGAGATCCTTTTACCGCTGAACAGTCATCGTTACGATGGCTACGTTTAAACCACAGAAAATTACCAATATTTTAGCAGTTACATTCAAATTTATTCAACCTTATATAGTTGACCAAATATTTCGAAAATTATGAGACTCATAAAATTCTTGCAAAACAGGGATTTCAGGGTATTTAAGACAACCAAATTGGCTCTGATCTTCTATAAAACACATGTACGGTTTTCCTAAATTTCGCAGGCAAATGCTATAATCTACGCCTCTATGTGGCGTATATATCGAGATGCTACTACTTCATAGCTAATAGGAAAACGTATTATTTTCGCATGCTTTAGATTTCAGGGAGTTTAGGATAGCCACATTTGGATTGATCTTCTATAAATTACATGTACGGTTTTCATAAATTTCCAGAGAAAATACTATAACTGACATCGCTAAGTGGCGTACATTCAGAGATGCTACTAGGTCCTTTCTAATAGAAAAACACGTTTTCACGTGCCCACGTTCACAAACAGAGAGTTTAGGACAGCCAAATTTGCATTGATTTTCTATAAATCACGTGTAAGGTGTTTATGAATTTCCAGAGAAAATACAATAACCCTCACCCCTGAGTGGTGTACATACAAAGATGCTACTAGGTCCCACCTAATAGAAAAACACGTCTATTTTGGCAAAATTGGTATTTCAGTATGTTTGGACAGCCAAATTTGAATTGTTATGCTATAAATCACATGAACGATTTCCCTAAATTTCCCAGGAAAATGCTGTACTCCACGCTTTTAAATGTCATATAAATACCGGTGCTCAAATTGTCAACTTAACTAAGAATTATTGAGGAAATTGTTTATGGGGATGCGGTATTCGATTAGAGATGGACTATTTATCAAAACAATTGGGATTCATAAAATTGTAGAAATTTTTCCGGCTGAAAATCGGATAAAATACCCCTTGGTACATAGTTTGATACATTGAATTATGGTACATTGCGTGTTAAATTAGAATTTTTTTTTAATTTTTCGCCGCATGCGATTAAACAGATCGGAAATTATCTAAGTGGCCGCTCCCAGTACGTTAACTTTAATAAAGGAAATTCATATAGCATTAATGTAGTGTGCGGAGTGTCTCAACGATACTTGGGCCTATATGGTTTTTGATATCTCTTCCGTAATCAAACATGGCCACTATCATGTGAACGGTAATGATGTACAAATTTATGCAATAAATAAAGTTGATAATATTGAGAATATTACCGCGTCTGTTAATGCTGATATCAGGGCAATCTCTAGTTGGTTTATAATTAATGAATTGAAGTTGAATTGTCCCAAATCGCAAGTTTTACCTATCAATACTCATAATGTGAATATTACATTTAGTACCATATGTGGATAAAGTGCTTAATTTGGGATTTATTATGAACTCGACGTTTACCTGGGATTTACATGTAAGCTATATTTGTTCAAATTACTACGCCGCTCTGAGAAGGCTATGCAAATTTAACAAGTCCATTCCACAAAAACGAAAAAAACAATTGATCCATTCTCTATTTATTACTCATCTAGCCTATGCTGGTCTAGATATACGTATATATAGGCAAAGTGTATTCCTGTCTAGCAGTATGTATGGGCAATCTGTTGAATATTTAATTTATAAAGTGCGAACTGGAATATTTGAAAGAAATCCATCTCTTATTTTACCCTATCCTATTTGAAAACAGCTATGTTTGGGATAGCCTACCTCTTACTCTAAAGCGTATAATACACGTCTACACAAATTTGTTTATCCACAATCAATGGAATCAATCAATTGATGAAAGTTAAATCGATTTTGAGTGTATTGCAAAATCGCTAAGTACCGATTTCGTGAATAAATATATTATCGATGATACAGCAACGAGAATCACTCATCATTCAGTTTAGTCGCAATACCTGGTCCAGCTTCACAAATCTAATGTGGTTCTTCGTTTATTCGCATCCGGCCATCCATCACTACTTAGTGTAGACGTAATATTAAAAGCAAATTACACAATTTGAAACATTTGGGTATTTGTGGAACCATGAAGTTGGTTGAATTATTCGCATGGGTCGCTATGAATCATGGTGTTAGAAATTTCGTCCTCACATATATTCAATGCCACCGAAAAAAACTCACCGACACAATAAAATGGAGACTTCAGAGAATAATCCCTATTCTTTATATGGCGGCAGAAACGATTGCTGTCAATTTGAAAACAGAGTGGATACAAAACCTTGAAGTACCAGAAAAAAATTCAAGTGATCTCGGCAGACACATTAAGCCGCAGATTTGTAAGGAATTGAACCAAACATTAGGAATTAAACAGTTAAGAACGACAGAAAGTTGGCATATAATGCTTAAAGTTGAATTAAAATGTCAGTAGAGCAACGATTGGGTGAAACTATAGCCAATAAATTTATTGGAATTAAAAGTGTCATTCAAAGAAGATATTGCTGCGTCACCTGCCAATGGCGTATTCGGATCAACACTTGGAATGCTTGAAGAATTCTTCACTCCTGGGAAAACAAAGTTATCCGAGACTCAATTCATTCCGACAGCACAGGTCATAATAATACCAGTAACGCTTTTTTTCAACGAGAGTTGAGAGATGGTTCAAATATTCATCAGAGTCGACAGCATACGAATACCATTGCAAAGTTCATATATTGTATCATTTAAAGTAATCGACCAAAAAGGTAAATATTTCGTGGTAAATATCAACGAAAAATCTTCAAAGACGTATTGAGAGAGTAAAGGCTCACACAAGTGTCAACAACGAAGGTTACCAGAACAGGCAGAAGGATAATATTACTTGCACGTGTTCTCAAGAGGCGGAGTGGTGTGGTGACAGACACACCAGTGTGTTATATTAGGGCTCTGTGAGCTTGAACTGTAGTTATTTAGAGTAAACGGGCGTATACATTTTATGTTGCCAGGTTGATAATTTTCAGTGAGGCAGTTTTAGATTCGTGTAAAAATTGAATAAAATAATAAAATTTTATAAATTATAAAATAATAATTCAGTTAATATATTCTTTTAAATTGGTTTACACCAAATCACACATTATACCTGTATGTGTTAAAAGCATAAATAGTTTTACAAAGATAACACAAACAAGACAACACGTGTTGAAAAATAACATTTCTGATAATTTGCCAAACTTGCATTACCAAAATGGTTGTCTCAAGTTTACCAGTGAAGCGATAGAAGCAAATCTTCCGTTGAAGTCTAACTTAATTTAAACTTAATTTAATCTTCAGCAAGTGTAAGGCTTTATCTTTACACCGCAAAGTGAACTTCATTATAAAAGCGTATCGAATTAATGGAATGGTAATCAAATCAAACATGAATATGACTAGATAACGTCGAAAATCTTAAATTGATTTGTAGTCATTTACAGTGGTCTAGAAAATTAATTTACACAAAACTTCTCCTTCCACAACTACCAATTAAATAAATTTTGAATTGCAATGCGGTTCATTTGATGGTTAGCCGTGAAAAATTAAATAAATTATAAATTCTGTCAGTAGGGAAAAACAGTAAAAATTATTTTTGAGCTATAATTATTTGTATCTTATCTTTGGAAAATTTCAAAAATTCTTGTTGTTTGAAAATTGACCCGGAAAAGATAAAATTTCCTATTGTTGGAGACCACATCAATCGTCTCCACGACAGTCGTAGGTAACACCTATTGGTGAGCACTCTATAACCAAAGGTCGAGCAAACCTAAATGAGACACCAACATCCGATAACACGATTACGCAGTTGTCAAAATAACTGCCTGCGTAAAGGCCACACCAGTTCGGCTTGCAAGCTTGAGCCGGTTTTGCAGCAAAAGACATCACATGCTACTACACAATTCGAACCCGAATATGCAATCATCATTTCAAACTCAGGTCACCACGATCCACATCGTATTGCCATCCACGGATGAACTGCTCGCCACAGCAATCGCTATCGTATCGCATTCTAATCAAACCATCATTGTTTGAGCTCCGCTGGTTTCGAAATAACTAGTCATTTTCATATCGAAGAGTGCAGCAAATCGCATCGGATTAGTGAGAATGCTAGCCGCAGTTGATTGCGACTGTAGAATCTGTTCGGACGAGATATCCACGTCGTCTAAAAGATCACGAGGACGCTGTCATTCAACAAAAAAACTCAAGCAAATGGCACGCATCAATGGTTATAATTAGAACCGGTGGAACTCATTATTATCTTCTCAACAAGATAGACATTTTACTCTGAGCTAATGGCATTGGGATACTTCAAAATAATGGTTGCATCAGCAGTGATGGCGGTTCATTCTTCGTCGAAAATGCAAAACTTGGTTACATCCTCTTCGCACGGTGGACCGCAAGATAACCAATCAACGGTATAGTTTAACGGCAACTATCGAAGATTATGCCACTATCGACAACACACATAAGTCATTCTGGAAAATCGAGGATGTTTGTTCATCTCGAGAACTAACGTACGATGAGTCAGAATGAGAAAGGTACTATGAATCGATACACTATTGCAACGAAAACGGAAGATACACAGTCTTCCTGCTATTCAATGACAACTTATCACCCCTTGGAAGATCACGAGAGGATGCAATTCTCGACTACAACACATGAAGCGTCGGCTTTCTAAAAGTGCTTTCAATACCCCAAGTTCATGCAAGACTTCCTGACATTGGGTCATATGGAGGAAGGACTAAAAGATTACAACAGCTTGCCATATTGAAACAAAAACTCCGCGCATGACATTCGACGTATTGCACAAAACATGAATGGGAATATCGCTAAACCAGAAGATTCCCATTGATCTCAGACTTAAATTCATTTTCGGTACAGACATCAAGCAGTATCGATAAATTCTTATTTGTGTCCTGTTTCTTACTACCCTGTTCCTTACTGTAAAATTTTCCAATTGTAGCTAATGTTGGGTCTGTTCGGCTAAGTATTTCCTACCACAATTACAGCCAAAATCACACTTCAAGAATTATAGGGACTTGTACCATGAGCGATTTCACAATCAATAGTTCAAAGGCGGCTTACATATGGAGATAGTTTGAAATTCTTAGAGGCTCTCAGAATCGATCGCTGGATAGATCATTCCACAAATGGCAGTATTCTTCAAGTTCCCGGGTTTGGCGACGCCTCTAAGAAAGCCGTTGGAAAATGGATATGTCACAATCACAATACTGGCAACTAAGAGCAACGTCGCGTCACTAAAAGCTTTGTGCCAATGTGTTCCTCGTTAAACTCATACATAAAATATACACAGACCGACTCGCAAGTAGTTCTAGGTTGGCTGCGCAGCACGTCTAATCGCTGGGACACGTTTATAGTCAACCGGGTTTCACAAATCTTGTATTACCATCAACCCACCAATTGGAATTATATCGACACTAAATACAGCCCCGCTGATTGGGCGTCTTGTGGTGTCGAACCCTCATTACTTCCCAGTTATCCGCTGTAAGGGGCCAGGGTCTGTAGGATAATTACAAGAAGATTTCAATGGCCGCACCAAAGAAATAGCGAGGTCTGCACTAACATTGACGAACGAAAAATAAAGTCAATGGTTGCAGTGCAAGCAGAAACCGTGACACAGTGCAAGCAGAAACCGTGTCTTACAACGACTTATTTTATTACCCGCTTGATGTTCATCACTCGGAAAATTACTTCGTATCACAGGTTTCTACAAACGCTTCATCCAACATCGACGTCTCAACATAGGAACGCGCTCGAAAGGCTTCATTACCGTACCCGAGCTCAATTGGTTAACTTGGTTCAAGAAACTCATTTCCTTGACCAGATATCAAGATGTCAATCAGGGGAACGTTTATTAGACAAGAGCCCTTTACGATCTCTGAATCTTTTTTTCGGTAGTGAAGGTATACTACGAGTTGGGGCCGGAGCACGGCTTCACGAATGGAGTTTGCCATACACAAGGAATAATCCGATTATCCTTCCAAAAGACAATCAGCTTATCAATTTATTTATTTCACAAGCTTATCACACAACGCTACACGATGGTCCACAGCTGATGGTGGCTCACATACGAAAGCAATATTGGATCCTAAGCATCAAAACCTTTTTGTTCTCGCAGGAGCTAAATGTGTTATGTGCTTTCGGCATCGCATAGATTAAGCAGGCCCGACAACTGTCAAACGAAACAAAGGGTGCGGCGGTGCATCGGAGGTTAAATCTGCATTTTCGTCAGCTAATCTACGAAAGTACCACATTTGGAGCTGGTATTCGAGCTCAGCACAAAAGCATTCATCGCATCGTTAAAAAGCTTCACCGCACGAAGATGCAAAATCCCACGCCTATACAGTGATTGTGGAACCAACTTCGTCGGAGTTAATCGTCAATTGGCATTTCTGCACAACAGAGCACAAGAGGTTATACTCTTTTTTTATTTTATTTTTTATTTTTATGTTTTAATCTATGAAATCTGTTCTGGGGCCGAAGCATTCCCAACTCTTTCGCGGTTCGCTTTTTACGTCCTACCCTACTCTGAAATCGATGCATCATTACCTCAGGATTATACCACCTTAATCTTCATTCCGCCTGCTTCGCCACATTTCGGCAGCTTGTGGGGAGAGGGGATAAAAACAGTAAGCATACTTACGTCAGGGGCAATACTTAAAACTTTATTTGAGTTCCATTTAAATTGGTTATTTTTCAGAATCTAATCAATTTCACCAAAGAATTTTTCTTATTACAAATTGAGTTGTTCGTAATAAACATATGATTCACCCCATTTAGTTAAGAAATTGTCGATTCGGCTCTTTGGATATCATGAAATGATAAATTGGCAATTGAGTTATAAAATTTTAACAAAAATTGATAAACAAAAGTTTTAAGATGGCCTGACTGCCAGATCGACGCGTGTTTAAACTCGCAACAATTGTGCCCCGGAACAGCAGCAATCACGGCACCTGAACCGTCATTACTCGATGTGGAAACGAATAGATTTAATCGTTACCAGCAACTGCAGATCCGCACTTCTGGACTTCTAGAGCCAACGACAACCTCGTCATTCGTTAATTGTGGTGAATCTTCAATACGCATCCACGATCTGATGGATGAGTTCGAATTGCTACGCTGAGATGCTGTTTATAAATGACCGATGACAAAGCTAAGTCTGCTCTCTATTCTAGACAACCACAACAAACATTAAAGTATTAAAATGGGCAGCCAGCAACATTGGAGACGACACCAAACGTAGGTAACACCTAAATAGGACACACATACCCACCCCAATTATGAATCTCACTTACTCGTCACCGGGTGAAGAGACGTCACCATAATTCAATTTTGGTATTATGATTCTCACTGTGAGTGCGAATCTCATACATCCTCACCTACAATTTCGTGGCAACACCGAATGCGAATTTAAAATTGTTTGACATAAAATGATTTTTTTTTTACATATTTTAACTTAATGTGCCAAAAATGCTCAAAATTCCACTTCGTGTCGCCTAGAAATTGTAGGTGAGGTCCATGTGAAACAATTTCTTGTACTTCTAACCTCCATTCGAGTAGCACCGACAGTTCAACAAAACAACAAATCAAAACAAATTGTTTTCCCACCTCATGATCTGGGGAATATTTGACAGATGATAAGTACATATATGAATTTTTCGATTAGCATTTTGTTCATGAATTTTTGAATTATAATTTGATAAATTTTAATACACACAAATTTAATTTAATACCTTGATGATACTCACTATTCATATTCCTACATGATATGCATTTAGGCTGGTCGGCATTTATTGATACAGTCGGCGACTTTTGATAATTGACAAACAATTTCAATGCCAACAATTTTTCTTGAACTAAATACAGGGTTTTCCAATAAGAGGTTTCATTTTGAATAGCCTGCTATTTGGGCAGCTGTCAATTTTGAAGCTATCATCTTTTGACATTTGACACGTAAAAACTACGCCATTACTAAAAATGGTACGATACACGCTTCAACAACGCACTGAAATTGTTAAAATTTAACTACAAAAATGGTGAAAATTTTGCAGTCACAGTTCGCAAAACTAAAGCACTTTTGGGTCGTCGTGAAGCACCTTCTCGGCCGGCAATAGTAAAACTGATGGAAAAATTTGAGCTGTTGGGACAAGTTAGTGATGTGAAGAATCGAAACCGTGTGCGTCGCCCAAGAACAACTGAGAATATTGCTACTGTAGCCCGTAGTGTTGACAAAAACTCAGGTTTGTCGATTCCTCGTCGATTTTTGGAATTATACATTCCACAAACGACATTACACCGTATTTTACATAAAGACTTAGGTCTGAACTTTTAGTTGAACTTTAACAGTTGACACAAGAACTCAAGCAAGTCGATCACCATAAACGTCGTATTTTCACTGATTGGGTCCTTCAAATGCATCAAAATGTTCCGAATTTTCATCGAAAAATCATCTTCAGCGATGAGGCCCATTTTCACCTCGGAGACTAGAATTGTGTCACTGTTTTGTGCGGTTTTTGGGCTGGCGATGTGATTGGACCTTACTTATTCGAAAATGAGGCTGGTGCAACTGTTACGGTGAATGGATTGCGCTACCGATTTTTTTGGCCGGAATTGGAAGATATTGATGTGGACGACGTTTATTTTCAGCAAAAAACAATCGCAATTTCGCAAGAAAAGTTTTCTGACCGTGGTATTTTTCTTTGGAGCCACGTGAAAGATAAGGTCTATGCCAATGCTCCACAGTCGATTCAAGACCTTAAAGATGAAATTCGTGAAGTTATCGAGGACATACAGCCGCAAATGTGCGAATTGGTCATGTAATATTTCATGAAAAGGATATGGTGATGCAAGCGTAGCCGTGGTGGCCATTTGGCTGATATCGTTTTCAAATGTCAATGGCATACCTTCCTCTTTACAATGAAATAAACATTCATCGATTTTTCTTAAAAAATACTCGTTTTTTAATCTCAAAATGAAACCTCTTATTGGAAAACCCTTTACTTTGTAAGCCAAAATTTTCGACTCGGATGATTTCGTTTTTCGATGGAAGGACGCCTTTCCTTTTTTTAGCGTCGGATTCCATTGAACTTTTCTTAATTATTAAATTGCTCGTGAACTATTGCCTGCTCGAACAATAAGTTTGAGTTAT